>VZRI01010704.1:1160692-1248491 GCA_013397515.1 Upupa epops | reverse complement strand
ACCCCTCACAGATTGAGAGACAGCAATGAGGTCCCCCCTCAGCCTCCTCTTCTCCCAGCTCCAGAGCCCCAGCTCCCTCAGCCTCTCCTCATCAGGGAGCTGCTCTCCTCCCTTCATCCTCGTCCTTGCTCTACGCTGGACACCCTCCAGCAGCTCTGTGTCCGTCTGGAACTGAGGGGCCCAGAACTGTACACTACACTTCCAGATGCAGCCTCACCAGTGCAGAGCAGAGGGAGAGAAGCACCGGGAGATGCCAGCACTGGGCTGTCCCGACACAAACAGCATCGTTACACCAGCAAACAGGAGTAGTTGTTCCCGTCTCAGAGAAGCAGCCCCAACACTGCGAGTTGGTTATTAAATGCTGACGATACAGCCCTCATTTATTCATCCCGCAGCCGCCGCTCCGTCGGGTGCCACGCGGCCGTGTTTCTGCGGGCTGCCTGTGTTTTACTGAAGTCACAGTCTCATCAGATCTCCACGCAGAGACCCTGACAGCTGAGTAGAAAATAACGCTGCCGTTCCTGACACTTCTCAAATTAGCAGGAGTTTATAATGAAGCTCCTGTAAGACATCTCTTTCAAAGTATTGTCAGGTACCTCTCTTGCCAGGGACGGATCCAGGCAGGGTACCTGCCCTCCCGCTCTGTGCCTCATTCTCTCACCTTGTACTACGTTGCTTGTTTCCTGCGCTCAGAGATCTCCAACCTGTGTTTGAACTCTCTGAAAACTCACTTCAGCGACACACGGGGAGCCAGAGGCCTTGGTAACCTTCTACCTCAGGAGTTCTTTCCCTGCAGTTCGGAAATTCTCTCTCTTTTTCCCTGTTCCCTCTTTCTTTTCCTCTCTATTGCAAAGAACGAGGGGGATTCCCCCCGTCTGGGTGCTGAGCCCTGACGGCAGTGATTAGTGGCAGCAGCCAAGCTCAGCACTCACAAACAAACGCGTCTCACTTTGCAGAGAGCTGAGTGTTTTGATAACTGCAGTGATTCCAGTTCATGGGGCAGATGGTAGGGTACCACAGGGTACCACAGGGTACACCCACGCGAGCCCTGGTACGTTCTGCCACGAAGAACACAGGTCACATAAAGCTCTGCGCCTTGGTCCGCAGCTGTTTCTGACCCCCTGTGCTACTGCAGCCACTGCTTTGCCAGCTCACGCCTGCACACCACCTCACCCTGCCAGCCCGGCAGCCCCCACTCCTTCATCCAAGCAGAGGGAACCCATTCCAGTAGGGGAAGCTTTCACATCCCCAACTGTCTCCAGCAGTGTGGTACTGCTGAAGGAGCTGGAGGCTGTCAGAGTCTTCTGCCCCTGCAGGTTTGGCTTTTTCAAGTGAATTCGGGCAACCGTGTGTCTCTGCTGTAAACACAGCCAACAAGGGGACTCCTCCTTCAGCTGTCGAGCTGTGAGGGGGGAGCTGGATGTGCGTTCTTAGCTGAAAACGCCCCTATTAGAATGCCCCCCAAGTGCAGTGGATGCTCCTGCTGCTCCCCAACATCCTTCCTCACCCAGGACTGTACTGCTGGCATCAGTGGAGCAGCACAAGCAGCTTGGGTCATCGTGGCACAGTGCGCTGCCTCCCAGCACAGCTCTGTCGCTCTGAGCACAGCGCTCGTGTCACGCTGCCCACGGAGCGTAACAGACTGGAGGAGAGCAGAGGGGCGGTAGGAAGGGAAGGGAACCAGGCCCAGTGGCGCTGGGAAAGCATCGCTGGAGGTACCGATCTCTGCGGGGCAGAGGGAGGCAGAACAGAGGGTTATGGAGGAGGAACCAGATGTTTTGCTAGGAAGAAGAAAAGAAGCAAGAGAGATGAACAAGAGGTAAAGCTGGCGTCGGCAGCGAGAGGGGAAGCACGGCAAATAGCCTAACGGCAGAGCCCCATCAGCAGCACCGACTCAAGGAGAAAAGAGGAGTGATGGACAGCTGAGCTTGAGTGAGGAAGGATCAACCAAACCTTTTCAGAGCCCTGAAAAAGGAACAAGAAATGCATTCTACAAACCCAGTGAGGAAAGAAAAGGTCAGAGGACAAATAAAACAGAGACAGAGAGGATTTCTCTGAGCACCAATGCAGAGGTCAGTACCCTGCGGTCATTCCCTAAGAAAGGAGGAAGCAGAAGTGGAGGAATACACCCAAACACAAGCCACTGCTCGTAAACAGATGAGACACTGACTGCTGCTCTCTGGAGTCAGTGGAGGTTTGCACCTCCCCAGTGATAAATGCCTCCATACGGTGCCCGTGCTCCGTAGGCAGTAGGGTACAATGCAGCAAGGCAGGTCCGCCAGGCAGACGAAGAAGGAACTGTCTCCCCCTCTGTCACAGGGCACTGCTTTGGCCCATGCAGAGCTCTCAGCAGCAGGGCAGCAGAGCAGGAGGGTGTTTAGTGATTCAGAGGACGAGAACACAACTGTAAAACTACGCTAGGAGCCTAGAGCCTCGTTCAAACTAATTAGACAGGACGAGGGTCCTCAGCCCCTGCCCTGCTTGCGCCTCTTTGTCACAGCCTGTCTCGGCAGAAGAGGTCTTTCTGGATCAGTCTGGCCAAGCCCCCCCACCTGAAAATTGCCAGGAGTCTCCTCGGAACAGCAGCACCATCCATAAACGACTGGATGGGTACGAGCATGTTCAGGAGCTGTCTGGTCTGCCGCTGAGCCGGAGCCGGTGCCCTGTCACGATGGTAACCTCACACCATTCATTAAGCCCACTCAGCTCGAGCTGATGTCTCAAATCACCTCCCGCGTGCCTCGGAGCACAGCTCCAAGCTCACCTTTCCACGGAGAGAGCAGCACCTGAGCCACTCCACTGACTGGACGTCTGAACGAGGAGCCTCATTAGGGCTGTGCAGGCACAACGCTGGGCAGGGAGGGTTCTGTGCAAGACGGGAAGGACTGAGCAGGCTTTCCCCTAGCTCTGGGGCTGGGGATGGAGCAGCTGCCCTGCTCTGTGGGAGGGAGGCAGTTCCAGACCTGCGGTCTAAGCCAAGGTCTGGTGGGTAACTGTGTGTTCTGAATGACAGAAGAGCCGGTTCCACGCTGGCCCAGTTCTAGAAGCACAGCCGTGAGGGAGACCCTCAGGATCCACGCCGAAGGTCGATGGGGTTAACAGTTGTGCCCTGGAACGTGCCCAAGCGACTGGCAGCCCACCGAGGGTCTGTTAATGCACGCGGGCAAATGCTGCTCTCACTTCCAGCCTACCGGTGGGGTCCCACGATGAACACGAACCACTCCCAAGGCAACCTTCTGCCTACGGATCGGGGTCCCATCCTGGCAGCCACAGCGTCAGGCGCTGAAAGCTGACTTTGCAACACACAGTGTGCGTTCACTCATAAGAAAGTGCCCCTTCAGTTACCAGTAGAATCCAGGTAGCTGCTGTGGGATGACGCCAGCACAAGGGAGGTGACAGACTGGCCCCACATCCTCGGTTCCGTGCCTCCCATCGTGTGCTGCCACGATGAGGCGGAGGCAGCTTTGGAGGCTGTGCAGAGAGTGCCCGGATCCTGCAGTCTTTGCTCAGGCTTCCAGCCACGGACTGTAATGCAGGTGGGACTGCAATTCACGATAGCATCCTCACTAGGAGGGCCTCTGCAAGCACCTTGTTTGCCAAAACAAACAGGTTCTAAATGCCACGGGGTTTGGGAAAGACGGCGCAGACTGATGCTCTGAGCAGAAGCCAATTCCACAGCCTCTTGTGAACTGGAGAGCACACACCGAGCAGCCGGGTGCTCTCTTGGTCACCCCACACCCCCTCGCTCTGGACACCACCCCAGTCGCCTCCTGCTTTACGGTTAACCGCTGATCTGAAGAGGGGCCGTGCTACCCGTACGGCCGGAGAGTCTTCAGGTTTGGCTACGTTACCGAGGGGCATTTGCTCTTGGGAAGGGGCGGCTGGGCTGCAAAGAGAGCACAAAAGAGCAAAATCCAGGCTGTTCCAGCAGGAGCGGAAAGCCCGGAGTACCGGCGGTGCTGTAGCCTTTGTTTCACAGGCAGATAAACCGCAGCCCTTTTTTTCCACGTCGGTTATAATGCAGAATAGGAAAAACTCTCGGGATGATTTAAGCTGCAGGGTATTCTCCCAGAGTTCTGTCCAAGAATAATCTAGTAAAAATGTGGACAGAGAACCGTCGACCTCTGCTTTCCCCCGAACATATGCAGCTCTGATCAGTCTGGTATTTCAAGAAAAACAAGGTCCTGAACCCTAATCCTCAGACACATAACAAAGCGCACTTCACAGCTGTGATGCACAGCTACTATCAGCTCCGAGGCCTGAGTGGGTCCCAAGACAATGCCTCCTTTATCACCCAGAGGACAAATATCTAGACAGCAATATTTTCTGCTTGAATGCTTCAAGCATCTCTCGCAACTCCTGACTGCAAGAGAAAACTGAGCCGAGAGTGTTTGCTGAGTGATTATTTTAATTTACTACTTGATGTAAATCTAAATGAACTGACATCCAGCTCGAGATGGACAGAAAACAATCACCGCCGCAAGAGAAAGGAGGCTAATATTACCATATCGTCTGAGCGGCGCGGGTTCGGGCAACTTCAGCGGCGGCAACGTAACGGACAGCCAGGCTGGCTTCGCGCTGCCTCTCCTTCGCTCGGCTACCGGGCCGGCTTCTCGAATTTAGGGCTGTTTATTTATCGGGCAACGATGACAGAGATGCTCGGGACACGGCGCCTCGGAACGCGGTGCCACAAAGCCTGTGCAGAGGGATGGCTGACTCTCACACACCTGGTGTGTGTGCCTCTGTGTCTGTGTGTGTGTGTGTCTGTGTGTCTGTGTGTGTGCAGGTGATCAGAAGCAGCGACGCTCTCCTCGTTAATTGCCAGACTGGCTCACGCTTTGCATTTGGCCCGAAGCAGAGCTGAGGGAGAGGGGTGGGCAAGGAACGGAACTTCCCGGTGAAGTTCTGCCGAGCTCTGCAGACCTGTCAAGCCGCTCTGCCGAGCTCTCTGCTATGAACAATAGGTTTGGGACCTGGACTGCCTGCGCCGGGGAGTCTGTCACTGCTGCTCTCTGATCTGGGTTTCTGATGTTTGATGGCTGCGCAGTGTCACAGCACAGCTGGAGGAGAGGCGCCCCGGCTGAGCACAGGAGACAGAGGGGAAAAGCCAACAAAACAAAAGCAAAGGAAGAGTCCTTTGTGAGGCAGACACACGCACCTGGGCTCTACCAGCGAGAAAGTCACCTCGCGGCGTGGCCCGCAGCCCCTGCACCGAGCTGTGCAGGTGTTCCTGCCGCACAGGCTCCCCTCGCTCCCAAACGAGGAGCAGGGTGAAGGTGCATCGCAGGCCATGCGGCTCTGGATGGAGCTCCAGCAAGGGCTGCCTCCTGGGAGGGCTCAGTAGTGGGTTCAGCACCTCCTATGGCTCCAAAAGGAATTTTTCCAGGAGGAGACCACCGCCTTGGGCCCCTGCAGGCATGGCATGCCACAGCAGCAACCGCAGCCGGGGAGAGAAGGGGTAGGAGGCACTGCTGGCACGCAGCTCAGCACCTCTCTCTCAGCACATCAGGGTCATATTGAACCTCCAAGGCCGGCAGAGCGCACATGGGGCAAGTTTTCCTCGCCGCCTGAGAACGCCAGTGTCAGCTTTCAGGGAATTTGTGGTTGGAAAGGCTACTCCACATGGATAATTCCATGCACATTTCCCGAAATGCCCCTAATTCGAAACAAACCTCGCAGCCTAATCTTCCACTTTGCATCTCCCCAAGGCCGATGGAAACAGCTCATAATCCACTGCGAACAGAACGAGTTGAACAAAGATGAAACGGGGTGGGTTTCTAAGAGTGCCATCCGACAGCCCCGAGGTTTTGGAAGGATACTGTGCTCTCCTATTAGCTGATTTAGACTCCTAGAATCATTAGGGACTGGAAGGGACCATCCAGCCTGATGCCCCTGCTACAGCAGGACCACCCAGACCAAGTCACAGAACCGCATTACGGGCTGGAAGTGACCTGGAAAGACCATCCAGCCCAATCCCCCTGCCACCGCAGGATCCCCCAGACCAGGTCCAGGCGGGTTTCAAACATCTCCAGAGAAGGAGACTCCAGAACCCCCCGGGCAGCCCCCTCCAGTGCCCCATCACCAGCACCCTCAAGAAGCCTCTTCGACTCTGTCTGAAATTCCACGCCAGGCTCAGAAGCGCGTCGGGGATCTTTTTGCTGCGCACCATAAGCTGTTTTTCATCAGAGTAACGTGCCTCTTCACCCGCAGCCGTACATTCAATTACACTGCACGGGCATACGTGTGTTTATGCACAGAGTTTGTAAATGTATAGCCGGGTCTGTATAAACAAAGGGCTCTCACAGCGCAGCCGAACACACATGGCGGCATCGTCTGTGTCTACGCACGCTGTGTAACTGCAGCCGGTCATGTCAACACCATTCATCACCTGTACTCACCCAAACAGCACCGGTGCTGTTCCGCGTGCTGCCTGCGAGCTCACCGTAACGATAATCTCCCTCCTCGATTAATTAAGGACAACTGAGATCTTTGAAGTGAGAGACTCGCCGGAGCTGCGAGCAGAAAACCCGTGACGACGTCCCTCTCCGAGCACGGGTGTGCAGAAGGATGTACATTAAGCACAGCCTAACTGTGGGTGTTTCCTGTCGAGCACTTGAACAGGCAGACACAACAACAGCTCTAGTGTGAAGAAACATCCGCCCATAGGTGACCCGTCCTCTGTAAGGGCGACCTTGAGAAGCCCAAGCGGGCACCTGGCTCAGCAGTTAGAATGATCCTGCCGTTCTGACACGTGAAGCTCCATCTCAACTCCTGTGGGTCTGCAGTGGGCCCTTGCTAGGTGCCCTGACAGAAGATTCCATCCCAGTGCTCTAAAAAGAGGAGTTTTCTTTAAAAAGAGGGGTTTTCTCTAAAAAGAGGGGTTTTCTTCTCTAAAAAGGTGCTTCCTCTATCACAACCACTTCGCACAGCTTCAGTGGAGGTCACTGTACTCAGCATGAACTGCTACAGGCAGATATCGCTTGCTAGTTCTGTGGGGCTGCTCCCCACGCCCCCCATACCCTGGCGTTTTACATCCAGGACTCCGGCAGCAGCCAGGTGACGTTGCAGGGACAAAACCCTGCAAGGAAGGTCTTTGGGAATCTAGCTGCTTTCCCATGCAGCTCCTACGGATCCAGCACTCCTTCCACTGATTAAGTGCCTGATTAACATAGACCGATACCGGGATCTGCAAATCAAAGGCTGGGTACTGCACGGCTTCTGTGAGTCAGCCTTAATCACAGGAGTCGTCCCTGGCAAGAGTAACTGCTGGGATAGGGCCCTTCCAAAACGAGCAAAGCCTCATTAGCCCCTTCATTGGAGTTACTCCGCGTGCAATGCTTCCACGGAGCGGGAGGCTCCAGCGACCTGCAAACTCCTGTTACTGGCGTGAGTACCTGCGGGGATCCCACAGGGATTTGTGGTTCCCAAGTAAATGAGGTTACGGTAAGATCGGTGGATGCCACAGGAAAAATAACAGGGAGGAGAGAGCAACCTCTGAGTTTTCCTCACGTTACTCCCCGACAACACACTGGAACACACGACCAACAGCACTGCAGAGGCTTAGCTGGAGCTTCCGTTGCGTTGTCTGCGTGCCAAGCACTCGACTCACACTGGAAGAAGTTGCCAAGTGGGGTCGATCCATCCCAGCGCCTGAGAAGAACACTACTGTGGATTCAGACACATCCAAGACAGCTGCAGATGAGCTGCTTGGCAGGGCAAGACTTCCCCAGCAGCAAAGGGCCATCTCACCGGGCTGCTTTACCTACTCGAGCTTCTGCAGGTGCCCCAGCATTGGCACCTGCAAGGCAGCAGAGCATGGGAAGGTACGCGGAGCTCCTGGCCCGCATCTTCCACCAAGTCCAACATGTGGTATCAGGCAGGGTCATTGCAGAGATGACAACAACATCCCAAACAGCAAGCAGGGCTCCCCTGAAAACCCAAAGAACCTCTGGAGGGGGGTTTCTCACCAGCAACCCTGGCTGTATGAAGTGGGCAAGCAGGCACCCTGTCCTGAAGTGGAAAGGCATTGCCAAGGCACGAGGACATTCCTGTGTGGCATGGACACTGGAACGTAGAGACCACTCCACCTGTAGTGGTGGCGATTCTGAGCTCTCCTTCTGAAACCCGTTGCAACGAGGTTATTCTAATTATGAAAATGGATTTCCTTCCCAAGATTTCAGAGCACCCGATCTTTATGAGAAAGAACTCATAAAGAAAACCCCCACCGGAACCCTTTGAATTCCTTCTGCTGACAGAGAATCTCAGCACAATTTATCTAGATAAGCTTTAATTATAGCCTTTCCAGAAAGACAGCGCTCTGTATAAATAAAGAGAAATATAATTGATAAATGTAGTCAGATGGCACCAGGTTGTTGAAATAGACCATTAGGCTCAAAATTTCTCAAGTTAAATGAGACTGTAGTCTCTTTCACCCAGGGTTTTGTACGGCACACCCGGCGTGTATATTCTTGCCCGCATTAATTTTTACTGCCACGGTCAAAAAGCAGCACAAGTCTGAAGCTCGTGTGGAATTCTCTGTCTTTATTTGATGTGATCGGAGGAGATGAATTAGCTCCCTCGGTGCAGAGAGTAAAAGAAGGTTAGTTGAGGGAAATAAGGAATTTTCAGAGGAAGGGAAAAGTTTGAGGAAAACATATGGTTTAAATGCTCCAGCCTATTTCAGATCAAGCTGAGAGAGTTGAGATCTGTTGGTTCAGAGATCCAGTTCACTGCACATTCCTACTGTGCCTGCCTACTAATTGCATCCTGTGTTTGTCAATCAAATATTTGCAATTAACAAAAATATTCCCCTAAGAGACATATACCAGAGGCTGCTCAGGACCCATCGCTCCGCTGTGCGAGTCAGCTCCGAATAAAAAAAGGGCTTTAGAAATACTCTGCCGCTGATGACACTGCCAGACACTTCCAGTCAAAACATTAACAAGCGGAATAGGTGGCATGGGGGCTTTTCAAAGAGATTTTTTTCAAAGCAGAAAAACTTTGATCTTAGTGTTTCTGACCCATCCTCCACCTCTGATTCTTCAATCTACAAGTACATAGAGCGGTTTAATTTCGCTGGGCGCATAACTTGCCTAAGGAGAAACGCTGATCTAGATTTTTTTTTCTTATTTAACTCCAATTTAACTGATGCTCTCAAGCTGCCCTGGCCCTGCATAATGCAAACTCTCCAAAGGGTTCTGAGCAGAAACTGAAGCAAGCAGCCTCGGATAATCAGAAATGCACAGGATTCAGAGGAAACATTAATTTGTAAATAGCTAGAAATGCCAGTAATTTGTTGGGAATTGAAGACCTTCTGCGTGAAGCAGGGAAGCTCGGCAGCTGTGCGCTGCTCTTTTATAAATCAATATTACATCTGAAGGTGCTGTTTGAACGCGTGTATCATTGTGGTTTGAGTCAACCAAAGTTCTCTGATAAGAAATGATCAAACAAAACAAACAAAATCCCTGCCCCGTCTCGCTGGATCCTTTCCAAACACAATGCCACACGAGGGATAAAGCATTCAAATCATCCCGGTTTTTATAATTGCATAAACCCCTCAGTCACAGAGAGATGATTGGATTGGTGATGGACTATTGTGTTCTCAAAGACCTGGATGGCGCCGACGGAGAGCTCCTGCAAAATGAGGAGAGCGGGCGCGCGTCCTGCATGACCTAAGCGCTGAGCCTTAAACCCCAGCCAAGCCAAAGCGCAGCGGGGTCTGCTGCCAGCATGACTGGGACCGGGGGACTCCAGCCTTCCACTTCCACCTCTAAAGCTAATTCCTTCAGTGCCACGAGCAAGCACTCGTCCTCACTGCTGCAGCTTCTCTGTCTAAAGGCAGAGGCAGTGAGCAGAAAGAGCTCGGGCTTAGGCCAAGTCCACCCAAGGAAATACTTGCCAGCAGAGCTCAGCAGGTACAGCCTGATGAGCAGATTTGCCTCACGTCAACACAACCCGCACCCGCGAGCAGAGCATCTTCCCTACCAACTCTCCCGTGCAAAACGAATCAGAATCCCAGCGCCCTTAATGATTTTCCCAATCATGAGTGATCTAAAACATTGCCAGTCCCCATAGGTGACACCGTGCCATTGTCTCAAAGGCTGGGAATAATCCCGAGCTGCTCTGAAGACACAAAGGACTTGCCTTCCCTCGCCTCTTCTTCCTCTTTAGACCTTCAGTAACACTCAATTTATTCAGGCTGTGGCTTAAAAAAACCTCAGCACCACAAAACTACCTGTGTGAAGCTGTCATCCTTGTGCAGCGTTGAGCAGAGAGGTGAGAACCAGGATTCCTCCTGACCCAGCAAGCCCAGTTTCTGGTGCCTCAGGAGAGAAAGGGAGTTGGGAGAGCGGTGTCTGCAGTGAAATATCCTGAGAGACATCTGCTGGCTGCTTTTACCTCGCCAGACTCCCCAAAGCACACGGCTTTGGGCTTTCTGAGTCAAGGGGCACCTTGGTGGCCACTCAACTTCTAACAGCACAGCAAACGCGTGGCAACCGACAGCCCTGCCTTTGGGCTCCAGGGAAGATTTAGCGATGCCCTTGTTGTCTCACTACAGACGGAAAGGAATTCATGGGGCAGCTGAACTGCATCCCACACCAAGCCTGTAGCTACAGGTCCAGCCCAGCGACCAGTGACAGAGCTCCCTGCCACCGCTGCATACACAGCCGCCACGGCTTGGCGGTCGCGGTCCCACGGCTGCCGAGGTGCCCCTGTGCACGGCCACTCGCGTTGGCACTGCCACCACAGCAGATAATGGAGGCTGGCAAAGCTGGGCGGCACAGACAGCGACAAAAGGAAGGCAGAGCCTCCCCAGCTTCCAAGTGGCTGGCGGAAGGAAGAGTCTGAATTGCAGGCTCGCATCAAAAAGCCCCCTGTAAACACTGCGCTGCCGCTTCGCAGGGCTCCTCAGATTGCAGAATCCTATCATCATGCTTGAGGTGGGCTTAGAAGGAGATGGAGGAGGAGGAGGGTGTTTTTGTTCCCATCCTTCATTTCCTGATAAGGAGGCACCTTTGATCTGTGAAATATTGTTGTCTTTATTCCACACCCCCCCTCCCTTTGTTTTTTCTAACGTGGTGGCACGGATTTGCTCCACAAGATGCAGGTGTTTGAAATATTTAAGTTCTCTGGTTCTGTATTCCTAGCCTCATTGATGAGAGAGCTTACCCATCATGACACGGTGAGTCGAAGCAATGATTAAAAGGCTACTGCATATGCTCTTCCCAGCCGAGCTGTTGTTCTCCTTGTTTTTAGAGCACAAAGTACCTGCAACAGCTGCTAATAAGCTCTCACGCGACTCTAACACCAGGATCCAATCACCCCACAAGAGCAGAGCAGGAGCTGAGGAACCCAGCCTCTGTGATTTCACACGATCATCCCTGATGTGTTTTAGCTACCAGAGAAAGATCAAGACACGAGAGGAAATGAAACTGCTGGGCAAGCTGGGTAAGGACACGGGGCTAGTGAGCACCTGAGATTCAAAGCCATGGGCTGCAAAACCACAGTGACTATAGCAAGTGCTGGGGAACAGAGATCCAAGCAGAGGCCCAACCTGTGAAGCAGCAGAGTGGAAAGAAAGAAAAATAGAAGAAGGAAGGAGTATAAACCCCAAAAGGTGAGATGGGAAGAGGAAGAGATGGTGAGGAAGCACACAGCAGCCTGGAAAAATACCAGCAACAACCTGAGAATGAACACAATGAAAGCTTTAAAGAGCAGGAGAAGAGGGACGAGAAAACACTTTCACTCTGAATCTGCTGCACCAAGTGTTGTGGCAGAGGTCCTGCTCCAGCTGCCTCAGCCCTTATCCTTTGACAAGCAGCGATGGAGAATGCCGGGCACTCTTCTTGTTGGTAATTGCCAAGGAGCGCTGCTTGCAGGGCCTCAGCTCAGCACAGCATGGGCAGGCAGGCCAGCAGCAGCGCCAGCCGTAGAGGCCCTATGGAAAGGTTCTTGCTGTAAGAAGAGTCAGCTACTCAATACAGATCTCTGGGGCTTGTTAGCAAGAGATCTAGCAGACATCTGTTTCAGTCCTGGGTAATGCAGAGCGGGAGTTTGCTGGCAGTGCTGAAGCCCTGCTCAAACAGCGACTCCCCAGCGCTGCAGCAGCCCCCACGCTTCAGGTGTTTGGGAGGACTTGTGGAACACAAAGAATACGACTGATTATGTGGGCCCTCCACCTCCTGTGCTTCCTCTGTTGGGGGAACAAGACAAACCTGGAAGCAGCGTTGCGCAGACCACCCTGTGGCACGCGGTTCTGGATGCCCCCACTGCTATTTTACCCAACTGCTTAAAAAAGCAGTTGATTCCTCAGGCAGTCACAGAATCCTTAGGGATTGGAAGGGACCTCAAAAGATCACCCAGTCCAGTCCCCCTGCCACAGCAGGATCACCCAGACCAAGTGGCACAGGAACACAGCCAAGCGGGGCTGGAACGTCTGCAGAGAAGGAGACTCCACAGCCCCCCTGGGCAGCCCCTTCCAGTGCTCCGGGACCCTCCCTGGGAAGAAGGTCCTGCTGAGATTGAGAGGGAACCTCCTCTGTTCCAGCTGGCACCCAGTGCCCCTTGTCCTGTCACCAGATGCCCTTGAGCAGAGCCTGGCTCCATCCTCCTGACACCCACCCCTCACATTTTTACAGACATGAATGAGGTCCCCTCTCAGCCTTCTCTTCTCCAACTAAAGAGACCCAGCTTTTTCTCCAGTGAATCCCAATCTCTAATACTCTAGGTCACCCTGCTCTGGCAAGGGGTACGGGCTAGATGATCTCCAGATGTTCCACCCAACCCTGTTCACCATTCTGTGATAGTAGTGATTAAGAATGACCTCTCTATAAGCACAGCTGGCTGCTTCTTTTCCAACCAAGTAGGAACAACTAAGAACCCAACAACACAGGTGTTGAGGGAGAGGTCAGAAAGAGAAGAGCCTCGCCTTGGTGGTCAGGGGGATCAGCAAAGCATGCTTTTACTTAAGCAAAACCTCTTAACAACTTCAGCACAGCCTGAGGTGGCGCAGGCACAGACCAGCTCCATCCATTTCATCAATAAAATAGAAGAAAAATATTAAAGAAACAACATTCTGAAGAAAACAAAGAGCAAAAAAGCCCCTTAATCTCACTCCCGAATTGTCCTGGGGTTTTCTCTGGTTTCACTAAGTCCTGCTCACACGCACAGAGACGACGGCGGCAATTTCTGCTTGGAAGCAAAAGCCTAAGCTCCACATCTACAGACCGGCGTTCGCCCTTTCCCGAGGTAGAGATGGGCTCAGCATTAATTAACTTAGGACACAACTTTCCGGAGCTTGGTTATTCCCTTGGGCAACAACTTTACCTCCCATGAATTTACAGTTCAACGGAAATTTTACGGCTACTTGAACTTTTATTACTGTCTAACCTATGCAACCAGAGCCGAATGGATTTTGCTAGTGGGATAAATGATGGCTTGGTTGTAAAATGAGTTATTGGCATTGTCTTCTCAACACATTACAGGCCAGACGGGCCGGCAGCTCTAGTCTCCAGTACCCTGCACCCCGAGGCTTGGGAGGACACTGCCCTTGTGCAACAGAACACAGGAGACGATGCTTTTGGACTCAGTACATCCTCCAGAACAAACAGTGAGGCGAAGCGTTCAGAGCCTACATGTCCTGCCTGAGGACACCGAGGGCTGCAGGCTCTGCAGACGCAAGCAACTGGTCATCCCAGTTGCTCACGCTTGGTTCAAACACCGAAGCCCAGTTTCTCAGTTGCATGAGAGCAAATCCAAGTACTGCACCTGCTGGGCAGAATCTGCTGGTCCAGTACCCTTGGCAGGAATCCCTAGACGTGAGGAACCATCCCTCTTTTGGTGACCTGAAGAAAGCTTCTGGTTGAAACCGGCGCTTTCTAAAGGTCAGACTGTTTATCACCCTTAACTGGATTCAATCCTTTCGAGTGCCTCACATCACTGAGGCTGGAAAAGACCTCTAAGATCATCAAGTCCAGCCTGTGACCTCACGTCACCACAGTCACTCAGACCACGGCACTAAGGTACAAAAACCACTTAGATAGCTCCCTTATTTTACCAACCAGACCGCCTCAGGTACCGGGCTGCCCAGCACACATCTGTAACAGCTCATCTGAGGGCACTGCTCTCCACTGAGATGGTGCAAAAGAACAGCTGGGGCAGAAGAGCCTCTTCCAGAGCCTCTCTGACTGTGAAGGCGCAGTCTTAGTAATAGGCATTGCACAGCCTGGCCCTAGAGTCAGCACAGCCTCTGCACAATACCTCATCACCATGTTTTCCTTCACACACCCTCCGATACCACAAGGTATACTGGTGGGTTTTAACCTCCGAAACGTTCTTCTCTTGTCTGGGCCCTTTCACTGCCACGGAATCGTTCAGGCTGAAAAATGACCTGAACGATCACCGAGTCCAGCTCTTCAGCTAATTGTCCCAAGGCCACTGCTGACCCGAGTCCCTTCGCTCCGGATCTATACAACTTTTAAAACGTTCAGGGATGGCCAGTCAAGCCCTTCCCAGGCAGCCTGTTCCGAGACCTGATGACCGTTCCAATAAGAGGCTGTGGAACAGGGATACAGGCAGCGAATGTCATCTTATTGAGCACTTTTGATTTTAAATAACCTGAAAGAAAATGTTTTGGGGGAGACATTTAATGCAATTACTTCCTTACCATCATCAATTACCCTCCGCATTCCCATTCCCCTAATGACTAATTATTTATCAGAGTTCACTCCTTACTGATAGCCTTCCCCTGCGCTGTGCTCTCTCGCTGTGCTCTCGGCTATCTCAGCCACATCAGCCACAGGGTCCCAGGCTGTTACCTCCAGGAATTTACCTTAATTCATGCTAAATGCAGTCAGAAGAGCCACTCTCCGGACAGCACGGCCGCGCTAAACACGATGACTATGGGCAAAATTATCAGTAGCTTCTTCTGGCTCAGAATATTTATCCTGTGATGCTGAGTTTATTAGAGTAAACTCCTTCCACTGCGTATTTGCTCCTATAAACGCTGCTGCTTTGCACTGCTGGCTGAGAAACAAGCACTACGCTCTTCAAATGAAATGGGGAGCACATTCTGTGGTTCTATGTGAAGGCTGTGGGAAGGACTAAACCCAGTGCAGTGAAAACTGGTCCTTTTCTAGAAGGAAACCAGGGCAAAGTATTCCCATTGCCTCAGCCAGTACTTCTGGTTCAGACAGAAGTCCCCCTGCAGTCTAGCCGTCCATTTCTTAGCACGCCGCTACTGATCCGGGTTTTTCAAACATCTAGTGGTAACTTCATCCCAGTCCAGACTTCTACACGTGAAGCCCTTGAGGAAACGCAACCAAATGGGAAAGGTCTCTTTTCGTAGAGTCACAGAATCCTTAGGGATGGGAAGGGACCTTGAAGGATCATCCAGTCCAATCCCCCTGCCACAGCAGGATCACCCAGACCCAGTGGTACAGGAACACAGCCAGGCGGGGCTGGAACCTCTCCAGAGAAGGAGACTCCACAGCCCCCCTGGGCAGCCTGGTCCAGTGCTCTGTGACCCTCCCTGGGAAGAAGATCCTGCTGAGATTGATAGGGAACCTCCTCTCTTCCAGCTGGCACCCAGTGCCCCTTGTCCTGTCCCCAGATGCCCTTGAGCAGAGCCTGGCTCCATCCTCCTGACACTCACCCCTCACAGATTTAGAGACAGGACTGAAGTCCCCCCTCAGCCTCCTCTTCTCCAAGCTCAAGAGACCCAGCTCCCTCAGCCTTTCAATCCCCTCTGGCGAGTACCTACGAAAAGATGTGATAGGCACCTTGGATGAAAGTGTGTGCGTGTGTGTGTGCGTGCTAGAACTCATCGCGGGATCCTTTCAAGGGTGCCGGCCGCCTCCAGAGTGCTGGTGCAAGATCAGTGCTGTAGGATTTTCAGCTGCGAGCTCCTTTTAAGAACTTGGGAGGTCTAGATTCGACAGTCAAGAGTGGGAAAGAGTTTGCACTTGAAGAGAATGGCTTTATGAAACTCTTAAAGTATTTAAGAATTAGAGCTATTACATGCATGATCTATGACTTCTAAAGCTCTGATCTGCCTAATCTTTCTTCCCCCCTTCTCCCGCGAAGGCATTAATAAAGCCCAAACGGAGCCATGCCAAATCCTCCTTTTTCCGTCTCAGTCTGATGCTTCAAAGGCTGCGCAGCCCTACCTTTGTTTTGACCCACAGACCCGTCCCCTTTCCTTGGAATTGTGCGTATTCAGCAATACCAGAGGAAACAGAGGCTTCCCCTGCGCTGGAAGTCGTGTTACCGCAGGTCAGCAATCAGCGGGGCAGAGGTCGAGCTCCCCATCCTGCCTTAGAGCTGCTCCTTATTTAACAGAGTTATCTTCTCCCCGTAGGGTCCGTCCCAAACGTCCATCGCACCCACCCGAGGGATACGATAAGGAACCTCCCTGGATTGACAGGTACCCAGCACTCACAGGAATAACCTCATCCCTCAACTAGCAGCGACCCGAGCCGAGCAGACGCATCAGGGTGTCACGCAGGGCACCAGGGCTTTGCCCGTCCTGTGCTGCCTGGCAGTGATAACCCCTGACCACGCAGCTCTGCCCACAGCCAAACCTGGTGCACGAAACAATGCCCAGGTCAAGGAGCACATTCCGAAGGGAAGTGGGATCTTCTGTGAGACAGACACCCACTCTTAGGAGACACAGAGAGGCTTTGAGGAGCACCAGCCCCGCTTCAGACACCGCACAGACGCAGCAGTCTTGGAACACAGCTCCTCCTTTGCTTCCTTTCAGACACCAAGAACAACTCCTGTTGCTGAAAGCCTCCCCCTCCCCGACTCCTTAATGATTTTTATTGATTTCATAAGACGTTTTATTCCCTTCCACAGCCCGTGGCATCACCATACACAGAGCTGAACGGCCAGAGCAGCGCTTTACTGTTCTGAATAAGACCATTAGGGAAGATCTCAGTGCTGTGTAACCCAAGCTTGGTGCCTTCTACATGCAGGTGGTGTCCCTGCCCCAGCACTGCTTCCACTTACTGCACTATAAAGAGTTCAGGACACAGGGCACTTCCCATCTGTGACCACCCCCCCACCCACATCCCTGTCCCCCCCACCCTCACCTTAGTAAAGGCTGAGAGCCACCTGGGCAAGAACACCCCAGGGAGCACAATAGGTTGGGGACTGACCTGCTGGGGAGCAGTGGAGGAGAAAGGGACCTGGGGGTCCTAGGGGACAGCAGGGTGACTGTGAGCCAGCAATGTGCTCTTGTGGCCAAGAGGGTCAACAGCATCCTGGGGGGGATCAGAGGGGAGATGGAGAGAGGTTCTTCTCCCCCTCTACTCTGCACTGGTGAGACCACATCTGCAGGACTGTGTCCAGTTCTCAGCCCCTCAGTTCCAGAAGGACACAGAGCTGCTGGAGGGTGTCCAGCGTAGAGCAATGAAGATGATGAAGGAAGTAGACCAGTTCCCTGATGAAGAGAGGCTGAGGGAGCTGGGTCTCTTTCAAGGTCCCTTCCAATCCCTAAGGATTGCATGAGTCTATGATTCAGCAGGTATTCAATGCCAGGAGCTGATCTTTCCAAAGGTCCCTCAGCTGAAGGTGGACACCTCCATCCCCAGTGCCCCTCCTGCAGAGCACACTGCTCTCTCCTTACCCATCACACTGGACAAAGCATCTGCTCCTGACAGCATCACCCGAGCTGCACTTCTCTGACTGCTGATGAGCGGCACTGGGGAGTGTTAAATTGAATCTAGCCAGCCTGTAAATCAGGAGCCCACATTTATCCTCTTGCTATTAATTTATTCAGGAGAGGGAGGCATTCCAGATAGTGAGTTTTAGTGTCTGTTATTTGATAGTAATCGATTAATTTTTAACTATCTTTCAGCCCTGTGATGTTCTATAAATAGCACAGGCTAATAGAGACGTTTCTACCCCAGGAATGCAGATCCACTCTGGGGTTATTTGACAGGAAAAAAAGGAGTCTGGGATAGTCTGTTTGTTCAATGTGTTATTAACTTGGGAGGGAAATTGAGCTGCAGTGAACTATGTAGATCTGATTCTGACAGCTGCAAACAATTCATCGGGAAAATGACTCAGCCTAATCCACAGTTTTTAATTCCTTTCTCTTTTGCAGCCAGAGAAAAGGGTCAAAATTACCTTGAACTGAAATCCCTGGGTTTATCCCAGTGTTCTCCTCTGTCTCAGTCCTACAAAACTTCCTTACGGGGTGGGGGGGGAAGTAAAAGCAGCGAAAACCCCAGACAACAAAGCACCTCCCTCGCATCCTGGCTCAGTGTGAGGAGTTCAGACCTTGGAAAGGGAGCAGGAATGAGAACACAGAGCTGATTCTCCCCTGTAAAGGAAACTCTGATCTTGGTACCATGGGTGGCAACCGTAGTGTACAGGTGCAGTGGAAGGAACCTGGTGGAGGTTACTGCAGAGATCCTCATGGATCTCCAGAATCATTAGGGATTCAAAGGACCTGGAAAGATCACCCAGTCCAACCCCCCTGCCACAGCAGGGTCACCCAGACCCAGTGGCACAGGAACACAGCCAGGCGGGGCTGGAACGTCTGCAGAGAAGGAGACTCCACAGCCCCCCTGGGCAGCCTGGTCCAGTGCTCCGGGACCCTCCCTGGGAAGAAGGTCCTGCTGAGATTGAGAGGGAACCTCCTCTGTTCCAGCTGGCACCCAGTGCCCCTTGTCCTGTCCCCAGATGACGGTTTCCTAGCACCTTGCTCTGCGTTGTGGTGCACCTTCACATGCTTCCCAGACAGAGCTGAGAGGGGTAGAAGTTGTCCTTCAGGAGTTGAGTTCAGAGGGATGGGATAGACACAGGCCCTCAGCTGCAGCAGGCAACTCAGAAACTTCAGTGGCCTCTCTTTTTGCTGCAATCTCCATCTTCCTTGTTAGTTCACTGGGAGATCCCAACGGCGCAGTTTACTAATTAATTCCTATTATTAGCTAATGGCGATGAGAACTCACCCTGCTGCTGCCTTAAGCATCGCAAAGCTGACAGGAAATCTGTAGCCTGTGAATGACTCTCCTGAACAGGTCTGTGACCAAACACCCACAGCGCCGCTGGCTCAGAGCTTTCCAGAAAGCCATCTGGCGCGAGCCTCAAGAGGTGCAAGCCCCGGCGTTCCTGGGCGCTGGGTACAGGGGGGCACTACCAGGCTGTGCGGGCTTTGCTTTCCCAAACCCTGCGAGAGCTGCTGTGCTGAACGGGAGAGGCTCCTTTCACCCAAACACGTTTCAGGGCTTCTGCCCCATGGATTCAGTGAGAGGCAGGAGGTGGGCAGCAGGCAGAAGACGCTTGAGGGACAGGACTGAAAGACGGTGGAGAAAAGCCTGACAGGTTTTCTCAAGGCTCAAAACCGAGGCAGGAGGGAGCACCTGAGCAGGAGGTCTTGCCCCAGCCCAAACGAGTCCCCCCCGCTGTTCTAACCGTGCAGGAGATTTAAACCACAAAGGTGCCCACTCAGAGCACAGGCGCAGGAGTCGGTGTCTGCACGCATGCGGATGCCTCTGTAACAGCTATTCTGTCCCCCGGTCTGAAGCAGTGGGTGGTCACTCCTGTTAGACCAAAATCAATAGGCAGAGAAGAACCCGCTCACAGAAGCATGACAATGCCTGGGTCATCCACTCAAAAGGGAAGTTAGCATCCTTACAAGAAGAAAACACGCAGGAGAGGACTGTAATTTATTGCCTGGATACCAGAGTGACTGGGACCCGCGGAGACGGATTAGGCAAAAATTAAATTTGTTTAGACAGACGAAAGGCAAGAGTCGGATCACAGGAATCAGCTTGGAGGCAGTGCAGGGGACGCTCTCCCACCCTCACAAAGTCTGCGAGAGAAAGCAAGAGCAAGGAGCTGCCAGCCAAAATTACCAAGGCAGTGCCGTTTAACGAAAAATCAATAGTACAATAAGATGGCAGTAATGAAAGAGAACCCAGAGCGGTACCTCAGTAAGGATGATGAATGACAAGATTATAAATGGAGAGCCACGGTCACTCTGGACAGACAAATATGAGTGCAGGACAACTGGAGGCCAAGCGATGCTTTAGGAAGAAGGTCTGTGCTCTTCAAGAAAGCCAGCTGGAGAAGCAAACACCCATCTACAGGCTGAGTCTGGCTCTGGCACTTGCACACGAATGACTGTGGCAGGGAGACACTGAGTATCTCGGAAAGAGAGGAGCCACTCGTTGGAAAGCCATCCAGTTAAGCCTGTGGGGCTGATCATAGAGTCCTTAGGGATCTGGTGCCCCTTGTCCTGGCACCAGATGCTCTTGAGCAGAGCCTGGCTCCATCCTCCTGACACCCACCCCTCACAGACTTACAGACAGGAATGAGGTCCCCCCTCAGCCTCCTCTTCTCCCAGCTCCAGAGCCCCAGCTCCCTCAGCCTTTCCTCAGCAGGGAGCTGCTCTCTTTCCCTCATCATCTTCATCACTCTCCTTAAGTGGAACTTCCAGACTTGTTATTTTCACAAACGCAGTGCCAGTCCTGACTCCTTCTGAAGGCACCAAAACTGCTGTCTAGCGATGATTTCACTGTCCCTCAAGTGCTCTCCAGTCGTTCACGGGTACCTGACTAAGCAGATCCACAGCCCTCCCTAACCCTCTCCATGGAGGCTGGTGGTCCAATGCAGGATTCATCCCGCTGGACAATGAGACTGGTAACAGCATGCGGCTTCCTTTGCCGTCGAGAGAAGCCACGGGTGAGGGAGGCCCACTGCAGCGACCAGGTCAAAGTCTTGCAGTGAGCCAGAAATAAAGGAAGGGACACAACTCCTGGTCGGCAAGCAGCTCCTCTGTCCCTCACCCCGTCTCAGCTCCTGTGCCAGAGCTTATTTAAACAAGACAAACAATACCTGGGAAACCTCCCCCGCGCTGCCTTCCTGGCACATCCCTGGCACCAAATCGCTGCACAAATAGCAAGCAGAACCTGCCCAAGCCGACCAAGGCTTCGGTCTGTTTGCACGCTGTTATCACAGCCCGTGCTTCGGAGGTGTCCGTTCCCTTCGTTCCATTAGCCCACCACAGCCTCACAGGACAGACTGGTGTCAGCAGTACCCATTCTGAACAGGCAAGTTGGAGAAAACCAAACAAAGCAGCTCAGATGCTCAGGACAGGGGCTGCACGGAACCCTGAGAGGGGGGAAACTGCTGCACTGGCTCCAGAGCTGACAGCTCCAGAGCAGGACAGGAAGCATAGGCATGCCATCAGTGGAACAGGCTGTCCAGGGGGTTGTGGAGTCTCCTTCTCTGGAGAGGTTCCAGACCCACTTGGCTGTGTTCCTGTGTGACTTGGTCTGGGTGATCCTGCTGTGGCAGGGGATTGGACTGGAGGATCTTTTGAGGTCCCTCCCCATCGCTAATGACTCTATGATCAGGGCATAGCTGCAGGTACCTCCTAGCCATGGCAAGGAAGCTTTGGCGACAGACAGCGAGTAAAACACGTACCACAGCCACTGAACTACAGGCAAACTAACATCAGAATGAGAGGTGAAAGAAAGGCATGGATCTGCGCTGTGGAGGCTACTGAACTGAGCAAATGATCCTCCTCCTAGGGGAATGATTCATTACCATATGGGAAAGACAAAGCCCACGACAGAGGATGGGGGGGAGGAATCACCGAGCAGCAGAATCCACCTAGAGAAAGGGAAACAGACTATTCTCGAGGAACGGTGGCAGAGGTCCTTCAGCCTTCCGACAGGCCTGGCTAACACAGACACAGAGAAAGGAAAGCGAGCCTGGGAAAACGTGTGATATCATGCCCAGCAGCAAGGGTGAAGGTTGGATGGGAGGAAATTTAAAATGTGCTGAGAAACAAGCAGCATCAGCAAGAGCGCTGCCAGGAAGGAACGCATCTTGTTCATCTCTACATCGAGACCACAAGACAGGGGAGGGGGGGAAGATGCACTGGAAGCCCTTCTTAGTTTGGCGCTGGGTCTCCACGCCACTGACCTACTTACACGTGCAGCACTGCACACGGAGGCAGGAGGAGGAGACGCGCTAGCGCTCAAGAAATAGGTCTTAGAGCACGACGCCGCTGCAGTACTCGAGTGCCCGCAGCCTGGCTGCTGGGGGATTTATAAGCCAAGCACACAAACAGACAGTAATGAGTTACCCACCAGAGGCTGTCAGCAAAGTTGCTAATTAGAACAAATGGTAGTGGATTTCACGAGACTGTCCCCTGCTTTCGAGGGAACAGCTCCAGGACCACCTAACCCGCGCCTCACCGCGAACACGCTGCTAGTCCAGCGAGGAATTTCCACGGATTTTAAAGCGCGAGACAAAATCAGAGCGGGAATGGGAACTCGGGTGCAAACTTCAGCAGCACAAGAGAGCGCCTCTCCGCTGCCCGGCTCCTGACGAGACACCCCACGTGCGGAGAATCATTACTCCTCGCTCCCACCACAAAAGCCCCCGTGTCAACAGCAGCCCTTCGATGGAGTTTTCATAGAACTGGGCCAATCCCGAGCCCGTGAGTGCCACGACTGCTGTGGAGAGCACAACAACTTGAGTCACTGGATCCCAGATCCGATAAACACCTCCTGCTGAGCAGCCGCGGAGATGCTTCCCTTCCACACGGTGTGCCAATCACGGCGGTTAAGCTACCCTCACCTTTAACGGGCTCCCCTCAAACAAAGACGCGCTCCATCTCCTCAGAATTCCTGAGGATCCTAGCAATAAACTGCTGATGCATTAGAGCTACCGCATAGAACCGCGACGCTGAGAAATCGGGAGGATTATTGATCGGTTATTACCCTTCACACGTTTTTCTTGGCTCAAAATTGCAGCTGGAGGCTGCTGGAGCTGGTGGCAGCAAACACAAGGGCTGGAGAGGGTCTTCTCCCATGGGCATCTAGCGACAGGACAAGGGGAAATGGTTTTCAACTGGAGGAGAGTGGGGTTAGACGAGATGTCAGGGAAAGGTTCTTCAGTCCAAGGGTGGAGAGACTCTGGAAGGGACTGCCCGGAGAGGCTGTGGATGCCTCCTTCCCTGGAGGTGTTTGAGGCCATGAGCAACCGAGTTGAGAGGCATCCCTGCCAATGCTGGGAGGTTGGAGCAGATGGTGCCTAGGGTGCCCTCTACCACAGCCATCCCAGGATGTATGAAAAGCTTTTCCTCTACCTCCAGTGCCACACTGGAGGAAACACCCACCCAAAGAAGAGCGTCCTTTCAGGGGAATGCATCTGTCTTGTAAAAACCCAACACGTTTCGGTTCCATCCACCTCTCAGAGTAATCTGGATTGCACAAACGCCTGGGCAGACCCCTCTCTTTGCCAGCTAGGAAGAGGCCCAGAGCAGACACAGAGCCTGGCTGAGGAGTCAGAGTAGGGAATTCTCCCAGAGAAAAGCGCAGCGTGCTGCAGAGTTCACTGTAGTAACAGGGAAGAGCTCGCTGCTTTTTTCCTTTACCCCCCTCTGCTCAGTGATTTCAGTACAGCTCAGGCTCCTAAATGCTTCTATGGATCCGGGCCAAAACATATCCAGTAATAGATACCCAGACAACTGATCCCGTGTGCCAGTGCTGTAGGTTAATTTTCCTAAGTGAGAAAACAGCTCTGATGGAAGGGCGGAGCAGTTTTTAAAGATTTGATTCATACAGAAGTGTTAAGAGCCTTTTGCTGACTGCGGATCAGAATAGAATCACTGGAAATGTTATTTCCAAGTTGTGTGGTGTAAATAAACCCTCCTCTCTCTGACTCACAGTGAGTCATTTGCGTCTCCACGTATTTATGCCAAGAGGGATGCAACGTGGTGCTCTGAGCATCGTTCTCAGAGCTCAGACTCTCCATGGCTCTTGGTTGCTGTGGGCTCTTACAATCTCTGCCTCTAGTAATCTCCCTCGTTTACTGTAACCTCATCCTACTTAGTCAGCTCAGAGTCAGAAAAGACAGCAGGTACCCATTGGAGTGTCGGCACAGTATGGGGGATTAGGTGCAAAATGAGGACCTCAGCATGGAAAGCTGCACCCGAGCAGCAACACCTACGCAGGTTCACACCTTGTGGGTGCAAGAGCTGCAGGGAGTCTTCAGCTGCTTTGGCCGAAAGCACCCGAGCATCTCTTCCATAAGGACCTGCTCGGTGTTCCAAGGGACTTGAACAGTTTGAGCTCTAAACGGCCCAGACCAACGTGTGCCACGCTGCGAGCTGCTGCGAGAGCCATCGAGCTCCTTTCAAAATGCAAAGAGGAAAAGTCTTCACCTTCCCCACATCCTTATCGCTGCTGCCGGTAGCTCTGGATCCCTTCCAATCCCTAATGATTCTCTGATCCACTTCCCAACGCACTGCCCCCCTTCGCTCACCATCTCACAACCTTCTGTGGGAGCTGGGTGCCTATTCCTCAGGCTTCCTAGACTTGTGTGCCCATCTCCCCAGCAGCACTCAGATGATCCAGGTCTAGCAAGGAGGAGCCCAACCTGACCAGCTGATCTGAGCGGAGGATTAAGGGCAATCTCATCCTTCAAACATCCCGAATTCCAAACAAGCTGGGATTCTAATGGCCGGGGGAGGGGGGGAACGAATCCAGTGCAGTCAGGTGCACATGAATAAACATATATCATAACTACATGCAGAAGAGGGCTGAGATTAAGTCTTAAAATACAGTGTTCTATATATACACGCAAAACAAAACCGTGTGTGTATACACAAGAGAGTCGGTCCGTGCAGAGCGCATTTCCAAATCCAAGGGACCTAAGAAAAGCAGGACTTGTGCGCCTTCCTTAAGGCTGCCTCATCCTCGTGACCACCAGCTTTCAGCCTTCTGTGCAATAAATGCAGCCAGTGGAGGCTCTCAACAAGTCACCCTGATTTGCCAAACAAATCAACTCTACACCACATTACGGACATGAGCAGACAACGATTTTGCTGTTCATTGATTCTCTGTAAAGGAAAAATAAATAGTAGGTATTAGAGGAATAGCACAGGGGCTGGCGTGGGAAGGGCACGGGAGTACTCAGGGTAGAATCATGGAATCATGAGGCATCAGAAGGGACCTCAAAAGATCATCCAGTCCAATCCCCCTGCCACAGCAGGACACCCAGACCAAGTCACACAGGAACACAGCCAGGCAGGCCTGGAACATCTGCAGGGAAGAGCCTGGCTCCATACTCCTGACACCCACCCCTCACGGATTTAGAGACAGGAATGAGGTCCCCTCTCAGCATTCTCCAAGCTCAAGAGCCCCAGCTCCCCCAGCCTTTCCTCATCAGGGAGGTGTTCAACATCCACAGCTCCTCCCATGGACGGGATGAGAGCAACACGGTGTTTCAGCAGGCACAGCTCCTTATAATTCAAGGTGGTGCCTCAGACTAATAGCAGAACCTGCAAGATCTACAGCAATAAAGCAGCTAGCAGGTGTCGTCTTGGAGTTTCCTAAGTGTTCTCAGCGAGCCAGGAGCCCACAGGAAGGAGGCAATTTACGTGGCTGTTATATCCCTACACCTGTTGGCAAATGCTGCTGCAGACCCTTCTGCTGAGCACTCAGCCAGTAGAAAGTTGAAGCAGAGCAGTGACTAATTGAGAATTTAAAAACTCTTCAGGAAAACCATAAAATCCCTGGCACAGACGCCTCTCACCTGCTCAGCACAGGCTGTTCTGCCACGCACTCCTCATGCCGCTCGGGTAGTTTTCGCAACCACGAGGACGGTGTCTCCGCGTGAATCGAGGGGTCGGGTGCAATTCTCGGAGCGCTGGCGGTGCTTTAGTGCTGCCTGATGGCTCCTTCTGTAGTCTGTAGAGCGGATCGCTCTATTACTGTGGTTCAGATGGCTCACAGGTTGGCCCTTGCCCCTCTCTTTCACCAAGTAAGTATAATTAGATGATAATGTCCTTCTTGTCAAAACTTCGTGCTTATTTGAGCCCGCAGCAATATTTTCAATTTATTAAAGATGTCTGCAGATAGCATTATTATCCCTGTTTATTCAAACGGACATCCTTCCTCCCTTTTTTTTGTGCTCTTCAAGGGAACAAAAGAGGCGACGTCTGCCGACAGCCCTAACAAACCTGTCAAGTTTGCAAACGGTTAAGCCGAGCATTTCACTTGGAAAGGCTGACAAATTTTCGTCACTTCAAAATATCATTAACACCAATAACACATTTGCCCAAGCCTATTTCTAAGTTGTAAAAAAAGATTGCTGCAGATTAAGACCCTTGATATAATGCTATAACCTCCTAACAATGGTATCTTTTATAGTGAAGAGCAACTGCAGACACAAATTGCCCCCTTTCCTGCACCTTTTTCACAAAAATCAATATTAAAGTAGTAGCTGCCTTAACTCTCCCATAGACTGCAGGAGAAAAAACCACAGCCACGCTCAGGACAGTTTAGGTCAATAAAGAATCGATACTGTGGTTGAATCTGCAGAAAGATAAAAGACTTGGAACTCACAACACTGTGCCCTATTGTTTCTCTCTGTTTTGAAAAGGAGCTGAAGTGCCTCTCTTTTTTTTACACCAGCAATGAATTTAGTGTTTGCAGAAAGCGAAGGAGGTCACTGGAGGCTGCATGTGGCTTCAGTGCCTGCAGACGAGGGGTCTGATCTTGTTCACCCACACCTCCCATTTAGTTCAAGGGGTGTCTAGGGAGCCAGAAGAATGCAGCCCTAAGGCCCCTGAGGACTGGAAACCAAAACACTGGAACACGCTTCCATCGAGCCAAACTAATTTATGAACTACGGGGAGACTGCCCATAAAAAACTCGGGACTGCAAGCGGTTCTTATCATGATTTCTAGCTCCCTGTCCATTAGGAAGAAGAGAGCCGATTTCAAGCAGAGAGAGCTCTCTGATGTGCTTGGCAATTGCCAGGTATGCAGATCCCGCTTCCAGCTGAAGTCGAGCTCACCTTCCAGCTATCACAGTGCCATCTGACCAGACTCCGATCCCTCGTGACAAAACACAGGCTCACAAGCAACCGAACATCTTCCACACACGCGCATGCCACACGTGTGCCAACCCACGTGGCTTGGATTTGTTCGCCTTTGCTCTTCTCGGAGCACTGCTGCTGCGCTCCTCTATAACCTGAGAACTGCAACCCTATCGCTGGCTGGAGAGTAACTGAACGTGAAAGAAGGGCTGGTGGGGACCGCAGAGCTCAGCGAAAACAACTGATGAGCCCAGACCTTCCACATCCTTCACCTGAAGATGCACAGGACTGCTCTACGAGGGGCAGCTTCCAACGCTTCTCAGCCTACAGCAACAGCTTCTGCCTGCAAAAGCTCACAGAAAACCCAGACGAAGCTGGAACTCTGGCTCCACGCAAAGACGGGCGAGAAAGAGGGGAGCAAGAGAGGGGACAGCCACGGCTTCAAATGCATTGGTCTGCTGAAAGCATTCTTGAAATGCCTGGGCTCTCCGATTCATAGGGGATGCGGCCTCCCCTGCTCCCCCACTCAGTTACGGTTAGGCAAAACCAAACGTGGTTCTTAACAGCCCGGTCTGAAATGTCTGGACCCTTAAGATGAACTAACGAACCGCTCATGGCAACCCAGCGACTGGGTTGCTCCCAAGAGCAAGTGCAAGTGCGCTCTATTCGGAGTCCAGGGGACTTTTCAGCTGAATAATCGTTATTAGTAACTGCTGCTCCTCTTAGCAAACTCGAACGGTCTTCTATCCAGCTGCCTGGCTCCTTTTCTACAGCTCCTGACCCAATCGTCCCGACCTTTCTCTGTTCCACTGCAAATCCTGGAAGCGGGGAGACGGGTGGCAGTAAATGCACATCAGCCCTGGTGTATTGACAACTGAGTTCCTGAGGTGCCCTCACGCTGGAGAAGCAATTCACATCGTGAAGACGACTGAAAACATCCACTCTGAGCTCTGTCCATAGCACAGCACCAGGGAAAAAGATGCAGAAAGAAGAGAACAAGCAGTGTCTCCAGGGTAGAGAGCCCAATGCTTTCACAGGAGGTGTGGAAGCCCAACACAGCGGTCAACAGCTCTGACCTGAACGTTCACCACTGGAATTCTCACCACCAACAGACAAAAGTTCTTCTCAAGCCTTACACTTATTTTTCTCTTCAACTTTGAAATCTTCCTCTGTCTTTCCTATCTAAGCAGTGGTTTTATAGAATCATAGAACAGCCAGGGTATGGAAAGGACCCTAAACACCATCCAGTTCCAACTCATTCATGTCTCTAAATCTGTGAGGGGAGGGTGTCAGGAGGATGGAGCCAGGCTCTGCTCAAGGGCATCTGGGGACAGGACAAGGGGCACTGGGTGCCAGCTGGAACAGAGGAGGTTCCCTATCAATCTCAGCAGGACCTTCTTCCCAGGGAGGGTCCCGGAGCACTGGACCAGGCTGCCCAGGGGGGTTGTGGAGTCTCCTTCTCTGCAGACGTTCCAGCCCCGCCTGGCTGTGTTCCTGTGCCACTGGGTCTGGGGGATCCTGCTGTGGCAGGGGGGTTGGACTGGGTGATCTTTCCAGGTCCCTTCCCATCCCTAAGGATTCTATGGTTCTATGACTTTGGTAGCACAGAGTCAGGAGCAGTGTCATTGTACTCTGGTTTGATTTACACTAAACAATAAATTCAGGGCTTTAAATTAAACAGTGTGCAAATACCAGGAGTGGAACAGCTGATTTCTCTCATCTCCCTAACAACATCTCTTACCCCTCTACTTTTCAATCAGCGACTTTGTGAGTCAGTTCCTGAGCTGCACCTCTGCGCTGGTGCACAGGGCAGGCTGAAAGGCTGATACCCCTGTTACAGCCTGTGTCACCACAATGTTTCTAGACTTTCAGGATTTTCCAGAAGGCAGACACAACCAAATTAATCTTCCCACAAACAACCCACGGGAGCACTTAGTGGGTCTTTTCAATCAATTCACAATCTGCAATTCCCAGCCCCCAAAGTTTTCATGTTATAGCTTAATATCTGGGGACTCCATATGTTGAGGGAACACATCAGAACCAGAACGAGCTAAGAAATGAATGTGTTAGACTCAAACATGGGACAAAACAGTACCCAAGGAGCCCTTACTTCATTTTCTCTACCTGGAACCACGGGACAGTGCAGCTATCTCAGCCTCATTCAAGTATGACATTTGAATGTGACAGGAGTGGCAACCTTGTCGTGAGCCGATGCTGCCAGCAACAGTTCTGCTTTCATAATTCTGTTAATTTTCAAGCTACTGGTTACTGAAGCACTGAGATAATCTTGGTAACATTAAACCATCTTAAAAACAGTAAGAAACGGAACCCATCCTACCTCCCAGTCAAGCACTAGCCAGTGCTCGAGCTGAACTAGCTACGGCGAGGAAGTCGCATGCTCAGTACTCAGACACAAGCCCACAAGTCCCTGTTACTCCGTAGATGGAAAATTGCCAGCCACGAGGCCATCTTCACTGCCCTCCGCATTCACAGCCTCCATTCCAGAGGCAGGTGTGCCACCCTAGGAAGAGCCTTTTTCTACCAGGTGACCCCTAGGACTGCTGATGGCCTTGCACCACCACCGGGGTAGAGGAATTCACCTGTCGTGACCCCATGCTCAGGGTAAAGAATGTTTTCCTCATGTCCAGCCTCAATCTGCCCTCTTCCAGCTTAAAACCATTCCCCCTTGTCGTATCATTCCCTGTCCTTGTGGACACTCCTTTCCCAGCCTTCGTACAGACCCCTCTCAGGGATTGGAAGGTCGCCATAAGATTCTCCCTCCTTGGAGCCTTCTCTGCAGGCTGAACAAGCCCAGCTCTCTCAGCCTATGTCCATCAGACTGCTCCAGCCCCGGGAGCATTTCGGTGGCCATCTCTGGACCTCTCCAACAGGTCTACCTCCAAAGCCAGTGACGACATCATTACCAGAAGAGGAGCAAGCAGCTGACAGCCAAACCAAACCACGGCTCACCTCACCGCAGCCACACACCCAGCCCGAAGTTGGGGGTCCGCAGCCCCAGCCCGGATCTGTGTCTTTTGGCATCAACAGGAATTCTCTGGTTCCCCAGGGTTTTTGACAAATGCCCTAGGAAAGGGGCGCCTGAGGCACCCGTGACAGCACCAGAAGACCTCGTAAGAGAAACTGCGTGGTTTTACGGTGCCGAGTCCCCATGAGAGGGCTTGCAGCACCCTGCAGGGCAGGGCAAACTCTTACTCGTGTGAATGATCCTCCCACACCTTCGGCTGGAATTCTGGAGAAAATTTAAGGAGCAACAAGCCAGGTAAAGCCAGGAGCCTGGAGTCTTATTAAACAACCCCAACCAGAGTACCCACATTGCTGTAGTCCTACTGTGAAGTTCTCATAAACTTTACAACCCCCCCCTCGCCCCAACCCTCCCTACCTAGCTTCATGGAAAATGAGAAGCGATTCCAAAGGTTGGCCAGCTTTTCAATGCCTCTTGCAGTAGTTAAAAGGCCACTTCTTCTCTCCCACACTTTTTTTAACATTTACTGCAAACCCATTAAAGAACGAACTAGTCTTGGTAATAAAAGGGGGCTGCATTCCCACAGGGAGAAGGGGAATGGTGGTTCCCGCGTACCCTCAGCACTCGTGGCAGGGCTACTTATAAAGAAGGTGAAGGTCGCGGGGAAGAGAACAGGATATTTTCTGTTCAACAGAGAAGAGAAACTTCCAACCCTGGAACAGAACTCCAGCCATGGTTCTTTCCTTCTTCCACAGCCCTGACATCGGACGCTGCCACAACGGCATCGTGATTTCAGTACCAGCTGCCAATGCCAGCAGGGCACCAGAAGCCTTGCAAAGCGCCTGCAGCTTTGCTGAAGCGCTGGTAAAGCCCAGATCTGAGCAGATCTTCCTGTCCTGCCTGCCTGTTTATAGACAACTCCTATTTGAATCCTTTAAATAATCTATCGTACAAGTGCCCAGGGCTGGGAGGCTACGTCTGATGGAAGGAAGTCAGAAAGACCAGAGTGAAAAATACACAGCTGGGTTCAACCAACAAGACAGAGCACTGGGGATCTGTAAGCTCTCTTTTCCCCAAACTCCTGTCGCCTTCCTGAACTGGAGTATCCAACATCAAGAGATAAAGCTGTGTGGAGATCATAAATCTCTGAGAGCATGGAGATATTTTTTGAAACCTATGCAAGCAGAAACACCCCTGTCCACACACACACCAGAAGTACCTGCGATGGAGGTAATGCCCTGCCATCAAGTCTGCACTAAACCAGTAAGGACTGTCAGTCGTCGCTGCTGCTGCTGTTTTCTGGGGGGGGCTTCTCTGTCCCTGTAATGCACAGGGTATCAGTGAGGGAGGGACAGTATAGAATCAGAGGATGTCTTTGGTTGGAAGCGACTTCTAAAGGTCACCTAGTCCAACCCCCCTACAAGCAGAAGCATCTCTAACTAGAATAGATTGCTCAGGGCCCCAGCCAGCCTGACCTTGAATGTCTCCAGAGACGGGGTTCCATCATCCCACCATCACTCTAGACAACCTGTCCCAGGGATCCCCCACCTTCAGATTAAGGAGCTTTTTCCTCCTACCCAGCCTTACTCTGCCCTTTTCCAGCTTCAAACCATCCCCCCTCATCATATCGTTCCTTGCTCTTGGGAGCGGTTCTTCCCAGCCTTCTTACAGCCCCCTTTCAGGAACTGGCAGCTTGCTAGAGGGTCCCCTCAGAGTCTTCTCTCTTCAGACCAAACAACCCCAACTCTCCCAGACTGTCCTCATATGGAGCCTCCTTTTAAAAAGTCCACGTGTCTACAACAAGTCCCCGCTGGTGCTATTTTAAGGGTACCTCAGGGCTCGTACAGACCTGACATCACACGCAGCTGAGGCTTGGCCATGGGCTTGAGTGCCCATCCACCTGAAACCGTGGGGACTTCATTACAAACGTGCGTGCTGCGTGTGCGTCGCAACAAACCCTCCACGGCCAACCCGGCGCAGTTTCACCCCTCTGCAGTAATTCTGTGAACCGTAAACTGGTTTCACTCTGGGATTAAACCCAATTTTCATCTGAAGTAGCAGTGAGTTGGCCACTACCAGCATTTATAACACATCCGAACACAAAAGAGGTCTGGAACGGGAATGGAAAGCTGGCCAAGAAGGAGGAGATGGGGACGGGCTGCATTCTGATTTCAAGCGGCAGGGCTCCCAGGGGCATTGGATAGGATTTCCTGCCATTTCCAGGCAAAACAAGCCGTCTGCGGGAAAATGTTTGCCACGTCCTACTGTGTTAATTACACAGCAGGAGAAAACGGTGTCTTGGCGATGGGAAGGGTGGTGATCCACTAACTGTTAAACAGAGCTGGAAATGCAGACCTTCTTCTGCCGTTCAAAAGGGCTGCTGGATTCAGGAAGGCATAACGGGCAAGTGTCCTCTCACACGTCGTAGCCCCACATCGGTGACTGCAGCTACCTCAATGTGCCAGGCTCAGCGGGTCTCAGAAACGGTCCCCTTACAAACAGGTTCTGGGAGCCTCTCAGCTGAAGTCCTGAGACTACTTCTGATAGAGGCTCCTCCAAGACAAAGGCTTCCTTCTGCTGAGGAAGGAGGAAGAGAAAGACTTCATTCTCCTGCTGAGCAAGGAGGAATTGGAAGAGAAAGACCTCCTTCTGCTGATAAAGGAGGAATTGGAAGAGAAAGACCTCCTTCTCCTGCTGAGGAAGGAGGAACTGGAAGATGCCAGGTGCGTACTGTATGATACCTTCCCAAGCATCATGCAGCAGTGCAACAGAAGCCTTACAAGGACCACTGGATAGGTATCATCCTCTCATCTACCACTGAGCAAGCACTGCTCTCCACTACCACAGGATCATGCAGTATGGAAGTGGTTGGAGAGACACAACACGACATCACAACCTCTCTTCAAAACATGAGAGATATTCTTTTAGATGTGTGATCAAGGCTGGAGACACAAAGGGACATGAGAGGAATGAAGAAAACAGTCAGGGTGGTTTTCTCAAGACCAACTTTGGTGTAAGTGCACAGGCTTGTTCTCACTGAGAGATGAGCAACTCCCTTTACACTTGCCCAGATGCAATTTCTGGAGCAGACCTTCCTTCACTTCTTTTTCTGACTGGTACGAAGGAGTAATCTCGCCCACCACACACCTTTCCACGCAGAGCTGCGTTAGCCTACATATGGTTAGCATTCAGGAGGGAGCCGCTCAGAAACGCTCGGGTTTGTTTGACTAAGGCATTCCTTAAAACACTAAACCCTCGGAGCCAACCTTCTACCCATGGTCTTAGGGAAGGAAGGATCCGATTGCACTGGGGCTTCGCCGTAGGTGACCTGCGGGCATTTACCGGTGGCCAATTTCACCAGGAATGCTCCAACCACACTCCAGGTTAGGGTTTCAGTCCAAGCTAGCATTCCTTTCCTTAGCTGAGGGCAAGGCCAGAACACCGCCTTCCCGGGGGGTTTGTATGTGGGGTGAATGAAGTGTGTCTCGCCGGGTTTTCCAACCCTTTTGCTTTGTGTGGGCTCATTAGCTCACCACCTAAACGGGTTAATTTTGTCTTGTGACAGACCCTTGACCACCCCCCTGTGGTTTGAAGCCATTCCCCCCTGTCTTATCACCAGCATCTCTTGTATTAAAGGCTCCCTGGTTCAGTCTAGTTCTGGTGTGAGGACAGCAGGATAGCCAGGCACCACAGAAAGCATCTCCTATTTGATGCTCATAGCATCCTAGAAGCCTTAGGGATCAGAAGGGACCTCGAAAAAGCATCCAGTCCAATCCCTCTGCCACAGCAAGACCACCTAGACCAAGTGGCACAGGAACACATCCAGGCAAGTCTGGAACGTCTGCAGGGAAGGAGTAGGACACAGAGTCTAGGCCCCTGCTGAAATGCTGCAGGCTTTACTGGTCTCCAGAGTTTAACAAACCTTTAAAACCAGCAACAGTCACCGTTTCAGTTCTGCCCCTCTCTCTGCCCCTAGAAACCCCTTTGAGGGTGTGTTCTGCCCTCACCTCTGAAGCATCGTTCTCTTCAAGACAGAGTGAGGGGGGAAGAGTCTTGCTGAAAATTTCGAGAGAAAACTGAGTTTAATTTCTTGGAGGTGTTTTGTTGACAAGAAAATAGAAAGCATGTGTCTCTGCTTCTCTTACTGTACGTCCCAGTAATGGAAGTATTTAAGGAGGTACAATTCTGGACTTGGCAAGCAGCGGGGGCTCTTGGAACCACTTTTTCTCACTGAATAAAACTCCAGCTAATCTGGTTGTGTTACACTGCGCTCGAAAACTATCTCCAGGAAAAGGCTACAAGGACGCATTTTCCACTGCTTTTCTTTAGCTTTAATGTTAAATTCAGGCCTTCTTCACCTCCCTTGATTTCCCTTTTTCATCTCTCTGCTCACAGGACAGCCAGTCAACAGCAGGGTTGAATTAGCAAAGACATAAATCTAAGGATTACTGCAGTAGGTCAGCCCGGCGATCCATTCTGGTTTTGACAGTGGCCAACAGGAGATGCTCCAAAGCAACGCGTGGGAAGCGCTGCAGAACAACAGCACAGACCTTCCTGCAGGAACCTGAGCTCTGGACGGACGCACACGTCTTGCTGCTTGCCCCGCATCCACCACGTGAGCTTTAAGCAAGTACCTGCACATCTAGACGGCTGTAATCTCCTACATTCTTTGATTTCATGTACATTTCAAACCTGTTCCCCACGAACAATCCTCCTGCTCCCATTCTGTTGATACTGGGTGCCCCACAGCCGCCACTGCCCTCCAGTTGCTGAAAGCTTTGTAAGTCAGTTGTCCCCTTTCAGCTATTTTCAAGCACCATCGATGCGGTACAGAGCCTCCAAGCTTCCACACTGCCAGGTTGGAGGGACTGCTCCTCTGCTCTCATCTCACCACTCACTAGCTTTGTAAAACTCAGTCTTTTAACCCTCCAGCTGTCTCTGAATGAAGCAATCCCAGCTTCTTCAGTTTCTCCTCATAAGTGCAAGTGCCCCATCCCTCTAGCTGCATTCTTTCCCCTCTCTCTGTATGACTCCTTATGCTCTATGTCCTTCACAAGGTGCAGAGAGCACAAGCATGCCTAAGGTGGCAGGTTTAGTGCTGTTAGGGTAAGAGCACTACAACACTCCTGGTTCCCTAGCACCTCTGTGCCCTTCACACGGCCACTTCAGCTGGGTTTATGGATGAACAGAGGGCACCGCACAGAAAACTCCCTGTTCCGTGCCCAGCCCCTTGGCTAAGGGAGAACCTAAGGCCAACAGTGCAGCAGGTCTTCCTTCGAGAAGATCACACAAATCAGCCAGAGGACACTGAGCCGTGAAAGAGAATCAGTGTGTGCCGCCCCACTGCTCCCAGAGCCTAGAGAAGAGTGACCCAGGTGTTGAAGAGACGGCTGGAATATTTTCTCCTCAAGTCCATAAAGCCCTACAAGTTCTCTTTCTCTCCCTTTCCCAGCCCAAACCCTAGTGTTTCATTGGAGTGTAAAGCACTGGAGCCCCGATGCTGGTAAGAGCCCTTCTGCTGACTTGGGGGGTACTGCACTGGCACCAGTGCCTTCGCACTCCGAGCAGTACAAGGAGGTAAAAACCGTGCGACCGTAAGGTGAAAGAAAAGTGCGAGTGTTTAAAACACTGAAGAAATTGTTCTGAGAACAATCCATCTTCCTGAAAACACGAACCCTACGATGCTGCCAAGGTCAGAGAGAGCTATGATGATTCAGTGCCTAAGTGCCAGTCATCCAGCACAATGCCACAGCGGTTCATTTTGTACCACGTCCATGCAACTGCCTGACAACGGCCACGGACATCAACGCCACCTGTGGGCTGGGGTCAAGGCAAGGCAGCCGAGTGCTAAAACAAAAGACTTAATTGGATTTCTGTTCAAGTTGTTCCTTATTACGTGGTCGGAGTTACTGGTTCTCCTTCCGCCTTGGTCAGCCCGTCTGGAGAGAGAGGGACCGCGGCTCGCGACTGCGATGCGAAAGGAAAAGGCGCTGCGTGTGCCTGGCTTCCCTGGGCATCCTTCCCACCTCCTCTGCCCTCTCTGCTTTTGCCACTGGGCCCTGGGTTGTGAATTCCACGAGAAGCCCCTCCAAGAGAGGGAGCCCACCTGGTGAGACGGGGAGGGCTCACATTAACAAGAAGCCACCTTCAGCTGTAAAAGTTGCCTGTCTGGCTAACGCTGCCACGAGTACTAGAGAGAAGCTGGGGATTCCACCCCATGCCTGCAAGTGGCAGCGCACAGAGTGTTTCATGAGACCACACCACACACCCGCAGCCTTGTGGACACACACCAGGGCCACCCCCTTTCCGCAGAAGCACAGCGTAAACTCCGAGCGGTCAAATGAGAGATCCAAGGAGCTGGAAACAATTCAAGATGAGAACCCCAAAGCAGCAGAATGTTCACTGCCTTCCTCGCTTCTGAACCCGAAACGCAGACTGTTCTCACAGAAACAACCAGAGGGTGGGTTAAATCATTTCCCTGCAGACAGAACCGTGTTCCAGGAGCGGGGAGTCACCCTCTGAAATGGCTGTTGTCTAGCGTGACTTTCAAAACAGCATCCTTTCAGTGCACGAAAGGACAGAGCAAAAGATGTATGTCCTCTGGTTGAACGTGCTTGGCTGTCTCTAAGGAGCTCATAGAGATGATCAGACCACAAGCTGTCAAACGCGCGGGAGTGGGGATGTCAGGAGGGAGAACAGCCCGAGCCTCAAACCAGAACAGACGTGATTGCGATCAAACGTCAAGAAGGAAGAGCTGGCAAACACCTCACATCACAACCCCTTCACTCCACCCAGGGGCAGTCGTGCCCAAGCGATACTGAGTTTTGAGCTGGAGCCTTCCACTTCAGAAGCTTCCCCCTCCCTGGACCCTCACGCGTTGAGCTGCCCAGAATTCCCCGCTCAGCAAACGCCTCCCCTTCATTTCATTTCAGGGAAGGACCACGTCAGGGTTCACCCTGGTGGGCAAGAAGCGACAAACAGGTGGCTTCGGTCCCCACGGGCACCACGCAGGTCCCCTCTGCAGATGTGTTTGCGCCATGCAAACCACGCAGTTCCTCAGAGCAGTGCCTTTCCATTCAGAGAGGGTGCCACGCTCATTCGGAACAGAAGCACAGGCAACGTGCTCCTGGATTCCTTCTGCCTCCCCTCCGTAGGCAGGGAATTTGTGAAGCGAGGGCAGGTGGGGTTCTTTTGAGGTGGGTAAGAGAAAGGCTGCTAGCTCTGCAGCTGAGTTCACCGCTTGTCTCACCTTCTGGAAACAGGACAAACGCCTGGTGCACCGAGCGGGCACCATGCAAAACACAAAGCACTAAAGGCGCGCGGCGAGAGGCAGGGAATTCACTGCCTGCAACGAGGGAGCTCAGCTCCAAAGACTCTCCTTTTCCTCGCTGCTTCTATCACCTGTAGGAAGGAGCCACTGGACACAGAGACGCAGCAGCTATTTATGCGCTTCCATTTGGGTTCTTACGAGGCCTGAGCCCTTGAAGAGCTCAGGAATAAGGAGCCCGTGGGTTGGCACCAACCCAAACAGCCTCATTCACTCGATGTAAATGGTCTCTGTCGCCACAGAGGATTTGCTGAAGGCATTTGCTCTACGCATGGAGCTCTGACACCGTTCAGAGGAACACGGTTAGGACTCTGATCTCCCTGTGCAGTTGAGAAGAGGGATAAGCCTAGTAAGTGGGATGAGCGAGAGGCTGGAGCACTCATGCAGTGATTTAACATGCTGCCTAAGAACAGGCAGTCCCAGCGTCTGAAGTCCAGCCTCCGACAGTCCATTCCCTGCCCAGCCCATTCTGTTAAATCTTGGGGAACACATTTTGCACACAGAATCATAGAATCACTAGGGATCGGAAGGGACCTCGAAAGATCATCCAGTCCAGTCCCCTGCCACAGCAGAATCACCCAGACCAAGTCACAGAACATCACAGAATCCTTAGGGATTGGAAGGGACCTGGAAAGATCATCCAGTCCAATCCCCCTGCCACAGCAGGATCCCCCAGACCAAGTCCAGGAGGGTTTCAAAGTCTCTAGAGAAGGAGACGCCACAAACCCCCCAGGCAGCCCCCTCCAGTGCCCGATCACCCCTCTGGGAAGAAGTCACACCACGTCCTGCACATCAGCAGTGTCACAAATCACAGCACCTCGCGTCGCTGATGCTTGGAAGACAAAATGGGAGAAGCTCTCTACAGTGACAGCCTTTAGGTCGGGTCAGCACGGTGGCTTTAGGGCCTGGTCCTAACCTCACTGATCCGGTCACGTGCATCACCTTCGACACGTCACTGCGTTAAGCAGTCACGCACCTAAAGGGGAAAGAGTCTTCAGACACCTCCTTCCGATAGAGAGCTCAGGAAAATCATCTCCTCGCTACTTACACCATTATCACCGACTAACTGGAAGACCTGGAGAAGTCCCTCCATGTCATTAGCTGCGACGAGAGCAGAGTTGCAGCAGATCAAATTCCTCACCGCTACAGCTATTGTGACGTGGGGGGAGATCTGAAGCCCAGGCTGCGACTTAGCGGCTCCCGTCACGCAGGAGATGCACAGTGGTGAAACACGGCCCAAAAGGGGCTGAAATGATTCTGCTCAGAAACACAAACACACAGAGACCTCCCACCAACTCAGCAGATTCTTTTGAAAGTTGGCACTGTCAAAACAAACACAGCTGCCTGTAGCACCCTTCCACTGCTCCTGCTGACAGCGCTGGTGAGGAGGAGGAGGTGACGAGTACTTTGTTATTATGAGGAGGAGGATAGTGTTGGGAAAGGTGTTGAGTTTGACACAGAAGTATCAAGAGCAGGGAAGTGAAAGTCAAGGAAATCAGCCTTGTGCCATCTAAAATTGCTCTGGCACTAAACCTACCAAAAAATCAATGACTCTGCTTTCACAGGAGTTCTCACATAAACCTGGGGGAGTGTGCAGCATGAGCTGCAACAGATGGAAAGTCACTGGATGCAAAGAGTGAGACGGGAGCAACGCTGCTACCTACCAGCTACATCAAACACAGAATTCACAAACAGTAATCAGGGCTATTCACATCTACCCCTGCCTTTCATGCCTGCCCTGTCAGTGTGGAGGGGGAGGCAGCACAGAGAGCACCCCCAAGTGTTACAAACACACCTGCAGCTAGTAGAAGGACTGTTTACGTGGCTAGGAGTAAGACCCTGTAACACAACCACCCGACTCTTAGGTCAGAAGACACTTTTCCCTGGTTCCACCGTTTCAAACCTACTTCATCACAGCAGCTCGTCTTGCGCCGCCCTCCCTCACGCCACAACCCTTCCCATGTCCCATTTTCAACCTTCTCACAGAGAAATCTGAAGGAAAATCATTTCTGTGCAACTGATCCACCTTTCTGAGCAGCTGCTGGCAGTAGAGAGCTGAGAGCCCACAGAATAACAGCAACACTGAGCAGTTCTGCAGGACACATGCACACTGGAAAACTTCTCCTCTTCAACACCTGACACTGTTCACTTGTCCTCCAAATCAGCTGGTGAGAGGAGGCAGCCCAAGGACTGTGTCTCCAGCCTCATCACTGCACAGCAGAGACTTCAGAGGAATTGAGGAGAGGGGGAGAAGAATTGAACTGATGCACCTATCCAGGTGGAAGGGTTAGAGAACGACCTTGCATCCAACCTCCCAACATCTAAGATAAAAGCATGGAGAGGCTGAAGAGAGGAAAGAGGAGTGCTCACAAAACAGGGTGTTCAGGGGCAGCAGGCTGGATTTGTTTGCATAGAGCTAGAAAAGGAAGCTGTCTTAATTTTAAGCTGTCTTAATTTTAAGCCTTCTCATTTTTAGTAGAGTCATGAAAGTAACCAGGATTCCAAGGACCAGCACCCCACCAGATGCAGGTCACTATCTTGCTGGCCATCCTCACAGCAGTGAGCTCTCAGAAACCAGTGGGCTTAGGATTCCTCTGAGGACTCTTGAGCTCCCCAAATAACAGCCTGGTGATGCTAGGAAGAAGGTCCTGCTGATATTGATAGGGAACCTGCTATGTTCCAGCTGGCACCCAGTGCCCCTTGTCCTGTCCCCAGATGCCCTTGAGCAGAGCCTGGCTCCATCCTCCTGACACCCACCCCTCACAGATTTAGAGACAGGAATGAGGTCCCCCCTCAGCCTCTTCTTCTCCCAGCTGAAGAGACCCAGCTCCCTCAGCCTTTCCTCATCAGGGACTTGTTCTCCTTCATCATCTTGGTTGCTCTACGCTGGACACCCTCCAGCAGCTCTGTGTCCTTCTGGAACTGAGGGGCTCAGCACTGGACACAGCACTCTAGCTGCAGTCTCACTATTGCAGAGTAGAGGGGGAGAAAAACCTCTCACTCCCCAGTGACAAGGCAGACCTCTCCCTGCTGAATCCAACTTCGAAGAATGTCCCTCTCCTTGTCTGGTTTGCTCCCCAAGTCTAAATAAGCCAACCGGACCGCGCAGCACGCCCATCACTACAAACCACAGATGCTGAGGTGGGGGTTCGCAGCCGGAATAAACACGGCTAAAGGACTGCTTTCCCTTTCCTGACAGCTTAAGGTCCCTCAAAGCAGACGGAACTGATTCCTGAATCCAAGCCCGGAAGCAGAACGGAGTTGTCTCATGACCACCTGTAACGTGCCGCGCGGAAGGAAGCGAAAGGCTGGAGCTGTCGCTACGGAAAACCCAGAGAGGAAAAAGAAGAAGGGATGGGTATCTCGGGATTAGCTTTAGCGCAACACCCTCCAGTACGTTTAGTTTTCTTCACCCTCTCCTATTTCTTCCCGGGATCAGTCCCCAGCCCTGCAGACCCTCCCAGGAGTACAATGCCCCTTTCATGTATTGTACGAGTGGCACTGCGAGTACGGCGGCTTCAGACATAAAAGGAAAAAAAGAGTCTCCCTCAACGCCATCATCATTTTTAAAGAAGGCAATTGATGTCGCCCGAAGCAGCAGCTATGAAGCCCAATTAGACCACATTTCATTCAAGTGTCAAAAATTGGAATAATAACAACCAACGCGGAGGAGCGCTCGCTGCAAACGGCGCTGCCATCTTCCTTTGTTTTGGCCACGCGTTTCCATAAATTCCTGCTTCCAGCAGACCCGGTGCCACATTCCTTCAAGGACTTTCTTGTTCGCTATTGTTTTCAGCTCTTAACAATTGGCTTCCCCGACTACTTTCCCCGTGTTGACAGTCGCTCGCAGAGCCTCCATATGCTCTCGCTACTTGGGTAGTCAATCACTTGTGAATTAGCTACCCAACGAAATACCGTCGAGAGGCTGGCGGGGTTTGCTCCTCGCTGGTGTTTTGAGTGAGCGTCGTGCTTGCAAAAGGTGTCAGATTAAACATGCAGAAGCGAATTGATTCACGGAGCGCGGATGGCACCGGCAGAAACACAGAGACAAGCTCTGGCCTGGGTTCATGCTGATTTGTTGGTGGAGGGGCTTTTTCCATTTGTTTTGCTGCAGTAACCTTCTGCCTCAAGTCAGGTGTCCGTGCAGCTACCTGCTTGCTTAAAACAGGCTGCTTGGGAAGGGCTGGGATCTTAGCTGTGAGTAAGAGAGCAGCTCCAGGGGCTGCCTTGGTCTGGGGGATCATAGAATCATTAAGGATTGGAAGGGACCTGGAGAGATCATCCAACCCAATCCCCCTGCCTGAGGTGGACTGTGAGCTGGCTGCAGGATAGAAGCCAGAGAGCAGTGGTCAGTGGGGCAGAGTCTAGTTGGAGGCCTGGTGTCTAGTGGGGTCCCCCAAGGATCGGTACTGGGACCAGTGCTGTTCAATCTGTTCATGAATGACTTGGGTGAGGGATCAGGGGGCACTGTCAGCAAGTTTGCTGATGACACCAAGCTGGGTGGTGTCACCACAGGGAAGGTTAAAGCAGTCCAACCTACTCACACGGCACATTCTTCTCATCTTAGACCCTGAAGGTGCACACTCCCCTCCAAACTCATCCCTCTCCAGATCTGCAGCTGTATGGCTGAGGCCTTCGCGATGTCTTCACAAAGAACAGGAGCAGTGCTTGTGTGTGATGCCCTGTATGGCCTCAGACAAAAGCACTCTGTCTTTTAGAATCTACCCCGTAACACCAACACAACACTCTGCTAGCCATCCTTTCAGGGGAATTCAAAGGTACTTTAGTTCTGCCCAACACAGCCTACACAAGCAATGCCAACGTGCACAGGAGCCAAGCCCCCACCCGGCGGGGTTGCTCCAAATGAGGGTTTTCACTCGCCCACCAGAGGCACTGCCTAGCTCAGACCTAGACACAAACCTTCACGGGGTCTAACACACAGCTCGGGTGAACCGGCCGCCTTCCACAAGAGAATGGCAAGAAAGCGGAGGCGATGAGGCTGCGTTTGGCGATCTCACTTCACTGCCCAGCGTTATGCTAAAAGCTGACGAACACACGTGTCCCCAGGGGGGCTGTATTTGTCACCTTCACCCGACCTCAGAGATCCCCAGGAACGTATGCCCTCCAGAAGCGTGTAGACACAGTGCTTCATGACCTGCAAGCGTGGCAGCAGGGAGGGGGTCAGGTTGTGTTTGTCAGTCTCTCAGGGACTGAGGGGTTGTGTTGGGGTGGGGATGGTTGGACTGGGGGAGCTGGGAGGTCCTTTCCAACCAGGATCGGTCTGTGATGCTGTATTTATACCCCCCCCCAAAATAAAGGTAACTGCCAGTCCAAAGAAAATGTCACTGGTGATGAGAATCGAGCTGATTCCTTTTCTTCTCATGAATCAGTGTCACAATAAAGGGGCTGTGTGACAACTCTGCCCTCAGCAATCACTGCGAAACCCAGTTCCTTTGAAATTAGGAGCTGGCTGGTCCTTACACTGCTAGCGCTTGGTGATGATGACACTGATGCACAGGGAGAAAAGTTACTGAGCTGCTGGTCACAGTGGTGACTCCAGCTGACTTCCAGCAGCACCTACTACTCTGCATTAATAGAAATTAAAATATTAAACACGGAGTCATTAAGGTGTGCAGCCACACGTCACGGAAAGCAGTAAGATCGTGCTATTTTTAAGAGGAGATACTTGAGCGAAGACTGCTCCAGGTCAGAGCTTCACAGACGAAATGCAAAGCACTTGTTTATTCAGCGTCAGCCGCAGCAGCGGCACCTCGTTTGATTGCTACGACTCCATCAGCACCTATTAGGCCAATGGCGATGTTCATGAAGTTTTCCCTTCTTCAGAATTCATGAAAGACATGTAAAACGCTCCGGGCTGATGCTAGGGACAGCAGTGTAAAGAATCAAAGTGGAGCTACCTGGATTGTACATTAAATAAAAGGCAGAAAATGAGCACTGAGTGAATTTTTATATGTTCCCATTACAACAACCCAGGCAAAGAGTCTGACCCCTGGCACTGGAGGAATCATCACCGGTTTGATATTTTCAATAAAATCATTCCCAAAAGGGCTGGCCAAAACACTCTCTCACTTTTCCTTTCAATAAAATGAGGCCCCATCTGAATTATGAAAAAGAATACTAATAATTTGATAGTGTTCTAAAGTAGCTTCTATAAAGCTTTTGCTTGGGATTTAATATCGCCCAGCAAGTCCGGCGGAGTTGCAAAGCTTTGCTGGAGGAAGAAACGCGCAGACGGAAGGGCAGCTCCCAGCGCGTGCGCTCACGGCCTCAGCTGAGGTAACCCCGAAGGTAATGTGCTCGATTCTTCTGCAGCCAACCCAGGCTCCAAGGAAGGGGTCTGGAGAGGTGCTACTGCAGTGAGGGGCTACGGGTGTGCTCCATCGCCTGGGAATGGGCTCCCCACACCAACTGATTCTGTGATTCTAGAACCTCTACCCAGAGGGGGCACCAGAGGGGGCTGCCCAGGGGGTCTGTGGGGTCTCCTTCTCTGGAGACGTTTGAAACCTGCCTGGACTTGGCCTGGGTGACCCTGCTGTGGCAGGGGGATTGGACTGGATGGTCTTTCCAGGTCCCTTCCGATCCCTAATGGTTCTATAAAATGATTTCAAAGCAGCCTATGCTTTCGGGCCCTGATGCCACGGACTCCCCCTGAGCTGATCCCACCGAACACCCTGTAGGATTATTACTCGAACAAAAGCAAAATCAGAATGAGGGAAGGGAGCGGGGCAGCGGTGGGCAAGAGCCAAGAGGTGCAAGCAGTCAACACAATTACCCTCACTTTGCAAGGTCTTCTGGAATCCTACGACAGAGGAAACCCGCAGCACAGAGGGCTCCTTCGCTGTGCGCTCTGGGAAGGGTTAGGACGGGCCACGTGGCGGCAAATCCGGCGGTGAAGGAGGAGAAGAACCAAAAACTAAGAAGAGAGCAAAAAGTAGATTCTTTTTCCCCTCCTGAGTTTGCTCTTTGCAAATAAAATCAGGCGCGTACAGCCAGGGCGACGACTGAATCCGAGGGCGCCTAATGCAACAGACGCACCGAGCTGGAGCCGACCCACAGCGCCATGATGCTGGGGAAAGGACCCGGCTCTTCCAGTGCTCAGCACCAATTAAGGCCAGGTTTGCAGAAAATGTCCTTCCCCGGAGGGCCAGCGTAGCAGAAAGCGCTTGGCTCCCTCTTGATGTTTGCAGAAATGTTTTCAAAAGACCTTCCTTTCCTGGCACGCTGCCCTCTTTCTCTACCTCCGTACCGAGCAGGACCTTGAAAGCCCAAATTACCGTCCCCCCGACTGTCAGGTTTCTGTCATTAAAATGGGAATAAAAATAAACTCCTGTCACAGCCCAGGAGCAGGGAGGACAAACGCAGAGGCACTCGACGCTCCGCAGATTCACCGCTGGTGCTCAGAGAAGGGTACGCGTTTGGCCCCAACAATTGCTGCTGTGCTCTTGTTGTGGGGGGTTGCTCATTATTGGGTGCTTACAGATCCGGGATGAAACCAGCCCCGAAGGCAGCGACGCGCTCTGTTCTCAAAATTCCTACCTTTTCAGCAGAACCGAGCCCCGCTCTTTGCTGAGACCGTCCCCTGCCCTCAGCCTCGGTTCCCTCCCTCCACCTTCATTCTGCCAAGAGCTTTGTCCTGCTTCTCCCGAGCAAACGGCCGATGAGGTTGGCACGCACTGCATCTCTACGAGTCCTTGTCTGAGGGCGAGTCTGACAATATCGATACTACAAACACGTACGTGTGTACAGAGTGTGGCATGTGTGACGGACAGCCCCGAGCATCTTCAGCGCCAGGCAGAGAGGCAGAGAGCACTGCTTGTTCAGAGACAGCAAACAGTTTCTCGGGTTGCTCTCCATGTATGTAGCGATGACCCAGTGAGCTGTAACTCTCAGCGGTGTTGGCAGACAGTAAACACTCTTGGAAGCCGTGCCAGGAGGAGAACATGTTATTCCTTGTTATAGTTTCAAGATCATACATCTGCCTACCAAGTCAGCTGAAGGGCCAGGAGAAGAGAATCCCGTTAGCTCTCTCGTTGCCCTGTCCTACAAACACTCACCAACCATTTGAGAAGTGGCCATTTCCAAGGCACAGAAGGCTCAGGAACCTGTCGGTGAAGCTCTGGGAAGACAACACTTCACATCTGAGAAAGCCCCGCACACCACAGAAGCCATTGCTGAGCCAGCAATGTGCTCTTGTGGCCAAGAGGGCCAACAGCATCCTGGGGAGGATCAGAACAGGGGGGTGGTTACCGCATCCACACTCACAACTGAAAAGGAGCCAACCTATTTCAGGCACCTCTCTCAGCGCTGGGTTTATGAACAAAGCTAGATCAGGGCTAGGACTGGGGTTCTGCCAAATCACAGCTCTGCACAAGGGCTTGGAACAACCTTGGCTTTCGTTCTCCACCCGGATCCTGAAGTGAACCGTGCACACACTGTCTAGGTTTCTCAAACTCAGAACCATCTCACAAGAGACTGACTTTACGGCGGCTCTCCCTAACTAGGACCGGTTTTATAGGGAGTGTCACGAACAGCTACCCTAGGTGACACAATGCCAATGGTCAGGGGAAAGGCCACCAAGGATGCTCAGGAAACAACAACTACAGAGGGAAGAAAGGCAGCGAATGAAGGAAACCGCTCCAGAGCCTTCAGAGACAGAACAGTAACAGGCAGCGCCATCAATGCCTGAAGAGCTGATGTGTTACCTCAATTGGGTCCAGTGGGTCAAGAGCTATCTCAACGGTCATCTTTTCAAGATGAAGGTGAGGAAGGCTTTGGGGGTTTGGGGTTTTGTCTTCTTTTTTTAACTACCCCGATCTTGTTTTCCCCGTCGCCCCCTCGGTCACTGCTCCAACAGCACCGAATTCACAGTCTCCGAAGCCCGTATGTGGCTTCCGTGGAGCGGTCCCCAGTGCCCTCATCCCAGTTCAGGTGCCAGAGTGCTTTCACCATCTTTTCAGCATCTTTTCTCTTTTTTCCTTTGGAACTGGGCACGGAAACTGCTCGTTGGCTCCGATGGAAACCCAGCGCTCGAAAGAGCGGGGCCAAACCCCGCACGACAAATCCCACCCGTGCGGCCGGGCACCACCAGGCAAGTGAGAAAATGATCTATTTAAAGGCTCACTCCTGACTCTGGCTGTGCTTTGAAGCGGCGCGAGTAGCCAGCAGAGCCCGGCCTCGATCAGAACTTTTCAAATAGAAAAATTAAAAAATGATGATAATTACGCATTCGGAAAGCGGGACGGGGCCCTGCTACGCCGAAGCGGATTTTCCAGTGTAATTAAGGCTTTCAGCTGATTCCTTCCGACTGCAATTGTTATTTCAAATGTGAATTAATAAATCATGTCCATCTAGTTAAGAATTAAAATCAGGCTCAAGTATTCCTGCTTAGACCAGCAAACTTAAAAAAGAGGGAGGGACGAGCGCTCCCGGGAATTCTCACTGGGGAGAAGAAGAAAAGGAAAGAGAAGAACAAGAGAAGAGGGGGCCTCGTCTCACATAGGGTTTTCCAGGCGTCTGAGGAGCACACGGGGTGAAGTCACACACGCGGCTCGCCCGTGTGGAAGCCCTTCTGTGGCTCTGTACCGAAACGCTATGCAAATAGCCCACCCTCCCTTTCACCCATGACTGGCTGCAAATACAGGATTCAAGCTGAATAATGCTAACTGCCCACACGCTCTGCTCTAAAGGATCCTCAAGGGCTTCTGGTCTCCCGTGGTACACACAGAGCACTTTAGCTATCACACCGAATTAGTGTAAGGCCTGGTAATGCACCTCTAAGTATGTAAGCCCTTTTAAGGCACTTAGAGGTCAAGTCTGTGGCTATATAAAGCACAACCTTCCCAACATTTCTTTTCACTTGCCCATCTAGCGGCCGGGATGGCACGCAAAGGACGTGTTTAATTTCAGGAGAGCCCTTCGCATTCCAAACTGGCAGAGTCACTGGGCGATGTCAATAGCCGACCAAGGCTTACAGGACTGTAACCCAGCAGGGTAAACAGTGGCAGGCGGGCAGCGGCCCTAAGCATCGCTGCTCCTCCGGGAAGTCATCATCATCGTGAAACACAGCCGGCATTTTGCAAGTGGACCTGTCCTAAGGAGCAAGGCAGCAGGCAGAGCGCATCCAGATGGGCCTCTTCCCTGGAACTTAAGCACTGATGCCCATCCAGCCCCCTCCGCACTTCGCAGCGGTCCCAGGCCACCAACAGCAGCTCCTGCCAGGTCCCTGACCGAACATTCCCCGAGTAGCAGACTTCCAAAGCAACTGCTGAGTGTTTCACAGGCCATGCAACAGAGAGGCTCCAGCACGCAGTACCAAAACCAACACGGGAACAGAAGGAAAATCCTGTAGATGTCAAAGTGAACGAGGTGCTACACCAGGTCCTAGTTCACCAAAGGATGGGGCAGAGCAGAGTGCAGAGAAAGCACTGATTTTTCACGGACCAACGGAAAAAAGAGCATGGTTCTGCCCGGAATATCGAAGTGTTGTGGGTTGGTTTTTTCCTGAGAGCAAAAATCGGGTGTGAAAGGCACAGGATGCTGCTAGTGTGGGGTAACAGGAGCTGCTGTATGCACGCCTGGAGACACCCGAGCTTCCAGAGCCAGACAGCTCTGCAGAACGGCCAGGCCAGCTCCGCTCCTGGCACCCAGCCGCTGTCTTTTCCTATTCTGCTGGGAGGTCCCCGGGTCCTTCTGAGAGCACCCAGAGCGAGCACTTTGGAGTTGTGACATATTGAGGTATTAGCAGCACCAGTCCAATAAACAACTGCTTAGGAGAGGTCAGTGCCTCACGTCAGCTGGTTCGGAATGCCTGCAAGCAGCTGCAATGATGCTCAAGCTAAAGCAGCAGCCGGGTGGGCGGCGTGTGCTGACAGTGAGGGTTTGCATCTATGTGCAGCAGGAACAAGTCCAGCGGCTGCTTTCTCCTATGTGGCTCAGTCCATCCTAGACTCTTCTATTTATTCAGCCCAAACCTGTGCTGGATGAGGCTCTGGCCAGCCTGCTCTAGGGTGGGGGGTCCCTGCCCATGGCAGGGGGGTTGGAACTGGATGATCCTGGGGTCCCTTCCAACCCTGACTGATTCTGTGATTCTGGAACTTCTTCCCAGTGAGGGTGATGGGGCAGTGGGAGTGGGGTTGCCAGGGTTTTTTGTGGAGTCTCCTTCTCTGGAGACATTCCAGACCCGCCTGGACTTGGTCTGGGTGATGCTGCTGTGGCAGGGGGATTGGACTGGATGATCTTTCCAGGTCGCTTCCAATCCGTAACGCTCTGTGATGTTCTCTTTAATTGCCATTTACACAGACAGGACTTTATCTACTGAGAGTCAAAAGGAAGATGAAGAGTTAGAATCCGCTGTCATTGATCTGGATGTTTGGAATGGATTGCTTAGAGCCCCATCCTGCCAGACCTTGAGTGCCTCCAAGGACGGGGCCTCCATCACCTCTCCAGGCCGCCTGTTCCAGTGATCCCCCACACTCACATTAAACTTTTTCCCCAATGTCCAGCCTAAATCTAGGAAAGGCAGCACTGGGCTGGCTTGGTGCAACGGAGCAAGAAGAGGCAGCGATGTCCCCTTCCCTCCTCTTTTCTCTTACAACGTTTCCACCTACCTGCAATAAACCCACTCTCCCAAAGTTACCGGGAAGGCTGGTATCAGGACAGCCAGTACCCTTGCACAGTTAAGCAGGTATTCGCTTTGCTGAGCGCCACTGCTGTCAAGGACAAGGAATACAGTCACAACTCCATTCGCTGGCTGAGCTGGGCTTGTGTCAAGAAGCCCTACAAAAAAATGTTGCTGGGGAGGCCAGTGGAAGAAACACATTTAAATCAAGAGGAGAAAAAGCATCACACCTTGATCCTTCTCATTCAAGATAATGCAGAGTGGAAATTGGAAAGTGTCTCAGCACCACATCAAATCTCAGCAGCCAATTCAGCCTCCAGTTAGCAGAGATCCCGGTATTCCCCGCAAGGCAGTACTGCAAATACACAAAAGCTTATCCCTCTAAACAGAGAGGGCAGACTTCCATTTGCAAAAGTCATGAATACAAATCTCCCGTCAGCCCTCCGCGGCGCTTGCCCCTTCCTTGCCGCACTAAGCCCCGGTATTCACTTTCCGCCACGGTTTCCCCTCGCGGGCAGGCGAGGAGCCGCCACGCCAAGCCTTGAGCGACAGCATAATGACATTAATTTTCCAGGCGTGCCGATGACAGCTCGGCGAAGGCTGGAATTTGAGTCACGAAGGTCACGCTGCCATTGTCCTGTCTCAGTGCAGAGGGGTCAGCCAGCCCGCGAACAGACTCCAGTACCTCTCTTGACGTGCAAGGACGCCGCTTCGACCCAAGCATGCCCCAGCGAAACCCAGAAGAGAAGAGAAGAAAGCAAACCAAGCCTTTCCTGGGACTGATAAAAGCTGTGGCAAGTGACCAGTACTTAGGGTCTCTCTAGTGAGGGTCTAACAAGGTGATAACGAATACGTGACCCAGCCAGGAAAGAGCTGTGGAAGAGAAGCAACGCTCACCCTGGAGCAGGGCGAGAGAACCTTTACCTGGAGTCCCTCTTGTCCTTAGGGGAAATACAACTCATCCAACTCCGCGTTTTTGAGGACAACCAGTGAAGCCAAAAGTTCTGGCTCTTTTCTATGCACCTATTCAGCAGGAATCCCCACGATCTGCCTGCCTTATCTGGGGAAGGTCAGCTCTGGGAAACTGCAAGCGAGCAAGCAGAGCCCCACATCACACGGACCTCTTCAAACAAATCTCCGGGCTTTGGTTTACTTCCAGTCCCGGTAAATCAAGCAACACAGATTAGTTTGCAAACCTTGTCATGAATGGAACCCTCCAGGGCTCTCACAGCTCTAATTTTAACCTGTGCCCCCATACTCTGCACAAACACATATATCCATGAAACAGAACAGCATCCGTAGCCAGCGCTGCCTGCCTGTTCGCTGCCAACAAGTAGATTAGAGTTCAATTCGTTCTGATTAAAGGATTGGACTGGTGTGTGAGCCCGTCCTGATTTCTGCCCAACAGCACTCAATCGCTGTTCACACCGCAGCCCAAGCTGATCCTGGCTTTCGTACGGGCATAAAAATGGTCTCGTCCTGTTTTCACTAGACATTCGAGAGGAAACAACTGCAGCACTCAGCTGGCGAGCACGGACGGATCGCTTCTGGCACGTCTCCGTAGAAAAAAAGCCCGTCCAAAGTAGACTGAGACCACAGGCATCACAAGTCGTGTCTGGGGAGAACGATCTCTGTGTTACCCCCTCAGTGGAACTTGCTGGAGTGAAGGGCTCTTTCCACTGTACCTGCCTTTACTGCAGCCCTCAGCCCTCTCTGATGTCCAAGAGAAACTCATGAAAGCCCTTTGTGCCTCCAAACCAGAATAAAAGGGCCTTCTTCTGCCACTCATACGAGAATGTGAACCTGCAAACTCCCTTTTGCTAGGTGCCACTCAAAATACTCTAGAGCTAACACAGCGTTATATACACAACAGGAGCAGGCTGCTCTGAGCTGCTGCGCTTCTCTCAGCACCGTGGTGGCCACCTGGGACACAAACCAGCAAGCACCAGGGCTTGCATTTGCAGCCTGCCACAAAGATGCCTGGGACATCTCACATCTGATGCAGCTCCCTCCAGTACCTCAGAATCACTCAGAGGGGCACAGACCCCCAGAGACGCCCAGAGGTGCTACAGGCGCCTAGGTCACACAGAAAAGACTGGGGGGGGAAACAGGTTTCTATTTCTCGTGATAATCAAGGCGAGCCCTGCACCTCATGGCCTTCCCTGAAACTTGAGAAAGACAAATCCTTCCTCTGTGAGTGTTTCTTCTAAGTCCAAGAAGCAGGAATTAGCTGGGCACTTCGGCCCTGGGTCCCTAATGTTTACGGGTACTCTTCTGTCCCACCAGCCTTTCTTGCTAGCTATGGAGAGCAGAGATTGAGGGCTGTTTTCAGTCTACCTGAAGGCCTGGAAAGAGAAGCATGCCTTGAGAAGCCTGCACTTGTGGCTTTTGTTCCTTTCTCCTGGCCCAACAAATCACGTGTATCACAGTATCACAGGATCCCAGTACTGATGAGGCTGGAAAAGACCTTCAAGATCATCCAGTCCAACCTAAACCCAACCCAGTAACCCTAAACATCTGACATCTAGCTCATGCCACTCAGCACCTCATCCAGCCTAACCCTGAACACCTCCAGGGTCTGTGACCCAACCACCTCTGTGGGCAGCCCGTTCCAAAACTGGATCACTCTGTCAGTGAAAAACCTTCTCCTAATGTCAAGTCTAAACCTCCCCCGATGGAGCTTTAGACTGTGACCCCTTGTCTTGTGTAAGACCTTCTCTCACACAGCCAGGCCACAGACAAGGGCTGTTACATACGGCTGCCTTCCTCCTCAGGGAGGAGGCTGGAGAGGGTAGGAGCGAGGCGGCCAGTTTGGACCCATTCTTTCTGACTGTGTTTTCTGAGGCAATGCACGAAAGCTGCCGCGGTCCCTGCCGCAATTTCCCTCCCCCTTGGCTGTGTTTTTTCGTTGCATATCATGACCGGGAGGCTGGATCATGATGCGCTAAGGAAATATTAATTCCTTGGCGGTTGCATCTAAAAGCAAAGATGACGGATTTCTGTGCCATGCTACATTATACAGGGATAAAGGAACAAAAGGGTGAAGGACAGTGGCTGCGTGGTGTCTTAATCAGATGCAGATCAGCCTAAGAGCATCAGACCATCAAATCCCCGCTCTGCAGCAATCGTGCACCTTTAGTCAGGCTCTGAATGGGCTGAGATAGAATTGGGGCTTTATTGAAAGATCATACAGGATGACTGCAAAATCCCATTACTTGTTGATTAAGTATTGATTGCCTCGGTATTAACAAGCCAGCTAATATGAAGTGACCTCTGAGGCCACTGGTTGGAGGAAAAAAAAAGACAATTTACTAAAACAGGCAGGCAGATGAATAAGAGGGCTAGAGCTGCTCTTGGCTTTTAGCTCCGGTTAAAATGTCACACTCGATAGTGCAGATCAATGCCCACTTTATTTCCTTGCAGCCGTCTTATTACCATCATGAGGCTGCCTCCTTTGATGCTTTTTAATGACCCTCTGAACCTCGTGCTCTGCTTACCCACTGCCTTTGACTAAAAGGAAAGGAAAAGCCTTTTTTTTCTCCCCTGGCTGGTGATGGAGTGGCTGAGAACATGACATTGTGCCAGTATAAGTGGAGCAATGAGGTTTCTCGGGTCACCGATGCTGCGACTCTGCTCTTTCACTCAGTTTCTAGCTTTTCTTTCTTTCTTTTCTAGATTTCAAAAAGTCTTGCTCCTTTTCATAACTTCAAAACTGCTGAGATATTAAGAGACCACCTACCGACAACTTCTGTCCAACATCCTTATTTGTGTTTTTAAGTGCAGTAAGTTGAGCAGCTCGCGTTCCATTAATTCTCCTGAAAAGCACCTCACCCAATTATTTTGAATCCAACTTTTTTTCCCCTTGCTGCCACTTGCAAATACAAGGATTTCTTTTGATGGCGAATAAAGAGCACTGGGGGATACAGCCTGAGTCTCCTGAATCAAAATTGGACCGTATTAAGAACCCGGAAGGCTCCCAGGTCCTTCCTCTTCACCACACACACGGTCTTTCCACCTGCACCTACGCGTCGAGCCCAACGCGAGGACGCGGTACAGAGAAGACAGCAGCGGTCGCGCTCAGAGCGCGGCGGTTCTAGAAGGCACTTACACAGGCACGTCTGGTTTCCATTGCACGGGTTCGCCTGCCAGGAACGTGATGTTTTGGAGAAGCAGACACATGCTAAACAGCACAGAGATTATTCCTTACCTACCGGGAAAAGGCACAAATGGCCCTGGAAACTCCTGCAGAGACCGCGGACGGAGGGAAGAGAAGGTGAGGGAGGGAGACAGTTATTTCAACAGCACCGATGTTATTTTCTGCTGGCAAAGCCAGGAGCTGAGGCTGAATGGATGCAATTGTGTACGTGTTTGTAAGCTGGAGACTTGGGGGGTAGGCAGGAAAATGGGGTGGATGATGGAAAAGGATGACGGGAAACTGTGTCTGCAAGATGAGCTTGAGTGTTAAACAAAGAGCTATCTGGTAACTTAGTGGTAACTTCTGCCTTGCCAGAAACCAGTGTGAAGCACTGTGAGGAGTAGTAGTAGTCACAGTCATAGCAGTATGATCCAACGGCCTGATCTACAATCACTAAAGATCTTCCCACCCACTTCAGCAGAGTCTGGAACTTACAGAGTGCCGATTCAAATCTCTCCTGTTAGTTCAGCAGCACCAAACCCCTGTCATTCCTGTGCCCTGCCTCTTCTCCCTTCCCTCTGACCACTCTTCTTTGTGGTAGAACGACATACAAGAAAATTGATAAGCACCACCAGGAGGCTCCTTCGGGAGCACGTACAAGTGTGGGCACCGTGCGAAGCTACGCTCACCCTCTACTGCTGAGTCAGCCACAAATAAGAAGCTGGCTTCTCATTCCATCCCTTCCTCCTCCCCTCTTCAAAATCAGAATCACGGGGGTTACCGACGGAGAGCGAGACCTTGATGGAACAGCTGAGATTATCGCCGCATTACTGTTATTTATATAGCGCCGTAAACGCGCAGGCTGCTCGGCAGAGTAAAAGACCCAACCTCTGCACCAGCCTGCGCTAAACCCTGCTGCTTCATGCGGACGAGTCACTTCAAACCCACGCTCGCAGCCACAGAGGCAGGCACACCCCTCTCCCCGCTCATTTGCAAAGGGGTCCGGACCTCGGGGAGCTCGATACTGTTTTAGAAATCAGTCAAGAAAAGTTCCTCCTTAAACCGTAAGCTCAGCTTGAAGGCTGTTGTCCAAATGGAGGCATGTAGGGACTCAGATCTGGAGCGAAGCCTAACAAGCTTGTCCATGAACGCATGCCTCTCCAGCACTCTGCTTGCTGCAGCTCTAATTATAAATTACCCCTGTAAGATACACAGGGGTTCTACTGAATTAAGTGAAAAAAATGTAGACTGGCTGATAAGCAAACAAGTTTTTGCACAGCATTCCCAATAAGAAATTATACACTTGTTATGCATTGCAGCCTGTGCTCAAAGTGCTATTTCAGCATTCTGGGTATTAAAAAAGGAATCTTCTGTGGTCTCGTGGTGAAAGACTGTGAAGGATTATTTAAAGTAAACTGTAGGGAAATATAAAACAAACACAGTTAATTTATCACAACAGTGAAGATGCATAAATAAGATGTCTACGAGCAAGGACAGTTTACCTATTATTCCAAAGAACTCACGTTTCCAGGAGCACAGTATTTCTTTTAAAGATGAATGATACCCATTTTGCTCCGCTTGACAATCTAAGAGGTGGCGCAGGAAGCTGCCCGAAAGGCCTAGCTCAGAGGACTTTTCAACATTTCTAATTCTGACCAGAGAATCATGGAATCATTAGGGATCAGAAGGGACCTTGAAATATCTCCAGGACCCTCCCTGGGAAGAAGGTCCTGCTGAAATTGAGAGGGAACCTCCTCTGTTCCAGCTGGCACCCGGTGCCCCTTGTCCTAGCACCAGATGCCCTTGAGCAGAGCCTGGCTCCATCCTCCTGACACCCAGCCCTCACAGATTTATAGAAGGAATGAGGTCCCTCCTCAGTCTCCTCTTCCCCAAGCTGAAGAGCCCCAGCTCCCCCAGCCTTTCCTCATAAAGGAGATCACATACAGGCAAAAAACCCCCCATGCAGGCAGTCAGCACACTGAGGTAACACAGCGATGAAGGGAGACAATTCTGGGTGGAAAGGAAAAGGAATAGCTTCAAATGATCATCCCTGGAATCTGAGAAGCCACACAGCCACCTCGCTCCAGTCTGCCTTCCCAGTCAGGCTGCTGAATTACGCAACCAGTCGGTACCGTCTGGGTGGTAGCTGGTACCACGGGCCTCACAGAAATGGGTGGCTCTGTTCTGCCTACGAGCCTTTTGGTTTCCCCTCAGTTTTACAGCTTTCCTGGGAAATGTTCCTCTTCCTTCCCTTTCCCCTCTTCTCGTTTTGTTGGTGAGACACCCAGTGCTCCCGACGCGACGGTGGTCCTTGTGTGGTGACCACACGCACACGGCAAAAGAAGGGCAGAGCTGTCTGCCGTTCTTTCGGGGCTACAGATGAACGTAGTCTGTGTTGTGCTCACTGCGCTGCTACTTTCTGCAAGAGGTGACAGAAAATGAGCAGAGCCAAAGCAGAATCAGAACTACATATGCTTTCCTTCTGCCTCGAGCACACACATGCTCACAAATACGTGACACTTGTTAAGAGGCGGCGACGTACCGCCAGCATCTCGCACATTTTATCTTCTACACTTAAGCTGATTATTAAATAGGAGAGGTTAAAGAGTTGTCTGAGGGTGGCAGAAGAAAATGGCTTTCCTTTGCTTGGCGGATTGAAAACACAAACAAGCCAACGCTGTACGATCGTGACAGTAACAAAGGGAACTGCCGAGCTGGGAGGATAGACACCAGCATGATGTTCTCCTGCCTGCCAGGTCCCTTTGGGAGGACAGACCCTGCTGCTCAAGCTGGCCTAGATCACCGCCTTGTTTTCCATCCTTGCATTACAGAGGAAAGCACTGTCGGCAATAATTCGGGGGGTTGTGGCTATCAGCTTGTACGTTAAACACCACAGAGCAGCTACCTCCTGCTTTAGTTCCCTCAGGAACACACGAATTTCACTTGCTGGCTCTCAGCAGTTACGAGTACCTCTTTGCTTTTCTGTGCCTCCTACATCCCACCGCACGGTGAACATTCTGCATCAGAGCGTGCAGAGGTGGAGGAGCCTTAGAGGTTGCTAAGAACTTAGCAGACTGACCACACGCAAAGGGCAGGGTAAGCCCCAGCCCCAGCCCTGCTGTTGGTGGACAGGAAGGCAGCACACTGCACAGATCACTGTGTGTGTTGGAACTACTTCAAGTGAAAACATTTCCTGCTCAGTTCTGTCCTAACACAGGACTCGCCTTCGGTTACCAGCACCGTTAAGTATGTCAGAACAGGCATTCTAGCAGCCTGTGTGCTCGTACGGTGAGCACACACAACTCCCAACTTCCACCCATCCACGAGCCTTGGTTTTCGCTCAGCTATCCTTTTATCTCTGGCACTGCTTCTCCCTCTTCCTATCTCTTAAGCCACTTAGATTGAACCAACAATCTTCCACTTTGCCCTCTGATCAGTTCCCCTTCACAAAGCTGCTGCCGGTCAAGCAACAGCCCCCAAGTGACACATTTGTGTGGTTAAGGGCTGCCCCCTTGAGTATGTCCTCCAGTACACCCAGCCTAACAGACCAGACCCGAAGGAGCAGCAGACAACCGACAGGAAAACCCCATCAGATCCCAATATTCCCTCCCTGTGATCTCAAACACCAAGAGTAGGATTTGTTCCGTAGTTGAACACCTGTAGCTACAACTTCACCAGAAGTACAGGGAGCGTGGCCAGTCCCAGCACTTGAGGACAAGCGACACGTGGTATTGATGATGTTGCTGGTTTTGACTCCCACTAAGGACAGGGATCACAGAATCATGGAATCATAAAGGATTGGAAGGGACCTCGAAAGATCCTCCAGTCCAATCCCCCTACCACAGCAGGATCACCCAGACCAAGTCGCACAGGAACACAGCCAGAGAAGGAGACTCCACAACCCCCCTGGGCAGCCTGTCCCAGTGGCAGACACTGTCCAGCGAGAGCCTTAGAGGACTGGATCTGCAACACGCAGGCCTACCTCCTTAGATGCTTTCTAGTTGAGTCATCAACCTAAAGAGATGATGTGAGGCAGATGAAGAAGCCCCTTATTTGCCTGTTTGAGCTATTTCTTCCAGAGTCGGTTCAACCCCGCTCAGCTCTGTCAGTCCTTGAGCAACATGGTCACTGCTAGGCAGTTCAAGTCCTCAGCTTCCCTCTAGGTCCCAATTTGTCTGACTTCATACTGGTGGAAGACAGTGGGGGTTAGAGGACACCGTTTCGGAGAGGGAAAGATAAATAGCCTAAAAAGAAGATGAGATTTCCATTTGCCCTATGGTGGAAGGAGGGCAGGGGAGGGCTGAAGTAAAAGGAAAAAGACAGGCAGAGCTGGAGGAGAAAAATGAGTTTCTGCCTGGTGTTTCATTACACAAAACACAAAAAATGCAATTGATTTGGGAAAAAAAAAGAACAATTTAATTTTGTAGGCAAAAGGCTCCTGGCTTCACTTCCTAGTGGAACAATATGGTTTTACGAGAGACTTTCCAAGCCAACCGTGACTGTACATATGGCACAGCTTGATACCTGCTCCCTGTATCCTGATGGCTCAGCTACTGATGCTGTCACATTCCTTTGCTACCCTGAGTTTGTCAAGAACTGCTGCAGTGCTTCCTGCTCTCAAGAGTTATTCACCACAAATACATGAGTCTGCAGGACGACCTGCCAAAGCAGAAAGGAAAAGCAGAGGAAAAACCCCAACCAGCTAGTGACGGCGAATTATTTGTCAAGCTCCTGCTGCCCCTTGTTCCAGACACTGACCAACGCTCTACCACACTGCAGTGTCCAACACACTGTCCATCAGGTCTCCTTCAGGTGCCCATCAACAGGAGTCCTGAGTCCTACAAAGGCTGCAAGATCAACCATAGCTGCAGAAGCATGGAGAAAGACCACAGTGATACGGCAGCAGAGACGAGACGAGACAGACCAGTGCTGAGGGTACCTCCCAGACGTCCTTACAGCGCTTGCTCCTTTCCTACCACAGGCCTTTCCACAGGGCCCATCGCTGCAGTCAGCTTCTTAGGCTCCAACTCAGCCTGGTTCAAACCATGATCAACATGAATGAGGCTCCTGGTGATATTCAAACACCAGTGGGTTTCTGAACAGTGAGCTCTGTGCTTTTGCAGAATGGCTTAGGTTGGGACGGGCATCTAGCTCCAACCCTGTCATGGGCAGGGACACCTCTCACCAGTCCAGGCTGCCCACAGCTCCTTTCAGCCTGGCCTTGGATGCTTCCACCCACAGCTGCCCGGGGCAGTGCCTCACCACCAGTTTTTTCACCATACCACACAGCTCGGTGCCATCTGCAAACATGCTGAGGTCGCTCGCACGGCCACTGCAAGAAACACTTGCAGGACCACACTGCTGCAGCAAGAAAACGAGGAGGACTCGGGGACAAACTTCATCAGACGCTGCTTTGATTAGGTGCAGCAAACACCTGAGCTGAATTCAGCTCTGAATTCCATCTTCATCTCAGTGCCTCTACAGCTTGGTCCTCTATTTCATGGCACACACAGTCACATTTATCTCTAGGACTTTATAGGTCTATTAGCCCACCTGAGCAGAAGCCTTTAGTAGTCCTGTGGGTGTCCATCCTTCGTCCAGGGGCTCCCGGGGTATCGGATGAACTGGCTGCAGAGCAGCACAGTGATATGCAGATGGCATATTTGTGCACTTATCGTGTATAAATCCTGTGAGCAGTACACCTTGCTGGTGTTCCCACACCAAGCCAGAAGGATTTCTGCTGGCTGAGCCAACACAGTCCTCTGGTTTATTACTGTTTGCTTTGTCCACGCGTTGGAGCGCACCGTGCACTAGGTGCTCCATCCCTGCAGTTAGGGTGCATGTGATGGTTTAGAGATGTAGCTTTAGTTTGTTAAACCATAATATCAGCTCTGCTTTGTTGTGACAGCGGCAGTAAACTAAAGTTACTACGATACGGCATGCTGTACCCAACCAGAACCATCTACCCACCACCACAGCACGGGGAGCGAGGCTCACCCAGCACGCTCTGCGCAGGAACACTGACCTGCGCTTACACTTCCCAGGTTAGCAATTACCCACCCTTCAGGAGATCAAATCACGGTGATCTGTTCCTTCTGCTCTCCGAGGGGAACGCTGGAACGGGGTACTTACTGTTCTCCTGCACCGCTAATAACTGCAAGCGCCGGAGGAGAGGTGGCTGTTTTCATTCCCCCCTAACTAAAGTACAGGTCTCAGGCAGTTGCAGCAGCCTCATTACCATTACGCATTAATCACAGTTTATTCACATCAGAAGACCAAGGGAAGGGTGAGACAGGCAGGGGACTAAAGATGGATCTCTTATACAGTCATAGAAGGATTTCCATTCGTTAACAGCTCTGCCTATGAAGTATGCAATGACATTTTCCTACTGCGCTCCGTTCCTGCCTCTCGAGATGCCAGGTTATAATGCAAACCATCTGAATCATTAAATTTATACAGTTATTTAATAACCCATGCAAAATACATGGGGATGTTGTTTCTTTTAAAACATATGCCCCTCATAAGAAAACAATTTCGTGCACTCTGTGGTGTAGTCAGGTTTCAGTAGTTTCTGTTGGAGAGAAAGGGTTCAAGCTTCCATCTTGTGTGTGCCACGACGCCACAATCCACCAAGCCTCTGCAGAGAGACCGGTTGGAAAACACCAGCTCCCCTCCAGAGACAATTAGCTGGAAATAGAATAGATGCTGTCTGTATAAACACACACAGATGGCTGAGGGAGCTGGGGCTCTTGAGCTTGGACAAGAGCAGGCTAAGGGAGGACCTCATTCCTGTCTCTAAATCTGTGAGGGGTGGGTGTCAGGAGGATGGAGCCAGGCTCTTCTCCAGGGCATCTGGTGCCAGGACAAGGGGCACTGGGTGCCAGCTGGAACGGAGGAGGTTCCCTATCAATATCAGCAGGAACTACCCAGGGAGGGTCCCAGAGCACTGGCACAGGCTGCCCAGGGGGGTTGTGGAGTCTCCTTCTCTGGAGAGGTAACCATCATTGTAACTTGGGAATGGAGTCATTTCATCAGCACAACACAATGAACCATGAGCAAGGACCAGAGGATGTTTGAGCCACAGTCAGAGCAGCTACACCAGAGCGCATTCCTGCTCCTGAGGAGGACCCACAGCCTCGCGATAACCTCTAACGCCAGCCCCCATGGGTTTTACGGAGCAGTTACCCATCCTGCTGGCTCAAGCGTCTACAAGTACCACCCGTTATAGTCACCAAACAACAGTACCCAGGCGTTGTGGAGCATCAGAAAACAAAGGCTATGAACGTAGCTTTTCCATTGTATAATCATGGTGCTAACGATCCCGGGATTTCCTCCCGTGCAGTTCATGCCCTGACACAGCACTTGATGCTGGAAGTCACTGATACCGTTTTGAAGAGTCTAAGGAGCTTCTTTTCCCATTCCCACCGTTTAGTGTGGATGGGATATCGGGACCGTCTCAAGAAATGGAATAAGGATAAACTCTGGCACTTACAATGCTACTCTCTAGATTAATAGAGGGTAATGTGTTTTTTAAATGCCACTTAGAAATAAATGGCTGGATATTTCTCCGACTCAATGTATTTAGACTAAATCAAACCTTGAAATCAAATTCAGAGATTAAAATCAATATTCCCCCCGCTGATGTGGTCTGCACACCCTTCCCCTCGCTCCCCCTGACAAAGCGCCTTACAAGAACGAGGAAGCAAAGCTCTATCACCGGGATGTCCCACTCCTTCTTCAAGGGATTTGCTTTTTCTCCCTCTTCCTCTTTCTAAACCACTTATCCAGACGTCTGGAACAGAAATCCTCTCAGCCAGTGTTTTCCAGTTTATTCTCTGTAGGCGATTTGACATCTGTCCTGTTCCACACCGACTGATTTCCAAGTCCTGGGAGACGATCCCTTAGCCGCTGCAATTCATCAAACCCCTAATGAGTTGGGATGGAATTGCTGGGGACTGGTTTGCTGTCCTCTCTGTGGAGGGACAGCCCAAGCCCCCCACATTTCCATCTTCTTTTAGATCACATGAAGAGCCTAAATGCATTGACTTGATGGTGCTCAGAAGAAGCCTGAAGAGCCACCGCGGGCTGGACACCGACGGCACTGTCACCAAAGCCCTGACAGCACCAGCAGATCCAGGGCAGACGGACTACAGCCCTCGTGATTGCACAGCCTGATCCTTCTGGTAGGGAAAATGATGCTCTAGAAGCAGGGAGGGGGTCACGTAGGGGTATATCACACAAACGATGGAGGCAGAGAGGGCTTTTTTGAGGGCTCCAGCTAAATATTGCTTCGGGTATCCTGCAGCATTTAAAGTAAGCTGCCTGGACTTGGTCTGGGTGATGCTGCTGTGGCAGGGGGATTGGACTGGATGATCTTTGGAGACTTGGGAAGAAACCTGGGAGCAACAGGCACTGTACCAGCTTGATTGCACAGCCTGATCCGGGAGTTTTTACCCAAAATGGTGTGTGTTTTATTTAGATCCTCAGTCTACTTAAAGCAGTTCTCAGGGGAGTTGATCTGGGGACTCCATCTCCATGATTTGAGGAAACTTCTTGGGAAAGAGGGAAGGCAAAGGTAGTTCATGAAAGCCAGATGGGGAGGGCCATGAATCTGGCATTCATCCCTTTTCCACATTTCTTCCACAACTCAAAATAAATCTGAACTCTCTGACATTTGAAAAGATGCCTGGCTATTTCTTCCCACATGATGTTTTCTCTTTGCTCGCTTTTGCACAGGGTCTTAGGCAAAGCGGAGACCAGCGCCAAAGCAATGCAAGCAAGCTGTGCTGGCAAGCATGGGACGACCCTCTTCTCTCAGGAGACATCCACACTCGTTTCATGAAGACAAGCAATTCACAGGGCACGACTCACTGCTATCCTCTGGCTATTCTGGCAAGGTAAGGCAGCTGTAAACCCCACTGGAACGGCCAGCGCAACCAGATTTGCAGCTGCTTTCTATCACCAGAGTGAAGCGGAGCTGCCAGAGCACACCAGTCAATCTGGCTGGAGTAGTTTGGGGGTTGGAACTTGATGATTGGATGATCCTGCAGCCCCTTCCAACCCTGACTGTTTCTGTGATTCTGTAACTTCTTTCCAGGGAGGGTGATGGGGCACTGGAGGGGGCTACAAGGGGGTTTGTGGGGTTTCCTCCTCTGGAGACATTTGAAACCCTCCTGGACTTGGTCTGGGTGACCCTGCTGTGGCAGGGGGGTTGGACTGGATGGTCTTTCCAGGTCCCTTCCCATCCCTAGTGATGATTCTATGATTCTAACTCAGCATCACTTTGTGGACTCCCCACTTTCTTCCCAAATCACACCTCCAAATCTCTAGAGATTCATTCTTGGCTGTAAAACAACTCTGTGAAAGAGACCTGTCACGGGGCACAGCACCGCATCCCGCTTCAGAAGCCACAGGAATGTAGATCTCCCGGCAGTTTCACTATTCCCTCACACCTAGCCTTAAAGAAAGTTGCTCGGGTTGCTGAGGTACGGTCCATGCAGGCAGACAAATGGAAGCAGGAACTTGCGGCACTCAACAGGCAGGGGTTTTATGTGCGAGAGGAGTAACAACACGCAGGGCATCTCACTGGCGGTGAATCGCTAATGAGCGGGTAGTGGAAACGCCTGCCTTCCTGACTGTCAGGGGATATCAAACTAGCCCGCTTCTGACTCGGTAATTACCCACCAAAAATGTAGATCAAGTGGTCATCACCCAAATTAGTACCTGCCAGAGAGTACTTTTGGAAAGGCTGTCAGCTAAGAAGCGGGGAATGAGTTAGCAAGCAATATCAGAACCTGAAAATAACAGCTCTACGGTGGGACCCACCAATCGAGCAGACAATGCAGCGAGGGCAGGAAACAGCCCCTGCGGGGACCCGAGTGGGGAACAACAGGAGAGCGATGCAAGCCGCTGTGCTGTCACCCTGCTCCGCTTCCTCCCACCACACCAGTAAGGTAACGCCCGCCACAGCCCCGCTGCAGCTCCTGCTGACCCGTCTGTGGTGGCATTCACATGCAGACAGCTTGCCTGACCCAGCCGGGGCTGGGGGCAACCAGGGCACAACTAAAGAACAGGTCTCGCCTAGGGGAGAGGGCTTCAAGCCACAGCTCTGCAAGCCGCAAGCCTTCTCCGTGAGCACTCAGAATCTCCCCGAGTCTCAGCTTCCCATTTGCAAACCAAGTGCATCTGTTACTGACAAGAGAGCTACAGAGAATGAACGTCAACCCCTGGAACGAACTACAGCCCGGTCAACCTCCGGTGAGTGCGGCACCGACTGACGCCAGGCCACTCAGCGGGCTGGAGCTCCAATCTGATGAAGGCTGGGGTTGCTCGGCCTGAAAAGAAGACACCAGAAGGACCTCATAGCACCCTTCCAACCCCTGAAAGGGATGTAGTGAGGCAGCTGGAGAAGAACTGTTCCCAAGGACATGGAATGATAGGATGAGGGGGAAGGATTTTAGAGCTAGAACAGGGCAGTTTGAGGCTGGGCAGGAGGAAAATGCAGCTTAACCTGAGGGTGCTGGGTCACTGGAACAGGTTCCCTGGAGAGGTGATGGAGGCTCCATCCCTAGAGACACTCAGGGTCAGGCTTGCTAGGGCTCTGAGCAATCTATTCTAGTTCAAGATGCCTCTGCTTGGTGCAAGGAGGTTGCACTAGATGCCCTGTGGAGGCCCGTTCCAACCCGTGTGTTCCAGAATTCCACAGCCAGGTGAGATGAACCAAGCAGGGCCTGACCATTGATTTCCATGTTCCAGCAGCATTCACATGCGGAAGAGAGGTGATAAAAATCACTCAGCATATTTAATCACTATCAGAAATCTGAAGAACCACACGCTACACACCAAAGGCACCATCCTCAGCCCTATCCTGTGGGAAAACACTGGTTCAGGGGCACGGTGACATTCCAAAGACCCTGGGAGATCTTTACAGATTTTGGAAAAGAAGTGGAACAAACAGGCACTGCAGCAGCTTCCTCTGGATTTAACATAAAGAATCAAAGGGGGGGCTGTATTTAGACCTTCAACCTACTTACATGGGGTCTCAGGGGAGCTGCTTTGGGGACTCGATCTCCGTGACTTGGGAGAAGCAGAGGTGATGATGATAATCATCCCCATGTGAAGCACATCTCAGCACCAGACAGTTTGCAATGAGCTGCAGGCAGCACTGTGAGTTTGTCAACTGGCTCCTGCGAAAGGTGGCAACCGACCGGCTGGCAGCAGCCTCAAACAACAACTGGGAGCAGAACTGCTCTTTCTGCTCCTGCTACCTAAGGGCAAAGCATCAGTCTTACGGCAAGGGGTCTCCTGCTGTACATCCGCTTCCCCTGGCTGGGCAGCAGGAGCTGAAAGACAGCTTTTACATTCGGGGGAGGGGGGAAAAAGGAGTGGGGGGGAGAAGCCTCTATCCAGTGAGCTGCACAAACCAACCTCCCTCCCCTATCATTTGGGGGGGAAGGCTAAAGCAAAGCTGTGCTACCCGAATCTCCACTTCCAGGAACTAATCAAACTTCTTTAGGCTTCATGTGAGGAGGAGGCTCTTCACCGGGAGAGTGGGGAGAGCCTGGACTGGGCTGCCCAGGGAGGTGGTTGGGGCCCCCTCCCTGGAGGGGTTTAAAGCTGGGCTGGATGAGGCTCTGGCCAGCCTGCTCTAGGGTGGGGGGTCCCTGCCCATGGCAGGGGGGTTGGAACTGGATGGTCTTGTGGTCCCTTCCAACCCTGATTCTCTGATTCTGTAACTTCTTCCCAGGGAGGGTGATGGGGCACAGAGGGGGCTGCCTGGGGGGGTTGTGGGGTCTCCTTCTCTGGAGGTGTTTGAAACCCTCCTGGACTTGGTGTGGATGATCTTTCCAGGTCCCTTCCGATCCCCGATGGTTCTCTGATTCTCCACACCACAGCTGCCCTGTCTGTACCCTTAGCAGAGCTGCAAATGCTGTATTAGAGCACCAGCGCTGGGGACCGCCGGACACCTGAGGTCAGAGTTAGGCGCCTGTTGGCACTGCCCGCGGGAGGGCTCTCAGCAGAAGGTTTGGAACTCACAGTGCTTTGAAAATGAATTTGTGCTTTAAACAAAGGCAGCAAGAGGCAGAAACAAAGGGCTAGGAATAAATGGGTGACTGCTAGCCTGCTAGAAGGCTGGCCATGAAGTGCTTCAGCCGTCGGTATTACGACCGGTGCGGTTTAATATATTCATTAGTGGTCTGGAAAAGAGAGGGGAAGGTGACAAAATCTGCACAGGGTGCAAAAATATTTAGGTTACTCGTGATTACAAGAGATTAGAACAAGTAGACAGATGCGCAGCACGGAGACGGATGAAAGCCACTGCTCATAAATGCAAGGCAATGCATATTTGAATGACTAATTTTCAAAACTCATGCACAAGGCCGGGCTGTAAATTAACTACGCACGCGGGGAAACAGGGAGAGAGGAGAAACCAGGTGCCACCGTGGGCAGCTCCACGAAGAAAGGGAAGAACTTGAAGCCGCAGTCACTAAACTGATACTGGGGAGTATGAAGAAGAGGATGGAAGTGAACCTGAAACACCATGGGGCTCAGTGAACCGAGCCACACTCGACTCATCCCCAAAACCATACAGCTTCTCGGCCGTAGGACAGAGCAACAACAGCTATGAGCGGCAGACTGGAGATTGGGGCTGCTTAGTTTATTGGAGAGAAATAAAAAGAGGATGTGAGAGAGTTAAAGAGAGTCAAGGAGAGGATCAACTGCCTGTTCCTACTTTGCTCTCCTCCTGATGAGGCAACACCGGGAAAAACAACAAATTTCAAAACCAACGAGGAAAATGCTACCCTGCCCAGCTCCTAATGAACCCACGGAACCGACTGCCACAAGATACTCTTCTGGCTAAGGACTTAATGCGATCTAGAGTCGTTTAATTTAGACACTTAGAGGAATAATGAGCACAGCCTAGCTAGGATTAAGATAACTATCTTTGAAAGGCTCAAAACTCCAATGCGTTATGACAGAAATGAACTACAGGCTGTCGGAGGTTGGAGAGAAACATCCTCCGTGGGCAATAGGGAACATCTCTGGCTCCGCTCCAGCCGTCTGAGTCTGAGCTTTCCCATAAGCTGCATCTGGAGCTGGAAAGGCAGACAGTCCAGGCTCACCCGGCAGGTCTAGAGCATCATCGCTCTGCACTGACCTAAAGCTGACCCCAGTGAGGCCAGGATTTCACAGAACCTTAGAATCATAGAATCACTAGGGATTGGAAAGGACCTCGAAAGATCATCCAGTCCAATCCCCCTGCCACAGCAGGATCACCCAGACCAAGTCCAGGCGAGTTTCAAACCTCTCCAGAGAATGAGACTCCCAACCACCTCCTGGGCAACCCATTCCAGGCTCTCCCCACTCTCCCAGTGAAGAACCTCCTCCTCATCAGACCTGGATGCTGGAAATGGTGCTGTTTACTGTGGTGGCAAGGGGAGAAGAACTTGGGATATGAGACTGAGAGCCAAGTGATGTGGAGCAAATTAGTCCCAGCTGCTGAGTGACACTTCACCGTGGAGAAAAGAGCACTCCCCCCTCCTTCATGCCACCAACCCTGTCCCAGTTCCCTAACCTGCTAACCACACTCTTTTCCTCAGGGAGACAACAATGTCCTGTTAGCAGCAAGGTACAGCTACAGCTCTGGCATCAGTGGAGGTGCCAGAACGCTGCCTGTCCTTCGTGCCTCTATCCCACCCTCTGCTCAGAAAAACAGGGGAGGAGAGTTTAACAGTGCTAAAATCTCTTCTTGCCCAGTCCCTCTGAATGCAGCCAGCTCTCCTGGGGAGGTTTGCAATTCCTAAACTGCAGCTTCACTGGGAGCCCTCGAAGAACCCCTTCGGTTAAAACAGAGCCCATCCATCCGCGCACAAATGGGGGGTTCTCCTCCCCTCACGGATGCCAGCGAAGGAAATGTTTGCAGTACAGAACGCAATCTGATTCAGTGGTTACTGTGTAAACAGAATTGGACTGGCTCTCCTGTAGTGCTTATCGCCAAGACACAATCTGGCACAGCAGTTTTGTTTGATAGACGGCCCCGGCCTCTGCTTGCCAATACCAAACAACATTAATACTCCACTGCCTCGAAGGAAGCTGTAAAATCCTTCACTCGTGTGACACACGTGACGAGCAGATCTCAGAGTCCCCACGTGTTTACACACTCAGCACTGTGTATTTGTTAAGGTATCACCACCACCTTTATTACCAGATCCCTCCTCCTCCTGCCCCAGCGCAGTGTCTGTTTCTTGTGGAGCCTCACACGTGTTAACTTTTCAAAGGCAGCAGAAAAAGGAGCCTGCATCTCTGTGAGGATTCTTCCACTTCTGTGCCAGTCTAATAAAAGGCATCAGAATGCCCACCCTTTCTCACAGCCCTTCAAAAACCAGAGCTGCTGAGGCACGACTCGAGGAAGGGAAAGAAAGCACAAGAGGGAAATGGCCTCAAAGACCTGACTGGAGGTGTATTTAATCCTTCAGCTACTGGTTTAAAAGTATTAAGTAGCCATAGGCTACCCCTGGGTGGAAAGACAGTTCAGTGACATCCCTTTTGTAAATACGCAGCTGCTCAGCCTCCTCCTAAACTCCACATTGAAGTCTGCTCCTGCCTCAGATTAATTCAGTTTGAATACCGCTGGCTGCCTGTCACTACAGTCCTACGTCGCTGGTAGTGGCGCAGAAAGCCTAACCCCTTCTCTAATGTCATTGCACACCATTCCCTTTCAAATGCAGGGTAACCGTTCAGGAAGGAAACGGCTGGGGGAAGGCTCTTGCAGGTCCCAGGGTGTGTAATCTGCTTTACAACGCTGCGTTAGATAAGCCGAGCTTGTTTCCTCGGGATGAACACAAACGGTACAGGTGAGACTGACTAAACCACTAGCTCTAGTCATGACCAAGATGGTTAGGAGCAGTTTTAACACAGGAGGTTCCCTATCAATGTCAGCAGGACCTTCTTCCCAGGGAGGGTCCCGGAGCACTGGACCAGGCTGCCCAGGGGGGCTGTGGAGTCTCCTTCTCTGGAGACGTTCCAGCCCCGCCTGGCTGTGTTCCTGTGCCACTGGGTCTGGGGGATCCTGCTGTGGCAGGGGGGCTGGACTGGAGGATCTTTTGAGGTCCCTTCCCATCCCTGAGGACTCTATGATTTAACCTTCCCTAGCAGATGGCTGGGTCCATCCCTGCCTGTCCACTCACGTCCAAAACTCACGCTGCTCTCTTTTCACTGCGATGGCGAAGGGCAGTAACAGGTAGAGTCTGAAATAAAAGCTTTACTAGCTGCCATAATTCGGTTCATTCACAACTCGTTCTACCCTGCCCTTTAGGCCGGCTGTTACCGGCGCACTGGTTGGGATTTACTGCCCAGCCTGGGCAGCTTTAGCTTCCATTCTCCCTGCACTATCACCGTCTGATCTATGTATTTATGGCAATTTATAAAGACATAAGCGGCCTCATGCTCCGGCCTCACTGCAAAAGGAGTGCCCATTAAACCATCCATCACGTTCCCGCTCACCTCTGCGGCGGCAGCAGACTCAGAACAGGAAAGCCCTGGGAGAGGGACTGGTCATGGCTCTGGCTGGCGGGTACCAGCCCAACGATTTCCAGACTCCCAGACAACTCATGTTTAAGTAAGACCCGTGTTCCTTACCGGGGCTCTGGAGTATCTGTGCAGCCTCGACCAGGTCACAGACACCAGGGAAGAGGCAATTTTGCAGCTTCTAAAAACCTGAGGTGTTTTCTTCATCGCCCATTGCCATTTCAGGGCAGCAACAAACAGGGATTAAGGAGCCTGGTGATCCGAGCAGCACTGCTCTTCGGCGTCAGAAATAAGTCTGATGATTCTATTCAGGAACAGGCAACAGCACTGAGCAGATGAGTCACTCCCCATGGATGCTCCCAGAATTTTCTCCAAAGGCTATTTCCTTTTCCTAGAAGTGGGAAATACTTCCTCCCCGGGCAGTCTGTTCCATGTGAGACTGAACAGAAAACGTAGCCCTTTCCTTTCGGAACTGGAGGATCTTTCGATCCCTTCCGATCCCTAAGGATTCTATGATGTTACCTGCCTCTTGCTGTTTCAATCACCCCTACAGCTCTGGCCACTGTAGGGGCTCTATGTGCCTTCAAGCTTTGCTCAACTGCACTGAGTAGCAGGAGACCTTTCAGAGTCAACTCTGCACCTGATCCGTAGGGATTTATAGACAACCACACCTAATAGAGACATTCCTTGCTTGATTCCAAGCCAGATCCATCTATAGTCACTACTCAAGGGCTTCCCTGGGCTTGTCTGCATGCACACTACAGCACCAGGAACTGGGGTATCGAAGAGAAATGTATTAAACCTGGGCATTTCCCAAGGAGCCCACGCGAGTGACCGGGCGTGGATGTACATAACGAACCTAAACCCCACCTTTCTGCCACATCTATAAACCCTGCTTTTAATAAATGTCTGCTTAATTAACACATCAGGACAAGAAGCCATTCATTCTCCTCCCATTCGCTACCGCTCGCTCTGTTCTGTTCAGATTTAACAAAGCAAAAAGGCTGCTCCGATGCCAACGGGTAAGAAGAATACCAGTCCATCCATCACCAATACGCCAAGCAGAGCCGCGTGGCAGTGCTGCCGCAAGTCCCAGCGCTGCCAGATTTCTTTGCTGAAATCCAAAGAGCATTTCACCCCAAACATCAAGACATAGAGGAAATAAAAGATGATGTTTGAAATAAAGCAGCCCGAGCGGCGGATGGAGACGAGCGAAACAGGCGCCCCTACTAAACCGTTCGGACAACGCGGAGCCTGGAAGGCAGGGAGAAAGGGGCAGAGAGAAAAAGGGAGCGGGAGGAGAAATAGCTTTCAAGACTGTTCAATTCATGAGGGCTGCGGAGCCTCAAATTGAAATTATCTCACTCTGCACTGATAAATAAAGTAGCTCTGGTACCTAAATCACGATACTAACTATACGCTTCAATTTTTTTAAGTAGTGATTAGGTGGATACTCAGGGGAACCCAGTAGCCTCCACCGAGATAACAGACTCAACTTAATATCAACTTAAAAAGAGGCTTGAATTCTAACCGATCTGCTGTAATGAAATGAAATTCTATAGCTTTCAGAGAGGGGGGGGAAGAGGAAAAGATAAAAAAGCAACGTGGCTCCATTCTCTAACTTGCTGTCAGGAAATATAATTTGTGCTCTCGGTGATTCACCTAGCTCATATGCAGCATGCAAATTTATTTCCCTAATAATCAGACCTGGAGATTGCCCAAGAGGATTAATAGCATCATTCCTTATGACCGCCAGGATATTATGCACCTCTGACATGGAAAAATTGTGTTAGTTCTACAGAGAAAATGCAAGGATATTTGTCCTGCTAGACAATATAATAGGCTGGTGCATCATCAGATTACAATGTCATTTCAAAAACCTTGAATACAAATAATGTACAGTGGGGGAAACGCCGGTACAACCTCCCTTAATTCAGTAGCCTTGAATTCACGTGTATTTTTCTTTCACCCGTGGTTTGGGGGTTTTTCTCCCCCCTCCCCATTCCAGGCTGGGAGAAAAAGCCAAAGCTATTTTATATTAAACCCGCGCCGTTTTGTTTGTTCTGGTGTTATTCTCTGAGAGCAGCCTGTACGGACACCGCAGGAAAAGACGAGCGTAACACCCAGAGCTGAAGGCACCCCCCAGCTCCGCTGTACTCTCCTCCACCCGCCAACGCCGAGCGGTTTGATTTGCACAATTGCTTAATTTGGATCGGCGACTCAAAGCGCTGCCGTCCGCGGGCTCTCCTATTCACACCGGAGGAACTGTAATTTTCAATATCGTTTTAAATGGGTTGGTCAGGAATCTTCTAAAAAAAGAACTGTTTCCTGCTGCACTCCAGAGCCAGAGCCGCTGCCTCCGAGACAAGACAACATCCCATTATTATGCGCACAGGAGCAATAAGATTAGTTCCTATTGCTGCCCCTAAGGTGGAGCAGCAGGAGGAACCAATGGGACGATGCTAATGCGTATGTTAATAGCGTTCTCCTGGAAGAAGTTGCGATAATTAAACGTGTACCATCTCTTTAAGACAGAACGGCACGCATTCGCTTCGGATGGGTGTTTACAAGATTTCCAACTTCAGGTCACAGCCATTTCTGAGATGGCTTAAGAAAGAGAGGCGAGCAACTTATCCTATTCATGTATTCAAAGAACCTTATAAAATGTGCAAAACAGAAGAGTTTTAAGGGGCCAAGCATGCATCTTGCCTTGACAGAGCTGCTTTATTATGGGCACTGTTGTACGCTGACCTCATATATCGAGCGTTTTGAGCTAATATACCTTGTAGGAACCAGCCCTTAATGTGATGGATTTTATAGTATCTCATTAGGTTGTGTTTATATAACCTGATACCGAACGCCGTTTCAGATTCATGTTCCTTATTAAAACGGTGAGTTGTATTGATTTTTACTCGAACGGCAACAGAATCATTTTAATATTAAGAAAGGCTGCTCTCAAGTTATTTGTACAGATCACAACTGCAGTGACACGAGCGGCGCTCGCCTCCCTCATCTTTCTTTACGGCCTCAATTATAAGAATCAGGATGTGTTACCCCACCTGCTCGAGCAATTCTCTGCCTCCACTTAGAACGCCAAAAAGCTGCTTTTATTCATCGGGTTGGGGGGGGAGTTGCTTTTAAAAGCAGACTGGTGCCAAGCTCCCAAACACGGCTGACATTTTTCCTTGTAAAGACCTGTGGGGTTTTTAGAACAAAATAGCTTAATGCATCTGCTCCTCAAGTCCCCGTAACAAAGTCAGGAGCTGCAGCGCCGTTTACTTTAATGCAGCAACCTCAAACCCCGTAGCGTTCTGAGCGTCACATCCTAATGTCTCCATTTTGTACTACAGTCTGAAAGGTAACTCTCGCCTCAGCGGTAAACAGAGCGGCTCCCCTCTTTCTCTGAGGAGCCATGGGGAAGCGATGATCTTTGAGGCCCTGTAAACAGTTTAAGACATTGGAATATTGGCCTCGTCAAAGCGAGGAAATAGGAGAATTACATGAAAAAAACCAACTCGCCGTCTTCATTGCGAAGTCAGGGCTTTGGGAAGTAGCCCAGATTTTAAATGCAAATATTTAGAGAGAGGAATTACTGCTTCCGAGGACGCTTACTCCTGACTCTTCTTGATTCAATGAAGAGGTTGTTAATAGGATGCCGCTTGAGAACCAACAATCAGACGTACAGCACTAGGTGTAGGGTGCAGCGCTGCTCTGGGAAAAGCAGCCTGTAAGACTTCAGCAGGGAAAAGGCTCGACGTTCAAGCCGCGCGTGCCCTCCCAGGGCAACCTGCTTCCTCTGCTGCAGTGCCACCGAAGAACTTGGGGAATCCCAAGTAACTCTAGACTCATCCTGAGAAACTCCAGTTCTGAAACGGTGCTCAGAGAGCGCATTTGCCTCTATCCCTTTATTCTGCCCCCGGCCTGCTGTTGGCTATTAAACACCGGAGTTGTGCCAGTTGCTTACTTTCATACTTGCTTATCGCCCTGGTTATTCTACCAGCTAATCAGCTCTTTCCGAAAGCGCGGCTAGCAGTGACTTTGAATTGATGCACGCAACAGAATTATTTGTGCAAATTTCTTTTGTTTCTCATTAACCACAGAAATTATTTAATTACTTTAATCCTTGCAACCCCTCAAGAATAAAGTATCTTGCTTTGCCAATTTATTTTTAATCAATATTAGACTGGGCTTTGAAAGTTGACTGTTCAGCCAACAGAAGACACCGCGCCGAGGCAAAAAACAAATTATACGTGTCCTTTAAAGGAGGCTGGAAACACCTTCATCTGCGAGACTTTGTTAGCTTTATCAGATCCAAGGCTCTTCTGTTTGAGCTGTAATTATTTCACCATTATTACACGCAAGGCTTTTAACCGACGGTCGCTCCCTCTCCGGAAGCGGCAAGTTCTACGATTTATGACATCTCTGTGGTCACCCGCTCTCTGCACAAACACTCGGTTGCCGGTGACCAATTACATTAAGGTTAAGCAACGTAACTTTAAATTAGAAATAAGCTAATGCGTCTTCATCGCGGTCCTGCTGCGATTTCAGGGCTGTTTGAGATGATACTAAATGCGGATATGGAGCATGCTCACTGGGACCAATTCCTATCGGCCTGGAAGCGGGAAAGGCTTGAGCCTGCTCAGGTCCAGAGCTAATTAATGGGATAACATCTGCTTTATGCATTCTGCTGTAGTAATTTCGATCAACCTCGCTATGAAGATGCATGGGAAGCTATCAGAGAAATAAGTATCTATGCTGAACCATATTAATATGTAGTGAGCCTGAAAATGGGAATTTCAATTCTCCTGTTATCCTAAGGATGGGCAGAGGGGGGAGGGAGGAGGAGGAGGGCTCAGGGCTTGCTTCTTAGGTAGCACAGGGTACGTGTGTCATTCTGGGGGGGCTTGCTCTGTGTGTGTGTGCCGCTGGGGATCTTCAAGAAAGACCACAGCAGCAGATGACCACGTTCCTCACGCACCGATCAATTTGGTGACGGGGTTTTATTGCATTACTCAAAAACACAGCAGGAGCAGATACGGAAAAAGACTACGGTATGGAAAGAAAGGACTCGGCAGCCATAAGCCAACTAACTTGGTTCGTGTACGATACCTAGCGGTACGAAGGCCGGGGACCTGTACCCACGCGAGCACTAAATAAATCAACCACGCAGTAAGCAACGACTCCCCCAACAAAAAATTTTAGAAGGAAACAAAACTCTATTTTTTATGCTGAAAACCCCACAGATTTCCAATCCAGGCACCTCAATTTCATCACTTGGGCTGGAAATTACTAGGCAATTTTAATTACAGCGAGCTGCTTAAAGCTGCGTTTTGCTCCCGAGTTCTTCCCGCTGAAGTCCTGTAGGGCACAGGAGCCGACTGCTGAGGAGAGACGCTGTATTTTTACGCTCGCGTGCTTTTGCCTGTGTCTGCGCCTATGCGGACGAAGCCGCACGAAACGAACACTCTTCTAAAAACGCCGACAGCGAAAGCCGTAGAGGTTCGTGCTAACGTAAAGCGCCATCCCGCCCGGACCCACATGCAGGTCTGCCCGTTTCTACGGCTATACGCAGGGAGACAGAGAGACAAAAAGCCAAGCCAGGATCAGGTATGCACCAACAAACGCCTGGGTTTTCCTTACATGATTATTATTGCCCGAGCGCTGATTTACAGCTTTAATTCTTCCAGGCTGCTGAATGCGAATGAATTGCAGAGAATAAAGGAGAGAAAAAAAAGGAGGAGGGTCCTTGCAATACCAACATGCCATTCACAGCCGTCCACCTTCACCTGAGAGGCGTCGGGTTCCCGTGTCACCCCTGAGGGATATCTGCTGCCATGTGTTTGCCACTGTGTGCATCCTATGGGTTTGTTTGCTGCAAGGTACCGAAACGCCCGGGCTGCGAAATGAAATGCGTGTCGGCTCCCAACGCTCACCTGTAACTTCACAGTAGACACCACCGGGCTTTCTGAGAGGCTGTCGGGTTAATTTATGGAGACACTGCTGAGACAAGATTCAGGGCCTTTCCAAGAATACTAACTTCTTGGGCTTAGGGGAGGAAAAGGCTCCTGCTCCTGCTCTTTCTCCTGAGAACGTGCCATGAGGCCATGCGGTTGCGATGGGCGAGCCCTTGGTTCTGTCAGTCTCCCTACCCTGTCAGTGTTATTCGAACCCTTATTTTGCTGAAGGGGCCTGCTCAGCTGGCCCAGCGCGTCAGAGCGATAATACAGTCGTACGCATAATCCAAAGGAGCCTCCCAATTACAGTCAGCTTCGTAATGATGCGCTGCTGTGCTCTAGTGATTGGCAACTGTTGATCCAGTTAGGTAACTGGTTGCTTCTTAAAACGCAGGGATAGGGGATGGATATGCAACGTGCTGGACAGACCTGGACAGGAAATCAGGTGGGTTGAATTTTTTGGTGCTTTGATCAAATTAGAACCGGGTTGATGAAAAGAAGTGCCTTGGGTTCTCTGCTTGAAGTTTTGTCTTGCACAGAAGGCTCTGGAAACGATTCATTTTACACGTCGCTCAGTAAGTTTAGAGCCAACTGTTGTGTCTCTGCGCAGGGAAGAGTCTGCTGCAGATCACCGGATATTCCATCCTGCAGAGGCTCAACCAGAAAAAGTCAAGAGCCAAAGGAAGGACAACGACAAAGCGTAGGGACACCGCGGGTTGGCCCTTACTCTGCCTCAAGAAACACAGACCAGAAGAGACAGAACAGGGTCACCTGGGGAATCGCCCAGAAATGAATGCAGGATTATCTTTGCCGCTGTTCTTCTAAGCATTTATCTAGCTAAGTCGCTAACTAGCTTTCATCCATTGTAACCCTCTGCCTGTCCCCTGCTTTTAAAACAGCTACTATTATTTATGAAGTGCTGCAGATGTGCAGTGAGAAGCGTGGGGACTTTTGGCTCTTATTTTTCCTTGAGGACAACTTAAAAGGAGATAAAAAAGCACGTATGAAAAGGCACCTGGCAGGTAAGGCTGCGGTTCTTCTGTCACTGGGTCTGTCTCTGAAGAATGACTCCATAGTAGTTAGGCCAGTATGAGACACAACCTCTCTGGTACCTTTCTGGGATCAATCTCTCTGCACTAAACGCTACTCCATGCAAGGATTTTAATCTCACAGGTTCAGCCTCACCGCGTCAGCATTCCAGCCCTCCTCAAATGCATCCCGGGTACCTGTCTCCTCCTCCTCGTTATCATCCCCAAATCAGGAGTTAGGTAAAACTTGTAATTAGGCACCTAAGTGACTCCTTACTTCAGCCAGAGATAGCGCCCGGTGCTTGGCTAATTAATTAATTAAATAATAAATAAATGCCCACGTGCAGAGCAATGGGGTAGAGGGCCGATGACATTCACAAGCCAGCACACCACAGCATTCCTGAGCACAGCACCGGAGAGCAGGCAGGCAGCACTGGAGGCGCCACCAACTCAAGCCTGCTGGATTCCCGTCACCCTGAGCACAGCACCTGCACAGCAGCTTCCCTGTGGCAGCCCAACGGCCTCTGCAAGGAAGCCTTCCAGAAGACAGGCTTTCCAGAAATCACCTTACAGATGGGGCGCTCTGACAAATCAGGGCAGTGACCTTCACCTAGACCTTCCACCTCGGTTTGGTGTGAATTACACCCAAGTGGGGTGGGTATTTGTGCTGGCTGCAGAGCAGTCGAACGGCTCCCATTGGTCCCCAGTGACAGACACACAGCACAGCACTGGAAACGACGGGACAGCGTGGTGCACTCTCACTGAAGTAGATGCATAGGGATTAGACGAACGATATTTTTCTGAGTCCCAAGACTGGAGTTATGGTTTGTACGTGAGATACTCCTCAACTCTAGCTGGAGACACTCTTAAGAGCACATGCTAATAGGGTGTAATTGACATTACAGGAGAGGTCCATCTTTCCAGTTCCATTACCAGTGAAAGATGCAGTTCCCTCGCCAACTTGTTTGCACTGTGGTAGCAGCGTTTTGCTCTGCAGCCAAAATAACAGGGTTCTGGCAACAGAGCTGAATGCAGACATGCTGGTCCAGAAGAGATCTGAGTATGAGAAGGGGATGGCATCGTGCTGGGAGAACGACATCGCCTCTAGCACTGCCCACTGGACCATAAATTTTAACAATCAGCAAAAGCACTAAGCTTTTAGGGCAAACAAGCATGCGAAACCTTCCCTGCACAGAGAGACAAGCCTGTCTTAGGATCACAGAATGGTTTTGGTTGGAAGGGACCACAGAGATCACCTAGTTTCAACCTCTTGCCATAAGAGCGACACCTCTCACCACACCATATTGCCCAGAGCCCCATCCAACCTGGCCTTTCAGGGATGCAGCATCCAGAGCCTCCCTGGCCAATCTGTTCCAGTACCTCAGGACCCTCACAGGAGTTTCTTCCAAAGAAATCTTCTCTTGACACCTAAGTCAGGCCCTCCTTGAGCAGGCAGGGAAAATTCAAGCTAGAGCTCAGCTTCTCTGTGCATTCCCCCCCCAAATAAGCTGGGTAACTTGACTGCCAGCATGGTCTTCTCCACTCACTCAGAACTCAAGCAAGAACATGTTCTTGGTGCCCACGCTTACTTCTCCAGTACAGGACTGGGAAATGCTCCTCTGAGGTTCCCTCCCAGGCCTCTGGACTCCCATGCCTGCTCGCTCCCGCTGTGCACATGGGCATCGCTGCAGACAAGATGGGATGTGTCTGGAGGGCCGTGGCTGCGGCTGCTGAGGAGCGGCGCTAACCTGTGCGCTGACTCTCACTGCACACCCCCAAAACACACTCTATCATGACAACTTGCTATGTTATGAAAACACAAGAAGCGGGGTAGAGTGAGTGTACTTAAAATAATGGCTTCTTTATTTTCCCTATCCTTTGCTTTTCTCTCTCTCTCTCTTTTTTCTTCAGTTGTTGGATCACACTTAATATGATTCCACAACATCGCCGCCGCGGATGAGATTGAAAGCTGTGGTCTTCTGCATGTGTTTGTAACGTTTCCATCCAGCACAGAGCTGCCAGGGGCTATTCTGCATCCCCACAACTGCCGCCAGTGCAGCATATTGTTCCGCAATAACAATTAGCCATAAACGTGTGAAAAGCGCCGGCGAGCCCAGCGTGAGAAACGAGAGGAGGGGAGATGCCGTTCGCACCCTGTTAGTGGACACTTTATTTGTTTTTCAGAAGGAGTCGCCGTATTTATAGCTGCTGTATTTCAATTATCTCTAATTTCACACACTCGATGCAAATCTAGGCATTTCAATTGCAAATGAGCAGGGAACTTATTTTTAAAAGTGGAGCAACACAACATTTCAGAGCTCACTCGGAATTGTCGATTTTAGCTACGGCGATGCTCAAAACTTTTAAACCCTCCTTTAGCCTGCGAATTGCACGTAGGTTTCCTTTCAGACCTGAACAACCCCCCGCCAACCAGTTGCACTGCAAAAACCTTTCCCACCTGTTCCTGCATCTTCCTTTTTGACATGAAAATGTTGAGGTAGGGAAGTTTGGGAAGCTGAAGTGACACTGTTAACGGGCAACACGTTATTCCATAGAATCATTAGGGATCAGAAGGGATCATGAAAGATCATCTAGTGCAGTCCCCCTGCCACAGCAGGATCACTCAGACCAAGTCATAGAATAGACCATTACAGACTGGAAGGGACCTGGAAAGACCATCCAGCCCAATCCCCCTGCCACAGCAGGGTCACCCAGACCACGTCCAGGTGGGTTTCAAACATCTCCAGAGAAGGAGACTCCACAACCCCCCAAGCAGCTCCCCCCTCCCAGTGCCCTGTTACCCTCCCTGAGAAGTAGTCAGTCACTTCAGAGCATTGTCCCTAGCTGATGAAAATGCATTACCCACCCTATGTTCTCCTGTCTCCATCACTTCAAGGAGCCAGGCCGTGGGTTATTAGCTCAATCCGAGCTTAGCCATCACTCAGGGGGAAATTCTTCCAAGAGGATAAACCACAGCTCAGCCGTTGGCTGGATAAAAACTCTCCCTGTACAGGAAAAGCACTAGTGACACACATCACTCTGCGCCAAGCACTACTCCCAGTAGCTTACAGGTAGGGAACACGAGTAAGCGCGTGCCCTCCAGCACTAAATAAAACGCTTGTGACAGATCCAGACCCTGCCAAACCTGCGTCGGTTCTACGCAGGGACAGTTTAATAGTGGTTCCTAGGGCTCCAAATCAAACCAAGGCCATGGGGATCTGACTCAGGATGCTGGGCTCAAGTAGACTATGTGAGACACTCTGCACTCTGTAACCTGATTGCTCCAGCCCCACCCAAGCAAGAACATGCAGGGTTGGGTAAACACTGACCTCACCTTTGCCGTCCAACATCCACTGTCTAGAACCAATAAAATACAGGCTGGAACCAAGCTCTCTTTGAGAGCTGTGCTAGCCCATTCCTGGGTCTTACTACTCACAAACTCACGTGGTCACACTCTCATGGTCCCACAGTTCAAATCACACTTGAGGCTGATGGAGCTCTCTAAGCAGAGACTCCAGCGCCCAACTCTCAGTACCCAGTGCACCAGCTCCTTGGGAGCTTCCACCGTTTAATCAAGTGCATAAAATAATTCTGTGATCAGTGGAAATCCACCGTCTGAGACGCACGGTTCTCCTCTGCTTTCTTTCCCTTTGGTAATTTATTTAAATGCATTCAGCAGATGAGACACAGCACTTTGGTTAAGACATTTGTATTTCAGCCCGGCGTCTCCAGCACTGCGAGCAGCTCTGCTAGGGGTCTTTCTCTTTCATTAGGGTAATCTGCTGCTCTGCTGTCTTAATCTTTATCCACTGCCTGCTACGCAATCGATATTTTAGGGTTAGAGACTCGGGAGGCAGACGGCAATTTTGTAGATGGACTCTCTGGGCACTGCTGACACGAGGCGGTTGCGTATTCAGCCTCTCCTCCGAGCACTCACAGCTCTGGCAACGGCTGAAGCAGCCCGGAAAAAAATACCAGTTAAACCTTCACCGTTTCAAAGCGGCGTGCGGGGCTTTGGCCACCTGTCTCCTATTAATGTCAGTGAAAATTTAGGGGTAAGAAAAACAATGCCTTTTCCCTCAGAACATGCCTTCCTTGAAAAGAACCAGAGAACAAGAGAGAGGAAATGAAAAGCAACTTCATACCACGGGCCGAGTCCTGCTGCTGCGGCAGCAGCTCTACAGAAGGAAGAGCATTTGTTCGCTGAGCGAGCGAGCGTCCCCACGCATCTCAACCCAGCTGGGTGCGAGAAGTTCAGACGACAAAACAATTGGATTTTGTGTTTCTTAGAATGTCATTAAAATATATATTTTTTAATTTTGCTCAGCTGAAATTATTTGTTCCTCGCGATATTAATTTTGCGGCAGATAAAATTAGTTGTCAGACCTCTGTTTATGGCCCAATTACCTTTTGTGAGGAAAAAGTACAAAGGCAGGAGAAAGAAGAGGATTACCGATAAAACACAGTTATCTACCTTCCAGCCAGGGATGTGCTTGGCGACGTGGGACCTGCGTGTGCTGCCCTAGTGCTGCGCACAGGCCTCACAGGCACGAACCCCCATTCGCTCCGCCTGTTCTGCCCACCTGAGCGGCGCCTGCTCTGACCATCACCCCGTTTCCATGCCTGGGGAGCGGCAGAGGAGGCCAAACCATCCCCTGTTACTCGTAGAAAAATGGGATTGTGGAATCATTCAAGTCTCCTACAATGAGGGAGCAAGTGGGGAAAACTGGGGACACCACCTCGGGGAAACCGAGCTTCTGTAAGGAATCTCGTGTTCTTCTTGAGAGGGTGGAACACTTCGGCTTTGGAAGGTGTCAGGGGATTTTATACGGAAGTCTAGAATCCTTAAAGCCCAACAGTGGTGCCTTTGGATCAGGAACAAGGCCAATCATGTTGCGCAGAAAGCAGAGCTCACGGCACACACACACTCACCACGTTTTGAACGCTGCAGAAGACGTTAGCTACAGCGTCCAGGCACAGCAGAAATGAAACCCAAACAGCAGCCTGCACTACATCTCCTGATTCCACAACAAACTCTATCCAACGTCTTACTTCTGAACCCCGGGTCAAGTGCAGCTGCCAGTGAACTGTGCGGAGGATTGGAGATCATTAAACTACAGACCCTGACATCGACTACGAAAGATCCATCAGGACAAAACGGTTCAGTCAGAGTAAGGATGGACCGAAGGGTACAGCTGCAGAGAGGGACGGAAGCGCAGGCCGCGAATGGCTGTAACACATCACAGAGCAAGGATTCCTCTCCCCCAAAACAGCACTTAGGAAGGAACTTCATGAAAAGCCCAGTTAGGAAAGACATGGGTGTGCACACTTACACTTCTTGGGAGCACTGTCTGCTTCTCCGCACCGGGATGCCATCTGCAACACGCACAACGCCGTGGCAGCATCTGGTGTTGAGACGGGATGGGGCCACTTCTGCTCCTTCTTCTGTTCTCATCAACAGCCTGGTGAGAGAGGCAAAGAGAGAGGAAGATATGGGGGATGTCATGCAGCTGCATCTCTCTTTAATATTCTTCATCACTTTTGATGTCTAGCTCAGCTAATGAAAGAACCCAATCCTTTTAATCAATCACGCTCACATTGCCCTGTCGGGAGCTGAAACCACCACGGCAGTTCTGCTCTCGGGCTGCCAACCACACGTCAACTTTAGTTTGGCCTGTTTGCTTTGCATTGTAGCCGTTACCAGTCACTTACTCGACAAGACTTCTTCTACACTAAAGCTTCTGATAAACATTTCACCAGTGGAAGGACACCCCACAGACCCCTTGCTGCTCCCACTTATCCCCACTGACCCCACAAGGCGACAAGAAGCAGGCGACGGGAGCAAAGCAGCACTGATCCCTAAAACCCTACTAGAGAAGAGCAACAGCCACACCAGCGCCTGCCCTCCGCCGGGTGCCACGAGGAGTTGCCCTTTTCCTCTCAAACAGTGTTTGGACATCAGATGTTGGATAAGAAGATTTAGCATCTTAACTGGCCACTCCAACAGCTTTAACCACACAATTACCCGACAGGTCTGACATGATCCCCATTTCCATCAGGGCACCCAACGCTCCGTGACTTTTAATTATTCCTGCTTTTAACATCACGCGACAGACACGGAACCCCCTTCGGGTGGCACAGGCGCTGCCTGCTTCCTGCAGGCGTCAGAACAGTAAAGGCTTGAGAGTATCAGGAACCTGTTTGGTCCTTTTCCAACCCCTGCTCCTTGTTTGCACCTCTCGCTGCAGGCAGGGGAGGAGAAGCCGCTTGTGCTCCTACCCAAGGCATCAGTGAGCTCACGAGTGCTAACGCAGAGCACAGGCATGGCTACCGCTGGATTTCTGAGGTGAGCTGTTACTCTTTAATACACTGATAGCAGAGCAGCTTACACCTCTCACTGAGAGTTTGAGCTTGGTTATACCAGAAAAGGGAGAAGCAGATGAGATTCAGAGCCTCTCTGAAAAGAGAGGCTGTGGGAAACCCCAGGTGCACTTGAAGGAAGCACAGTCACACCAGCAGTAAGTGGTGTAAGAAGAGAAAACAAGGTGAAAACACTGACATCTCATATGTTAAAAGGCTTGGGGTTATTTATAGCCCCAGACCCTTCCCTACCCATGTGCTTGTAAACAACAGTACTAACCATAATAAAAATAGGCCCTCGAGATCAAATTGGGGTACCTTTACAATGAGAAGAGTGGCTTAATAAACCCAATCCATCTCTGCAGATGTTCCAGACCCGCCTGGCTGTGTTCCTGTGCAACTTGGTCTGGGTGATCCTGCTGTGGCAGGAGGATTGAACTGGATGATCTTTCCAGGTCTCTTCCTATCCCTACTGATTCCAGGATTCCTCCATGCCGATGTATTTTTCACAGGAGGCACAAGGAGAACAGAAATGATGACGCCTGGCACAGCAGCCTCATGTTCTGCCCTCTGCAGCCAGGACACGCTGGCTTTGTTTCCAGGATTTACACTTTTCCTCCTAAACCATATCACAGCCTTCTGTTTAATTTCTCACTGCTGCTCCAGCTCCTTTCCTCCTAGAAAAAAAGCAGCCCTTTTTTCCCCTCATCTTCCACTGAGCTGATTTTGTCAGCATCATGAAAGAGGATGCCAAACCCGTGAGCTGGTTTGGCCCTCACCGAGCACAGAGGTGGGAAGAAGAGTCATCTCTGAAAACCTGTGCTGGTGGCAGCTATTGCTGCTGGCAAAGGTGGGAACTGCCGTTCGATTTTAGGAAGATGTGAAAAAAGAGTCAGAAGAGGAAACAGGAGAAGACGCCGGGTTTTTCCAGCCCAGTTAGTTGAGAGATAATTGCTGCAGTTTCATCTCTCCTCATTCCTTGCACTGGGCCAGCTCACCCAAGGTGGCAGAGCAGTAGCTCTCCAGATGCGCCAGCCCACACTTCTCTCGAAGAAGTCGTGTTAGTTTGACCAATCCAGAACTCTAGGCCAAGATCTAAAACCCCAAAGGAAGGGTCAACGCAAGAGAATGAGAAAGATGGGCAGACAAGAACGGCTCCCAGACCACACAGTGCTGGGGAAAAGAGAGGAGCCAAGCACAGGCTTCGGTGTCCCCGGCGCAGGGTTTTCCCCTCGTCTCAAGGGCTCTGCACTGTCACGGTGTCGGCTTTGGCGGGTATCTGCGAACGATGGAATTCGCGTTTTGTAGGCAGGCGACGCCGCCAGAGCTGTTAATCCCGTGCAGATGGAAAGTTGCACCGCTGCATTGTGATGTGGCTCCTTAAAAACAACTTAGAGGGATAAAAAAGAGCTAATGAAAGAACCACCTGACAACCCCCGCAAATATTCACTAACCCATATGGTCAATAATTGCTGTTTAATAGTCCTCCTATTACAAAGCTGAAAAGCAGCAGCCAGAATTACCAGCAGAGTATTAATAAACAGGAATGAGTTAATAGTGCATAAAGACCTTCCAGTGGAACAGTGGGGGAGTTGAATATTCTTTTCTTAAGTCAGCTGTAAGTAATTACTACATGGTGTGCTCCTGACTATTACCATAACAGAGCAATTGGATGTGAAGAATGGATAATAGTATGGACACAGAGGTATTTTTAGAATACCAGCACCGAGGCAGGTAAATGCCCTACTCAGGCGTCAGCCTTTACATAAGTTTGAATAACTTCTCCGAGTGACACCCAGCCCGGGCAGGAGTTTGAAAAGATCAATCTAATAAATTATTTAGAGTGACTTTATAAAGACATGCCTGTGATATGGAAATAAGGGAGACGGCGGAGAAGCCCGCCACGCGCGCCCGGCGTTACGGTAACTACATAATCGCTGGCTTCTCTCCGTTCCTTTTAGACTACTGCCTTCATCTGTTTGAAAGAGGACTGCGCCTCGGCCACTGCCTTGGGCTGCTCAGGTGAGAACTAAGGTATTCGAGCAACAGCTACAGCTGTGGTGGCAGGAGCTGATGATGTTGAGCACCTGAGCTGGGCATCCTCAGCGATTGATTATGCATGTCCTTTGTTTTCAACTACTCTTAGGGTAGCACTCACTGAGATGCAGCTTCGTGTTCAGAGGCCTGTCCGTTGTCACACAGCAGGGCTACTCAGGGATGACTTTGGGCTACAAGACTGTCTATGGACACAACGTAAGCTCTCGAACCAAACCAGCTCGAGACTGTTGGTGCAGAGAAGGTAATTCTGTGAACGCAGAGAAATATAATCTACGGACTATTTTGCGTGTTGCAGGCTGCAGGTCTCTCCGCCGCTGCGTTGCTGTGCAGGGCAGATGTTGATTTTTCAATTTGCAGGTTTGTTAAGCATCATGGAATGTTTTGGTTCTCAATCAAGAATATTCTTCCCAAGTGGTTGCAAAGTCCTGCGCCTGGAAATAAATGCTTGTCTGTTTTGTTCCTTAGCAGCCCGTGTTCTGCATTCAACAGAAGCATCAAACAGATAACGCGGCTGCATTTATCAGACCAGGACGTACACTTTAAGCAACAGAACACAACGGATTTGCAGATTACCTTCTGCAGGCACGATTTCCCTAAGACAAGAGGCGATTCCATTTACAGCGTGTCACGCCAACAGTTGTGTTCAGAAGAGTCCTATCTGCTGCTTGCTGCGATGTCCTCGTTACTACGTCCGTCTACCGATGCTCTGCTCTATTGTCATCTCCCAGTAACCTTATAAAGGCCACGGCTGCTGCAGAGATAATGCCGGTGAGGTGCAGTACCGCAGGTGAGAAGCCCGGGCACACACAGACTTCCCCACATCCCCTGTTTCTTATTTGCACTCACAGTGGCAGATGGGATGAGGAAAACCTTTGGCTCCCCTAAAGACAACACAGCCGGTGACGCTGAGCTCCCCTACAGTATTTGCTGCTTTAGCAGCAGTTTGTGACTAAAGTGCTGCAGTACCAGTCCTGCATTTGCACCAGACACAGCTACAGGGCACTTGCAAACAAGTTAACTGAAAGGAAAGAGCAGGCGATGCTGAAAGGATAAGATGCTCATATGGAGAGAACCTGGGTGTTGGCTTTGTGTTTTACTGGCCTTTGGTGAGGATTCTTCCCTCCCCAAATTCAAACACACTATTTGCTGCTTTCTATAATACATACTGGATATACGTCACATACTATATAAACTAGATATACTAGATAAGCTAGATATACTAGATATACTATATAAACCAGATATACTACACAATATATACTAGATGTACTATACTATATACACTATATATACAATATTTACTGAGCATCTGGCAGCTGTTTTTGCACAGGCACAGAGAAGCCCGTGTGTGTGGTTCCAAGCCCTCCAGTCAAGACCAAGACTCTGCGAAGGACTCACTTCTAGAAGGCCCAGAAACGTTGGCAGCTATTTCTGGTGCTGCAGACACTCACTTTCACGCACGTTTATCAGAATATTAAACAATACTACCCCAGGCTATATCCTTATGGAAAAATTCTACGGGAAGCTAGAGGCTAATAGTCTTCAACAGGCAAGGCAGAGACAAAGGAGAGAGCAGCAGTGACTCAGAAGTCACAAAACTGCAGCTGGAGTCAAGGTCACCCAAAGTGATGCAGGCACTGATTACGGGCTGAATAAATCTGCAGCTCTGGGGCTGACACAGGATGGAGGGGGACTGGGGGGAGGAACACGGAAACCTGTGGAAAAGACGGGGAATTAATGACGCTGAAAACGTTTCAGCACATGGAAAACCAACACAAACACTGATCCAAAAGAGGGCTGTCGAGAGACAGAGGGAGCCCGTTGTTGTCACTAGTTGAGTAAAAGTATTACTGCCCCACGCTCCTGCATCTCTGTTCCTCAGCCACAGACTCAGAGGTCTTTCTGTAAGGACCAAGATGGATATAGTTGGCAAAAAGGAGCCCACACAGGCATTACCACTTGTCTGGGACACCTGATCTATTTGGGGAGAACCCGATTCAGCTGTCATGTTATCAGCCCAAGGGAAATTGTTTGGTGGTCGTCATTCTGGCTGCTGCTTATGATGTGCTCTCTCCTTCACAACAACCTGAGGATGGTCCCTATCCTTCACAACACCCTGAAGGTGGTCCTGCAGCACCAATTCTTCGAGCCCAAGGTAATGGATTATTTGAAAGCTATCTTCGGGAAGCCTGGGTTGGAAGTTTGCCAGTGGGGATGCTGGTGTCACACCTGTCCCAGAACCACAGAACAGTAGGGATTGGAAGGCACCTCGAAGGATCATCCAGTCCAATCCCCTGCAAAAGCACAGTCACCCAGACCAAGTCAGGGTGGGTTTCAATCATCTCCAGAGAAGGAGACTCCACAAACCCCCCGGGCAGCCCCCTCCAGTGCCCCACCACCCTCCCTGGGAAGAAGTTCTAGAACCACAGAATCATTCTGGGCTGGAAGGGACCCATAACCGCTGGCAAACAAAATTTGTGCGAGTAAGCTGCTGTTTCACCACAGTCCCACTACACTAAACATCCAGATCAATCCCCAGGTCATGTGAGGCCACCACACAACGTTGATCCGGGTACCAGTCTCTCCTGTCCCTGCGAGGTCTCCCTTGGAGATCTCTTGAGGGAGCAGTGGGAATAGTAACGCCTCCATCGGCGACGGGCGCAGTGCTCAGGTGTTCAAGGTCCCCGATTATGCATCATTTTCTTCAAATGGCCTATTTCTGCTTTCCTGCTCTTGACTGAGAGTCAAATGAAACTCTTCCTTTCAGCAGCCAGAACCGAGGTGTTCGCTCGCGGCTGCAATTTTGCTTCGTATTTCACCGGCCCGGCAAGGTGTTAGACACGAGACACACAGGAGGAGCCACGCAGCATCTGCACACCGCACTGTACAGAGAGGTTAGAGGTTTCCGTGGTCTTTGTGTGACTAGAACCAGGACACCGGTAGGACTGCGTCCCGAGGCAAAGGAATTCCTTAGCTGGGAAAGGGCGAGGTGTTTATTCATCCCTGGAAGTACGAGCCAAGCGGCACCTGATTAATAGTGCAAGCAGTATCGAGAGAAACGTATGCGAGGTTTCAGCACGGAATTAATTTCTATGGGTAAATATGTAGAAATTCCTTACCGTAATGGAATGTGCTGCAAAATTCAACAGATTTCTCACCGCACGGGTGTAAGTAAATAAGGAATATATTAAGGGAGGAGAACAAGAGAGAAACACTGAAAATACCTCGCACCGATTCCTGCGCTGGCTGCTCGCTGCAGCCCACGTACCCACCCCATCCTAAACTTTCAGGGTAGTAGATACAGGGATGCGAAGCCTTACTGCCAGGCTTCTGTGGATCTACGTTCATTTACAGAATCTAAGGACATTCCCAATCGATTTCATTACAAGAGAGAGGTAGCAAGTGGTTCAGGTTGAATACCTCACGTAAAATGTTTCAGTGGTTTTGAACATGACGCCTTTCAGCCTTCATGAAATAAGGGCTCTGGAGCTGGGGGGAATCCCCACCCTCACATGGACTGCGACAAAGTCCAAAATTCATGGGGACTTGCGAGTGCAAAATCAACCCAAAGCCCAGAAATGGCCACACACTGAAGAAGGGGACTCACTGGAAGGCGATTTCAGATGTAATCCCCTTACAGCAGAACAGCCGACTGATCGCCTGCTTGTCACCGAGATCACTTATTCAACAGCAGCACAAACGATGCGACTATTGCACCCAGAAATGAAACACTCGGTGTAAAGAACTGGCTCAAGCTCTTTAAGGAGAACTGTGCTGTCTCTGAATGGGCCCCTGAACTCAAGAAGGACACAGAGCTGCTGGAGGGTGTCCAGCATAGACCAACCAAGATGATGAAGGAAGGAGAGAAGCTCCCTGAGGAAAGGCTGAGGGAGCTGGGGCTCTGGAGCTGGGAGAAGAGGAGGCTGAAGGGGGACCTCATT
>VZRI01010704.1:883924-1160633 GCA_013397515.1 Upupa epops | reverse complement strand
TTCCAGACCCACCTGGCTGTGTTCCTGTGCCACTGGGTCTGGGGGATCCTGCTGTGGCAGGGGGGTTGGACTGGATGATCTCTCGAGGTCCCTTCTAACCCCTCAGGATTCTGTGATTCTAAATAAAGAGGAAGCCCCGCTGACATGCACCACTGCTGATCACCCAGTGCGGCACACAAGCAAATAATCTAACTCTTTCTGCATTGCCTATTTCAGCCTCAGCTCCTAACCGCGACGGTAAGCAGTTCCTAAATTAAACGCTACTACACTTTTCCCCTAAACAGTAAAAAGAAAGCAAAGCAAACCAAAACAGAGCAGCGCTTCCGCAAAGCTGGAACCATCAGCCAAACGGATGCACGAAGCCATTCTTTCTCGCCCGGCTTTGTTGTGACAGTTGCCATGGCTAAGCCATTAACATATTTGCTGTACGAGTATGGTCATTCTATGGCCTTAATTAACTTTCAAGTGGAGAGTGCTGTGGCTTCCCACTTAAATACCCACTATAATAAGTTCCAGTTTTAGCCTTCCAACCTCACTTAGCCAAGACACCTAGAAGATCCAGCTTGCTACCCGCCCGTAATTCTCTAATTGCTTTTTACTGAAATTATGTTGAAACCGGACCCCCTATGTAAATGTAGTTTGCCCAGTTCATCTGGAATTGCCCCCCCCTAATCAGATCTGGTTGATATTTGATTGAGTAAGTGGAGAATTAAGTTTCTCTCTGATAATGCTTTGCTTTTTCCTGCCTTTCATTATTGATGATGTAGGCATGCTGCAGCTGAAATCTGAAAGCATGCCCTCTAGAGAACGGCAGCAGGGAGACACACCGGCAAGGCTGCTCCGAGAGCTAATCGACTTCTGCTACAACACAAACACCGCAGCTACACTGAGCAGAGCTAATTTCAGCCAGCGCTTTATTCATGAAGAAAGCAACATGATTTGAGATTTAATTGAGTCAGGATGAGGTGCTGTGATTAGCTAGGCTGAGCTCTTCAGGTGCAGTCATAATGACAGCATTCCGTCCGTACGCCGACGCGACACGAGTGTCATCGAGTAGCCCGACGCTCTGTGTGTTTAAACTTGCATGTGGCCGGCTAAAAGCAACGGAATCCACCTCCATCAGATGTTCTGCCGAGTACAAAAGAGGACCGGAGCTTAAAAAACCCCTCACAAAGGGAATATTTGAAGAGGCACAACTGAAAAATACATAAAAATGCAAATGTCCCTGAACGTCACCCGTGGCTGGACTGAAGCACAGTGAGGACTTCAACAGAGCTATAGAAAAAGATGACAGGTCTGAGTTTCAGAAATTTAAGACAGCGGCAGGATTAGACACTTTGGGTTGTCTTGGCATACATTTCTTATGGGAGTTAATTCCATTTGACATGCAAGACCAAAGCAAGATTACAGAGGCATAGCCCCATAGCGAGGTATATGCTGCAGCTAAGAGCTGGGATTTGAATAATTGTGCAAGCTTACTCCAAGAATCAGGCGAGAACAGAATGAATGGATTATTACAGGGAACTCTGTACATTTTTAACTGCTGGACTTAATAAAATACCCTGTGTGTAAGACTGGTATTACGGTCCTCTGCGCTCGCTCCCGCTGAAGTTTGCGGTAGGATCTATCGAACAGGAGGAAAACCAGAAGCTGCTGAAAAAGAACCCGCAGAGAGCAACTGGGCAGGGCTGTGCCCCACACCATTTGCCGAGGGAGGCAGCTTTAGAGAGCTTCCATTCCACATCTCCAGCCCCCAGAACGTTAAAGGGAATTCACTTCGTACGTACAAGGAGGTTGAATGAACACAAGGGACTGGATTGGGAAAAATGAGGGGACCAAAGGGAGAATAAAGGGAAGGTTTTCTCCCCCCGTTTCAGCCTGTGAGCCAGGTCGTTCATTACAGAGAGAGATTACTAATCCACACATCATCTTTTCTTAAATTGACCTCTTCCCTTTGTGTCTGTGGAAGCACTTGTCTGTAAAAGGAGGTAATAGCTGACTGCTCCTTAGAGTCAGTGCTGCTTAATTAACTGTCCAGTGAGAATTATTGAAATGCTTATATAATTCTTATTTAGCACTCATTAAAGTGAGGGATACAAATACCGGACAATGAGAGGTTCAGAACGGCTTTGAAAAGAGGGAGTTAACACTCTAATGGCAAAGAATTATGAAAGCCTGCCCACGAATGGTAACAGAGCAGACCTCCACTGGCTCAGAGATGGACCTACTTGATATTTCTAAAGTAGGTCCTTCATCTAACCACACAGCAATAGACCATCTCCCCACTTCTCCTGCCATCACTAAGCTGACTGTGCAGCAGCAGCACGAAGGGGGTAAATGACGCTCTTGCACCGCCCTGTGATGCTGCTGGGGCCGCACCATCACCAGCAGTGGGTTTGGCACAGCCTCCACCCCTCCAGCGCGCACTGAGCCCCAGGAGCATACCAGGTAGGCAGCCTGCTGCAACAGTCCGTACCATAACGGCGCGAGCACAGCACACGCGCTTTCCTAAACAGAACCTCCCTTGCGTAACACGCGTCTAGGAATATGAAGATGCTCCACGGAAAGAAAACCTCAGGTAATGATCACTTTGCTCTAAAAATAATCCCCGCTTCATTTCCATGCGCATTTGGAAGTCTGCCATAGGCAGTGATGAATATCCTGCATAACTTGGCAGCTACCAGAATGAAGAGCTTGCTGGGCACCAAGCAATGGCAAGATTCATCACCACCTGTAACTTACTCTGTCACACGGATTACGGCAGCAATAGACGATCGCACAGAGAACACGCTAAAGTCATCAGGACTTCTGCAAGATGAAATGAACACGCATGTGCATCTCCCATGCACGTTGAACATCTTTTCAGAAATGACTGGCTAAGAAGACTCAACTGGCCCGATTTCAGCGCCTCCCGTCGCTGAGCGGGGTGCACAGAGGCCTCGTGCCTCGGCACTGTGTCCTCGGAGAATTTTCCAATAGAAAAGTGTGTTCCCGGCGCCTCGGAATCTTTGAAGATTCCTTCCTCCACAGAAGATGTACTCCATATGAAGCTCAAATATCCTTTCTATTCAAATAATGATTGATGAAACATGAGGGAAAATAAATTGAATTATGTTAGATCTCCCAGGGAAATGTAATTAAGCTGTACAGCAGCATTCCCTTGAAATGCTTGTATCACTCGGGCTGTGTCTCCTATTACATGATAAATAATAATATTAATTAAAGACAATTATTTTGAAGGACTGGAATGAACTTTCAGCTCTTACTGTGTCTTCCACTATTAAAAGCTAACAATTTGTTTGACTAGCATATCTGCAAAATCTCGCTCTATTTCCAGCGGAAGTCTTCTACAGTGCTGTGGATGCGGGGTTTGCTCTCTTTTTTAGACACCCGATGCAGTGCTTAATGGTAAAGTCTGCGTGTATGCGCACAGTTCGGGGTGGACAGATGCTTCACAGAAGCCACGCCAAAGACAACGAGAACATTACAACCTTGCTCTGAATACAGGAGCTGACCCACTGGGTGATGCGTGGGTTACGCTAGTTTCAATCAATCTTTAACTAGAACCCGAGATATTAGGCATTTTATTTGAATTGAGTCCTGGAACCATGATTTAGTGGGCATGGCAGCACTGGGCTGACGGTTGGACTTTACAATTGTGAAGGTCTCATCCAACCTTAGTGATTCTATGATAAATGACCACGGCTGTCACGTCCCTCCCATCACCAAAGCGTAATGTGGTATGAATTCCAGTTCTCCAAGCTGAAGCTGAAACAAGGCATCTGGAAGAAACACCACAGCTCAAAAAAGATTGGGGGATCAGGAACAGTAAAAGGAAATGTAGTCTGATACTATGAAGGAAATAAGGCAACCGATGTTCCAAGGGAATTCTGCTATAGATAGAATTTGTGGACAAGAAGGCCTGGGGAAAAGACTTGGCTGGTGGACAATGATGCTCAGTCATGGAACGAAAGAGAATCCAAGATGAATGTGTGCTTTTCCTGATTACAGGTAAACAGGGATGCTACTCTGTGTGACTATGTTCAGACGTAGTTTTGATGTACACATTTACAATCCCTCCCATAATTTCTCACGTTTCCGTTTTAACAACACGCCCTTGCTTGCCGCGACTCCTGCTGAAGAAGTTGTTAGAAGTCCCTCAAACGTTAGCCAGAGAAATTAATTTGAATGACATTGTGAAAACTACACGAAAAGCAGAGCGGTTCTGAGTAAGTCTGAAATGCAGCCCCAGCCATCCCTGAAGAGTGACCAAGACTTTAATCAAATGTCACTCGCTCTGTGCTGTGGGTGTTCTTCAAAGAGAACTCTCCCTGGGCAAAGCGCTTCCAGTTTCACGGATGCTTGTCATAACCTCACACACGAGGAAGGGAGGTGGACTGCTCTAAAGTGAAAGCAGGTACTACAAAGAATACTGATGCCTCCCGGAGAAAACAGACGTGGAATTCGGAATACTCAGTCCTATTCCAAAAGCAACAAACAGAGCAACAGCCAAGACACCACCCTGGTGTTCCCGAAGCCGTACCAAGGCTCTTACGGATTCGCAGAGCTAGCCGGATCCAAGATGCCAGCAAGGGGGACGCTGCCTTGTTCTTTTCACAACACAACCGTTGGGAAGGCAAATTGCAGCCCTGCAGAAGCAGGCGCATCAATTCTCCCCAAAGGCAGGGGAAAGATTTCCCAAATGAGCTTCATCCTGAAAGAGCTCCGAGTGAAATACATGAAGCAAGATGACACGATGGGCTGTTGCTTAACCGCAGCCGCCAATAGCACCTTCTTCTGAAAAGCAGGCTGCGGGTAATTGAATGTAAGACGATGCAAAAATACAGAAGAGGCTGAGCTGAAGCTGGAGAATAAAAATGCAGCGTGTGTAACGGTATTGAGAAGAGTACAGCACTGTAGACCCGATTAATAAGAAAAGCAGTGAACAGTACAGAGTGGATTTGCAGAGATTAGAACGTTGCGGGCTTTGTCCGAAAGATTTTTATGAAGTTCTTATTGGGTTTGAATTTAAATAGGTTAAAATTTATCTAACACTATTAATGTTTCCCTTTGACCTTTAAATAAATCTTCCTTCCACCCCCAAAAAAGGACAATTTAAAGTCTGTTTACACTCGATGTTATACTGCCTGCACACACGCATGCGTGCATAAGTACACACGTGCACAGTCTGTTCCTCTGCATGGTGGTAAGAAATCAAGTAAGCGGCTGCAAACAAATTGCTTTGACAGTGGCAGTCAAATTAGAGAGAACGTACGCTTGGATAAACCCTACAAATCAAGTCCCTGCACTAACGAGCCCAAAAGATAGTAGGGACTTGCTCTGAACTTCTCCTGAGCGTGCTGCTGGAACGTGCACTACCGTGGGTGGCAGCCCCACCTCCGAGAGGATTCCATGAGGAGTCAGAAACATTTAGGACGAGACAAAACAAAAATGGACTGAGCAGCAGGGCTGAAGATAATATTCCAAGCCGTAAAGCTGCAAGCAGCACTAGGACACCGAGTGGAAACACATCATTCGGCAACAAGTTAATGAGAGAGAGCGTCACTGCAGACAGAGCTGAACTCTGTCGGATGGATTCTATGGAAAAATCAGGTGGCAGATTGGATTTTCTGGTTGCAGTGGTGCTTTCAAGATGTCTTTGAGAAAGGAACTTCCATGCCTCAGCTACTGTGTGTTGGACGACTCATACCTCTTCATCGTATGAGACACAGACTGGTACTCGGGTCTGGAAGCACTCGCTGTTGCCCAAATGTCACTCGCTAGCTGATTGTGTTTCCATCAACATAAAGTATTCACGACAGACTTATACCTAGCCACAAGCAGGCAGAAACCACAGGGACAGCAGTGTTCCTCAAGTCAAAGCACACAAGACACTAAAATACGTACAACTACCCATGCAGTTCCAGCACAAACACGTTGTCAACAGAAATCCTGGTCCCTACGTCAGACAAGGAAAAGAGTTTCACTAGGGACTCTAGTGGTCAGACAAGAGGGATGCTTTGAAGCTAAGAGAGTTTTAGATTAGGTCTTGAGAAGAAATCCCTCCCTGTGAGGAGGATCTGCTGAGTAACTGGAACAGGCTGCCCAGGGAGGCTGTGGCTGCTCCATCCCCAGAAGTGTTCAAGGCCAGGTTGGATGGGGCTCTGGACAACCTGGTCTGCTGAGAGGGGTCACTGCCCATGGCAGGGGGGTTGGAACTAAATGTTCCCTGAAGTCTCTTCCAACCTAAGCCATTCCATGATCCTAAGTTGCAGTGACAGCAAGCTGTGACTTCCAGCAGAGGCTAAAGCAGGGTACATATGAAAGAAGGTGAATCCCACCTTACACAGTCACCAGGAAAGCTGGAGAGCTGACCTATCTGAGTTTTATTTTGAGCCACATTTGGCCCTTGGCTCGTGCTCCTCTCACGATTTTGAATACCTCTCTTGAGTTCCCCTCCGGGGTTCAGATACATTTCAAAATGTGGGGATAAAGTGAGCGCACATACACAATCTGTTAGAGGAGTGCCAAGGAAAAGAGGCTGACGGTGAGCGTAGCGGTTCCTGCCTCCATGCCTGCTCACCAATGGCTTTTCCTATATAAAGTTGACTGAAGGGAGGGGTGGGATTGAATAACAAATTGATGCGATACAATCACATCATTCACAATCACATAATGGACTATATCCCAATTTTCAAAAGGCATAAAGTATCCTCATTAATATGATAAGTGCAGCAGTCAAATCAGTACTATGATTTTATCAGGGTTTTTGACTGTAAATGAATTAGAATATAAAATGCATACAGAATTTTTAATGGGAAGGCTTTAACATTCTGTGAATGTATTTCTTACTGTCATTTACATGGCATTAAAGTGAGATTTCACATAAAAGCGTAAAGAGGCTACGCCGCGTCCTAAATTACAGTTTTCCATAGTTGCCACGTCCACATAGCGCGACTCTTATTCACAAGCTGTAATGTTGTCTCCAGCCTGAAACGCGTAAGCTATCTGTTTGTTTGGTACATACGATGAGCACAGTTGCCACACAATAAGGTCAGACGGTCAGAAGAAGCCTACAGAGATCTTTTAGGGATGCAATTGCATTCACTGCCTCTTCTACAACAAGGTTGCAAATGCCTGGACTTGTAGTCCTCGTTCTCAGCAGGGTGCTGGTTTGCTAGCACATTCCGAGAGGTGTTGCCATCATCTCTTAGCTCCTTTCATTTTTCCACCTTCCTTTCAGATCATTAGTTTAACATAAACTTTGCCCACAAGTACTTGGCAGCTGGGGCTCTTGAGCTTGGAGAAGAGGAGGCTGAGAGGTGACCTCATTCCTGTCTCTAAATATTTGAGGGGTGGGTGTCAGGAGGATGGAGCCAGGCTCTGCTCAAGGGCATCTGGTGACAGACAAGGGGCACTGGGTGCCAGCTGGAACAGAGGAGGTTCCCTCTCAATCTCAGCAGGACCTTCTTCCCAGGGAGGGTCCCGGAGCACTGGCACAGGCTGCCCAGGGGGGCTGTGGAGTCTCCTTCTCTGGGGACATTCCAGACCCGCCTGGCTGTGTTCCTGTGTGGCCTGGTCTGGGTGATCCTGCTGTGGCAGGGGGATTGGACTGGATTATCCTTCGAGGTCCCTTCCGATCCCTAATGATCTACGATCAATTCCAAACGGAAGCATTTAGTCTGTAAGGAGTAAGTTCGGGCTGGCTCTGTACGCATCTGCTGCGTGTTACGTTTTACCAGAGGAACCAGCAGTACCAAGGAGTACAAGCTAACCTATTTTCCCGGATCCAGGAGTTTCGTGTTGCTTCAGATTTCATTAATCTCAAGGGGAAGGTGCTGTAAGCTCAAATTTGTTCTGTACTCATCAAACCACCCGGCATAGGCTGAGTGGTTTTCCTGACCGATATATTGTAGTTGATCTCAGTTCTTCTCAACTCTAAATGGTGTCAGTTAAAACACCAGGGTTTTTTTTCCAGAGTGCAACTGGAAACGTTGGACTGTGATACAGATTCTGGGATGGAAAAGCATGTAACAGGCCAGTGCATCATCCAAGAGCACCATGCTGCCTTCTCAGGGCTGCAGCTTAGGTCCTTCTAGAGGATCAGCAGGGATCCGAGTTCCAGCAGCACACAAGGCACTTGCTCAGATGCTGAACACACAGGAACCCCAGCAGCTCTGGGTGGTACCGTGAGAGATGTGCAGATTTCTCCCTGACGGTGTCCTGCAGCTGCAGCATTTCCAGGTCCTTACTGTAATCCATGATTTGTGCTGGACCACAGCAAAACACACGGCTGCTGCTGCTCAGATGGTATCAACCTGCTTGTGACACCACCTCCCTGCCCCCCAAGCCCCCACCCCATCGTACAGGGGTCTGCATTGTTTTATCACACGCGGATTGGGGGGGAGAAAGCAGATGCAGCATCTAAGTAATGAGGCAGGAAAGCCAGGGCTCCCAACAGAAGCAGCTACAGACACATCCTGCCTGTGAATTTACAGACCCAGGACAGAGCTGCAAATAGCAGAGCTGATGGATTCGGGTTCCACCAAGTATTTATTCACGCTGGGGCAGAGACGTTACTCCTTGAAAGAATCACACAGACTGACGCATGTGACCAGTGCTGGTTTTAAGCACTGTGTAAGTCACTACGAGACAGAGGGCTCTTAGTGCATGTGAAATAAAGCATCCTGCAACTCTGTTGTTGTAGGGCAAACAATCTGCTCCTCAGTTACAGAGACGGAGAAGTGCAACTGCTACTCCTGCCTGAATCACCACCAGCAGGTTACAAAGAGAGAAAACACCCTCTCTCTCCTTTCATCTCCATCCTTGATATAAACAAGCACACATAACCAGGTCTCTTCCTGAGGCTTTCCTGGTGCACTTTCCACGAGGAAGAAGCCAAAGCCCTGTGTTTCACAGCATCGGGAATGAGGACTCTGAAGAACAGCTATGAGCTCTGCTGGCTCCTGCTCCTGAAGAGCATCTGATTTTCCAGAAAAGGACAACCCTACCCATCCCATCCACAAACTCACAGAGAGCGCTTTCCACGTGTTGCTGTGAATTGACTGTAGGTAACAATTAGGAGCCTCTCTCACACAACAGCCTAACCCAACCAACAGCAGGGTGTCTGTGTAAGGATCCTCCTAACCCACTGCGCTACTCTGCTGCTCCAAGTCCTTCTCCTCCTTGCTCAAACCGCACTGGAACCACATTTCCTTCCCCCCACTTGTTCTTTCCAGTCCTCTACTTTCTATCAGTCCTAACTCCAGACGCTAGGGATCGAGAAACTATGTAGAGTGGCACGGGGCAGGCAATGCCTACATCAAGGAGGAATGGGGCTGACAGACAACCAGACAGCAGCGCTAGCTAATTAATTAACTGAATATTCACCCAACTGGTTCCATTTACTTCCGAACCAGAAAGGAAGGAGTGCAGCACTGCGGTGTTAAGTGGTGTGGTCACAGTTTGCAGTATCATCTTTGAGGTGAGATATGAAACAGAGGGCTGATCTATATTCGTATTCATAGATCACAGGGTCTATTGTAATAAGTGTTAAGGCTGGCGGCCGCACTGCATTTCACGTGGACTAACTCGGCTCCAACTCTAACATCTCCTCTGCAATTTTCTTTAACACAGAAGCCACACTCACATCCTGCTCTAAAAATGTCACGATGTCGCCCTTTGTGAAGGATCCTGCCACGCGTTTCTCTCCCAGGGAGCTGCTTCCCACAAACACCAGCATAAAGGACAGGGCCATCCTCCGACCCGACCTTCTGAGGTAAGCGGGGAAATGAAGTTTGCGCTGCTGAAAGGTTATTTTACAGTTCTTTAGCGTGAGAGACGATGCATAAATACGGAGCATTTCACGAGACAAAGCTACAGGAGCCGTGGTTTATAATTTTAAATACAATCATTCTACCTCGCGGCTGCTCCCGGGAACGCGTTCGGCGCTAACGAGACCTAACGACTCGACTAACCAGGAAAAGAAGATGGAGGGATCGCTACCAGGTGGCTAGCAATCATTTTCACCCGTCCACAATGTAGGGTACGCTGATGAGTGTGCATATATGACAGACCCCATCAGCTGTTCCCAGGGAAAAGGGATGCGGGCCTCGTCCTCACCGGGCATTTTCCGACGAGGGCTTTGGGTATTATTTCTGATGTTTTTCCAGATTGACATCCGTGCTCTGCTTTGATAATGAATACCCCAAGAGAGCAGAGAGATGAGACTGGGTCTCAGAACCTGGGAGCATTTCAATCAAAGATGGTTTGTTAATAATAAAGTAAGAAAAAAAAGCCATTTGCTTCTTTTGCAGTGACTGCAGCGCTGACCCTCTCTCGGTCCTGCCAGGCCTGTCTGAGCAACAGCAGAGTTCAGTGGTAATTAAAGCAACAGTGTGGTGAAAAAAGTGAGAATTACTTTTACAAGAAGACTTGGATGTTGCCACCGACTGACAAAGCACAGCGGGAGAACTCTGCTGGATACTAAAGAGCTATGGTCGTCACCGCATTGTGAGGTGGCTTTGCAGCACAATGCAAAATTGTGACTGTTCACAAGTTTATACCTCAGGAACCATTTGAGTTATCGGCTCAAAATTCCCTACGTGTTATAAGACACCTAGCAGGCGGCGGCAGTGTGTCCTGCTTGGTAAATTCTGCCTCTCTTTCAATGATGGAGAGCTGAAACCTGGGGTTCACCCTTCAATTACGGCTTCACGGGTTAATTACTGCAATATTACAGCCCAGGGTGTCGTGCAAGAGTACAGAGAGCTCTCCACAATCAGATGTGTCTCGGCAAATCATTGCCGCGACAACCAGCCTCAGTTTCCTCTTCTGACCCATTTGAACCGAACAAGCACAGCACACCAAACAGTGTTGGCACTGCCCGGCAAATAAAGACCAGGTTTCAGATGGCAGACCTACAAGACCTTGCAAGATAACGTGGCTCTGTGTGGCTACACAAAGGACCAGTCTTGGCAAATGCTTCGCCATCTCAAGGCTTCTGCTATAGTCTTCAGGAAAAAGCATGCTACAGCAGTTGCATTTTCTGTGCAACAGGGGAAGATCTGTTCCCTATCAATCTCAGCAGGACCTTCTTCCCAGGGAGGGTCCCGGAGCACTGGACCAGGCTGCCCAGGGGGGCTGTGAAGTCTTCTCTGGAGACGTTCCAGCCCCACCTGGCTGTGTTCCTGTGCCACTTGGTCTGGGTGACCCTGCTGTGGCAGGGGGACTGGACTGGATGGTCTTTCGAGGTCCCTTCCGATCCCTGATTCTATGTAGACCCAGTGAAGATGGCACACACACACACACTGTTCTTGCCATTTCTAAGATTTACGTGGGAGCTTGGAGGAGCAAACACGAGTTTTCTGAATGCTTGCTTCGGTGCTGTTCTGAACAGAGTCCTAGACCTACTCTGACCAGTCCAGCTCACTTGCAGTTGACCCAAAGAAAAAGGCATTTACTCAGATGGCCCAGCAGCTCCGTACATGCTGTTCATGGATTCTCGTGGCGCAGTGAATCGTTGCTGTAGAAAACTAATGTCAGAAGAACGATTTTCCTAAAGTTTCCATAGAATCATTAATGTTGGAAGAGACCTCCAAGATCATCCAGTCCCATCCATCAACTCAAAACCACCATGCCCACTAAACCATGCCACATCTACTCGTTGTTTGAATACATCCAGGGATGGTGAACTGCTTTAACTAAAAGGCTGATGTGGCTGTGTATTCCCAGCCACAGGCACCTAAAAAGAGTTACGGTATCAGGAGATTCAAATCCTTGTCCCATCAAAGACATCTGGATGCATTCACTCCACCAGCAGTGGAAAGGACTTGCTGGTGCTCAGTACCTGGCAGAAATGGCCCATGGAGGAATGGGTTTGGGAGCGAGATGAGTTATGGATGTGAGTGAGGACAGCTCACCAGCACGTAAAGTCACATCACCACTCTCTTACCTTGAGAGCCCGGTGCTCTCGACAGAACAGACCCACTGAGCGATGTGTGCAATTAGAACCAACGAGTCCAGTACTTTTGATCCAATTTTATAGCCGCCTCTCACTACACAAAGAGAGATGCAGCCGACACGATTTCAGGTAACGCGTCAGTCTTCAGCTCCCTTTGTCAGACGGAAACAATTACAGCACAATTAAATGCCAGTCCCATGCTAAATACACCGAAATGAAAACAGGCTTCCACAGCCTCATTCCAGTCACATTCTCCAGCAGTTGGTTTATCACATGGCAGCACTGCTCGGCTGAGCCGTTATCCTTTGCTTGCTTTTTGATCAATGTTACAGTTAACCTGAGCGCCTCTGATCAATCAGACCTTTAGATATTCACAATCTCAGCCTTAGGAAGAGCCAGACACCGTAATTCAATTATGATCCTGTGGGCTCATATGAAAGTGTGCATATAAAAGCCAGTCAATTGTTTTCATCCGTGGTGAGAACAGTGTTTGTACTGTTTGACCCACACAGAACGGAGAGGCAGCAGAAATACCTCTGACTGCTGTTTACGTGTGGACATACGGATTCTGAGAGGTTACCCAACGGTTCACACTCCTACCTAAAGAACTCTCCTCACACATAACAATTCCGAGTTCTGCTCAAGCAGGAAACAAGTTTCCTTCTTTTTTTTCCCCAAGAAGAGTTGTCCCCTCATCTCTGAGCAAAGTAATTTGCTGATGCTAAAAACATAAAGTCCCTCTATACCGAGAACTCTGTCAGAGGTTAATTATGAACTCAAACGCACGCGTGAACCCAAAACACAGAACTGAAACCGTGCTCACAGAAGGCGACCCCGCAAACGTGAGCTGTGTTGCCTGGGAAATAGGTGGCCACATGCACTCCTGACATCGAAACCAACCTGAAAAGTCAGGCAGAAAAAGCCTTCAAAAGCCTTCCCAGACAAACTTGGTCCAGCTTACAGTTCCTCTCATGGGCAGGACCAATCCTTCCTCTTGAGCGGTACCAATACCACCCTGCAGCACCAGCCCCCGAATCAGAAGGCAGGAAAGATGACAAAGGAGAGGAAGAGAAAGCCAATTCAGTGCCTTCTGCATAGACTCTCTGTGGCCTGAGCAAACAAGGCTGCTCAGAAAGTCTGAGAGCCTGCAGCAGAGCAGTGCCTTCAACTCCCTCACCGTGAGCACTGCTAAGGAATACAGGCACAAACTCCATGTGACAACGTGAGACCGGATTGTTTTTCCCCTCAAATCAGCTATTAAACCAGTTCATGATTTCTCATGACTGAGAATGGAAGTTGTTAAAATCACACAGCAATCTGGCTCCATCCTCCTTACACCCACCCCTTACAGACTCCTAGACATGAAGGAGGTCCCCCCTCAGCCTCCTCCAAGCTCAAGAGCCCCAGCTCCCTCAGCCTTTCCTCATCAGGGAGCTGCTCTCCTCCCTTCATCATCTTGGTTGCTCTGTGCTGGACACCCTCCAGCAGCTCTGTGTCCTTCTGGAACTGAGGGGCCCAGAACTGGACACAGCACTCCAGATGCAGACTCACCAGTGCAGAGCAGAAGGGGAGAAGAACCTCTCTCCATCTGCTAACCGCCATCCTAACGAGGTAATTTTCACAAGTAGATGCTGTGGTAAGCTAACACCTGTAATAGCTTCGCTCCCAACATGGATTTTTAGTGGGATGACAGGAGAAGCTGCCTTCTGCACAGTGGACCTCACCTTTTCGATAGCTGATAAAATTGAGAGACAGTCCATTCACCAATGAGCAATAGCATGAACAGCAAACCCCTCAGTGACCCACAGCTGTACGAGCGGTTTGACGTCCTGAGGAGCCACTACTGCTGTTGTCACCACTCGGCTTCCTCAGCTAATCACCTCACTTGCCTGCTCCAGCCGTTTGGTGACACAAAGAATGAGGCCCGAAGAGGTGGCAAAGTACAGTGGCACCAAGGAAATGAAGGTACATGAGGTTCAAGCAATGAAAGCAAGCAGAGGGTACTGTCTACATGCTGGGTTTGCCTACCCAGGGCCCGTAATATCAGCAGGAGCTCCTTCACAGCGAGGGTGACAGAGCATTGGAACAGNCTGACCGAATGTCCCAGTGCCGTTGGATGAGCAGAGCTCTGCTTTTCCACAGCAGTAACACAAAACTCAGCCTCAGACCATGAGTCCTAAGAAACACTGGTGAGTACAAACTTGTGCATGCAGCTAGGCATATCAGCTAGAAACATATAGACTATGAGAAGAGAAGCTACAAATGGAGATGACAACACACACACACAAGCTAATATTTAATAAGATCTACAAGGATAGTTCTCAAGATGCAAATTGAGGACTACTCCTCTGGTTCCCTATCAATATCCGCAGGAGCTCCTTCACAGCGAGGGTGACAGAGCATTGGAACAGGCTGCCCACGGGGGCTATGGAGTCTCCTTCTCTGCAGATGTTCCAGACCCACCCGGCTGTGTTACTGTGCCACTTGGTCTGGGCGACCGTGCTGTGGCAGGGGGACTGGGCTGGATGATCCTTCAAGGTCCCTTCCCATCCCTAAGGATTCTATGCCACATAGGACAGACAATTCATTTACTCAGTGATTCTTAGCATATAAAGAAAGCAGCAGAGACCTGGAATCAGAATCTTACAGCAACCCCTCTCTTGACAGGCACAAGAAAACGATGCCATGGCAGGGCAGGTACTTGAACCCAAATCCTTGAAACACTTTCACTGGGCCAAGGGGCTGCTCAGCCTTCAGGACAAGTCATATTTCACTAGCTGTGCCTTGAAAGAGGCCAGCACTAGCTGTGCCTTGAAAGAGGTTCTTTTGTCCTGTCTGCAAGACAAATGTAGTTTGCTGAAACCGAGTTTCTTAGCCCGGTTTGAATGGGTACAGGAGCCGGCAATATCTGCAGCCAACTTTTGTAAGGTACAGCTCTTGAAGGTACCTCATATAGTGGTGTAAGTGATAAGTAAAATAAGAAGAAAATGATGACATTCTTCAAGAAACAGCTTTAGGTCCTTGAAAATTATTATTTCAGTTTGCCTGCAACTGTAAAAATGAGTTTCAGGTAATAGCTTTTCTTTTATATAGGAAATGATAAACGAGCATTTAAACATTGACTCATCCACCAACAAAGACATAAAGAACATAAAAACTCACTGTGCTAACAGGGAGCTTGAGTACTAAAGTCACCTGATTTTTCAACCCGGTGATTACAGCGTGAGGATGCTCATTTGTCTTTACTTCCAGCGCAGCCTTGCGAGCACACTGCCTGTTCCCACTGAAGACAATCAACCCTTTGAGCTCCCACCGGCTGCATTTCCACGCTAAGCCCCACAAGCCTTCTGGTCAAAGTTCACCAGCCTTCTCTGACCATAAAGACTACAAGCGGAGCCTTCTGACCTCGGGATAGCCTGAGAGAGAGCAACCCTACTCAGAGAGACCCTCTTTCAACGGGGAAACCTTCACTCAGTAGAGGATTAAATAAAATGAAGAGAGCCCTGTGAAGAGTGTTCTACCCAGCAGGATCACCAGCGGCAGCTCACCCCACTGGCTCTGCCTTTGGAGACGACAGGACAGGAATGAGAAGTCAAATGGTTATGTGGGGCCCAAGATTTTATAAATGGGGGGGAAAGCCAAGGCACCAGAGCGGCACAGGAAGGAGTTTTAGGATGACTGACACGGAAGATTTCATTTCTCCTAGAAAACCCCTTGTCCAGACTTTAAACATCCATCCAAGAAGAACAAGATTCTGAAAGCCGTGTGGATGCCACTTCTGGGCTTCTGTATACATCACAGAATCCTAGAATCCTTAGGGATCGGAAGGGACCTGGAAAGATCATCCAGTCCAATCCCAGAGAAGGAGACTCCCCAACCCCCCTGGGCAGCCTGTCCCAGTGCTCCGGGACCCTCCCTGGGAAGAAAGACAGTCGGTGATTTCCTAAGGTGACATCACAAAGTCACATGGAGAAGAAACACACGGAACTGCTTCCTCCCTGCACCTCTTCTGATGCAGTGAGAAGCCTTGACAACTCCTATCCATCACAGGGTCAACCATGGTTATAAATAAAGACGACTATGCCAAAACCACCTCAATTCTACCAAACTTTTCACCTGCTGGGGAAACGGGGAGAGAAAACCCATCCATAGGAAGGATGCTGGGGGCACCCTGCAGACACAGCTAGGAATACCCTGCGCGTGCTTGTCCTCAGCCTTTCTGTCAGCTTGCACAGCAGCCTCTGCATGACCACACTAATTCAATCCGAAGCTGCTCCAAAGACTGCATTTTAAAGAGTTCCTCTGTCAGTGACTTCCTGCCAAAGTTGTGAGTTCAGAGGGATTTTTGACAGATCCTCTAATTGGTTTTCATTTTGCCATTAGGAAGTTTAAAACAAACAAACAACCTCCCCCCCAAGACAGAGAAGAAAAGAGAGCTCAAAAAGAGATGAACAGACACTATCACACAACACAGCAAAGGGGTCTGGGTGTGTTGTTCTGGCCTCGTTCTCCCCAAAATTCAGATGATTGCATGTAATTAGTCATCACCACTTCCAACAAATTATGCTCTGTTGAAGAACAAAGAGGTTTTCTGGCACTACTTTGAGTTCACCCGATCTTATTTTCACTCGGCAGCGCAGATCAGTAGCTATAACTTAACAGCAATACGGAGTTGGCTGTGCTAGAACTGCTCTGCAGCAAAGCCCTCCTCCTCCTCACGTCACTTTTCAGATAGATGTTTGCCACATTCATCCCGGAAATTCTCACGTTCACTAAACAAATCCAGCCTCTGAGCACCAGTCCTTCGTACTCTGTTTATTGCAGGCGATCGCTCACTTAGAAAGGCTGCAGACGGAAGAAAGGACGCGGTGTGTTGAGCTTTCCGCTCAAGCACTTAGACAGACGGGAGCTTCTTACGTTTTCTGCTTGACTAAAAGGATACAGCCAAGCCCCTCAAACTGCTGGGTCATGCCCATGGCTGCAAGCAGCATGTTTCTCTAAAAAGGAAGGATAGGTTTTGTCACTGAACGTCAATACTGAAAATCACTAGGCAGACGGCGCGGGTGGAACTCTGGATCTGCAAAGTCAACAGCACAAGTTCTATTGACTCCTGTGAAGAAGCCATCCCCAGTTCCCTCAGATGACACTGAACTACGGATGTGTTCACCTGGTACCTCAGAGATATAAGGAAAACTCAAACACTTGGTTCACTCCTTTCTCTCATGACACTGAGTAGCAAAACACAGTCATTCTTGTTCTATCTCACTATCAGCAGGAACTTCTTCCTGTGAGGGTCCTGGAGCACTGGACCAGGCTGCCCAGGGGGGTTGTGGAGTCTCCTTCTCTGGAGATGCTCCAGCCCCGCCTGGCTGTGTTCCTGTGCTACTGGGTCTGGGTGATCCTGCTGTGGCAGCGGGACTGGACTGGATGGTCTTTGGAGGGAGACAAAAGTGTGTCTGGGGCAGAGGAAATTAAAGGAATGCAGCAAGCATTTATTTCTCGCAGTTAGTGGACACCCTCCAGCAGCTCTGTGTCCTTCTGGAACTGGGGAGCCCAGCACTGCACACATTACTCCAGATATGGTCTCACTACTGCAGAGTAGAGTGGGAGAACCTCTCTTGATCTGCTCACCACCCTCCTTCTGATCCCCCCCAGGATGCTGTTGGCCCTCTTGACCAGAAGAGCACACTGCTGGCTCAGAGTCACCCTGCTGGCCACTAGGACCCCCAGGTCCCTTTCTCCTACACTCCTGTCGAACAAGTCAGTGCCCACCCTCTCCTGGTCCCTGGGGTTGTTCTTGCCCAGATGCCAGACTCTCCTCTGACCCTTGTTGTCCCTCACTCCATCTCTCTCTGCCCAGCTCTCCAGCCTGTCCAGGTCTCGCTGCATGGCAGCACAGTCTGCCAGCTGGCCACTGACTATGTGTCTGTACAGATATGTAGCTACATGTATGCAAGGATGAATGTTACCCTCACCACTCATATCACTCAAGAAAAGAACCCAAGAGAAGCCTCTCTACAGATCCGAGATGCAGCAGACATTAATCCCTGTGCAAACAACCCTTTATTCCATTACTCAGAAGCCAAACGGAGAATGAGCATTAGCACCCTCATTACCACTCGCAGGAGTTCCATGCTAAATTGTAGTCTGCCTCTTCCTTGCTCTCTTTCAGGACAAGTGCTCTTCCTCCACAAAGAGGGCATGTGTTTCCCAGCAAGCCCTCCTGTTTGGATTTTAAACTCAAGGATCCTGTATTTCAGCAGTCCATTCTTTTCTGTGATTGCTGTCCGTCCCTCAAACTGAAGCTATCAGCAGCTCTATGCCTCTCTTCCCTATAGCTGCCTAACTTCAATGAAAACTTCAGATTATAATTAACCTGATTAAATAAATTGGAATATTAAAAATAGAACTATAGGCTGATAAAAGCAATGTAGATAGTCTAGATAGAACACAAAGTTTTTAATTAAAACACAGAATCTTCAATTTTCTCCTAAATAAACCAGTAACCTTCACTGGGCTGATTCTAGGCACGGTACTGATAGATCTTGTTACAGTGGCATGAATCACAAATTAATTAACAATTTGAGTAATTAAAATGTTTTTGTTCTTTAAGGCTAGTAGAGAGGCAGCCAAGTATCTATCACACACGGGCAAAATTGATGGCATCCAGCACGCAAGGAAATTCAGGGCTCAAGGAAACGGACTCTGGGTGGATACTGCAGAGCTGGCAGTCAGTGTCTGAGCTGGCTTCTGTGTGATGGCACCCGCAGTCGGAGGGCACCTGAGAGGGAGCGTATATTTTGGGTGTAGTCCTTACAACTACGGGTAAATTAAGGCTCTTCCACGCTTACAGATCTGCTAGTGTTTACAGCTTCTGTCCGAACTCCGGGTTCCTCCAAGCTGGGAGAAGTCGTTATTTGTGTGCAGCATACCCGCACAGCACTGCTTCTCGTCCTTGAAGAAATCGAGGGTTCCTTAAAGATCCTCCAGCAGTTCCCATGTTTATTGTCCTCACACACATAAAGGCTGAAAAATGCAGAGCTACACACACTTCTATGTCCCTCTGAGGAGGACAGACATACACAGGACCCCAAAACATCTGTACACCTGGTTCTGTGAACGCTAGCCACACCAACAGAGGCTTCTTGTGTAACTGCTCATCGTCTGACTTCAGTATCATAGAATCCTTAGGGATCTGAAGGGACCTCCAAAGACCATCCAGTCCAGTCCCCCTGCCACAGCAGGATCACCCAGACCCAGTGGCACAGGAACACAGCCAGGCGGGGCTGGAACGTCTGCAGAGAAGGAGACTCCACAGCCCCCCTGGGCAGGTAAAGACAGTGGGAACTTCTGCTCCCCTACCAAGCAGTCTCCTAACAAATCACACAAACCCAACCATTCTTTCCTATGTTACTGAGGATCTAGACAGACAGTAGAGCACTTCAGCTGTTATCTAAACGAGTCAAGCCACAGCACATACCACAATCTCTGTGGTTAAACTTTCCTCACCAGCTGTGTTGCAAACAAGGCATTCCTGTGTTTGTGAGCCTCTTTCCATTGCAAGAACCTCTGTCGCACACACGAGACACCTTTCGTTCCTCCTCGATGGAAAGAGAATGGCTCAACTGCAGATCACACATCTTAACCCGGCTGAGCCAAGCTGCAAACGCCTGTGTGGCAGGTCGACAGTCTGAAGCCTCTTCTCAGCACATCTCCCCTTGCCATCAGGTCAACACCAATATTTAAGGGCCGAGCACGGCCATGAACAATGCTAGCCAGTCCAGGGGAAGAGCACTCACTCTTTCCTCTCGTGCAGTTTGTCTCACACAGGCCACAGATTGCCACGCCACGGCTGGTACTAGCATCCCCTTAACCTTCCACATGAAATCCACGTGCTGGTGGATGCAGCCCACGGGAGCGATGACTCAAATGCTGTCAACATTCCTCTACACAGGTAATTCCACCCCTCCATGTTTTCATGGTGCTTCTCAGCAGTTCTATTCCTAGCAAATCTTCCTCCCTGAGGCCTGATGCTTCCACAGCACTGTTCCCTATCACCTCCTGGCAGAGTATCTGCATTATAAAAAGGAGTACGTACATTCCTTGAGGTCAGAAGCGTGTGGAATAATTCTTACCCAGCACTGTCAATCACTACGTGAAAAACAGGCACCCTGGCACTCTCCCAGCAGTGGCAGAATGTCCCTCTAAGTGCTGTAGTTTCCAGAACTTTCTATGCTTTATACCAGGCATCTTGAGCTACGGAACCCTGGGGTCCAGAGCCTGGTCAGGTTCAGAAGGACTGGCACGGAGACGAGTGATTCTGTCCCTGAGGGGAAGTGTTCCCTAACACGCTCCTAGCCTGAACCCAACTGCCTGTGCAACTCAGCACAGCAGCCCAAGGACTCCACAAAGAGCAAGCAACTCTGAGGTGTGCCCGTGTTCATGTTTTCGGTTGACTCCAGAGGGTTTTGGGAGCCAAGATGCTCTCAGGAGAGCCTTGAATCGTTGAAGGAATGATTATAACTCTACTGTATCACACACGGCACACACGGCACTGCATGGACAGCAAATCCANGAATGATTATAACTCTACTGTATCGCAGCCTAGGCACCGGGCAAGGGCAAGCCCGAAAGCAGCAGGCGCGGCACACACGGCACTCTGCATGGACAGCAAATCCGGGCTTCAGAGTGCTGGAGCTGAGGGGAAATTCCTTAATGTCCACCAGATGTAGAACACATCTCTTCCTTGCAAGGCAGCTGCTGGGAGCAAGGTCTGACACTAACCAGTGACTAACGCTGCCACAGACCTGACTTCATCCAGTCCCCAGCATCCTCTAAAAACAGTAAACAAGCATGAAGGACGTAGAGGGTGAATGATCACTAACCCGTGTTTTCTTATGAGCCGGGGGGTAATTCAGTGAGGACTGGAAATAGGAAGGAGGCAGGAGTTAAACTCAACACTCCTTTCACTGACCTTACCCGCCTTGAGACTTGCTTTCATATATGACCTAGGTGCCATGATTAAAGAAGGCAGGAGAAGCAGAGTCCCACTGCAAGTTTCAAAGCGCGCTCACGGCATTACAACATCCAGGCACAACAGAGGAAGGCAACACCTGGATCAAATGAATTCTTACTGACCATGGTGCAGAAAGTTAATGCAGGGGCCAGGCTCTGCCTGGAAAAGAAAGTAGCCTTGTCAGTACCACAGGTCAGGAGCTGCACGTTTGGAAAAAGCACCTCAGCACCCCGTGTTCCTCCTTCCCCACAGCATTCTGAAATCTGGTCCTGGGAAGGTAAACACTGTGGTTTTACCGACTAGTTTAGTAAAAGGAGCAGAAAACAGACCTTCACATCACTCAAATGAAGCTATCAAGTAGACTCCTAAAGCACAGGATTTTTTACCTGTTCATTGTACCCATCACCTCCCTGCCTGGGTTCAAAAGCGCGCACGCACGCACACTGGTGCCCACTCTCCATCTGATAATTTCAGCCAGCAGAGCTGTGGAAATGACTAAGTCGCACCTTCAAAGCCATTCTGTTATTACAGACGAGTCCCTCTTTCTCCCACTCTTTTCCACTCACACACACACACGCACCTAGATGAGCTGCCAGTTCTATTTATTAGAGTCCTCACACGCAGAGCGCAGATAGCTCATCTGCATTTTATCAGGTGTCTGTATAATTAAAGCTTATTGCAAACAGAGATATTATTGGTGTGTTTTATTACTTGTCTATGAGCAACCGAACAAAGTAAGAGGCATAAATGAATTCGGTTTTACAGTACTTTGTTTTAAACAAATGTCACTACCTGCACGCACACACCTAATTATCAGTTCTTACACATTCTGCCAAATATCAAGCCGATAGTTCACAAGCCAGACTCGTGACAGGCAGTAAATATATTCTCCCTAATTTAAAATTTTATTGCAAAACACTCTCTGCACTACGGTAACCTACACTAAATCACAGTGTGCACCGCCCGCCCTGCCCGTGTTTACCTACTCATTCAAAAAACGGAAACCAGTATGAATTCCCATTTCCAGAGACCCGGACTGAAAGCGCCGCGGCCGTGCGGACACCCTTTGAAACGACCGTGCGGGACCAGAAAGCTGTAAGAAAATCCTAGCAGAGTAGTCAAAAGCCACTTAGTTGTTTTTAATCGCGCCGATTAGCCCTGGGTGCGGAGCACGGGACCCACGGCAGCCTCTCCTAAGTTTCCCGACAGTTCTGCTAAGCTGTATTAAAATGCACGTCTTTACCTAGACCGGGCACGAGGCGCTGTACTGTCAGGCTGGATTGTGGCAGTGTCAGCTACTGAAGGCCACCCGGTATCTCCATAACAAAGAAAAGCCTGCTCGGGAACAGATTCGTGAGTGAGGGTGCTGGAAGGAACTCAAGCTCAAGCCTCCAGCCTCGCTTCTTAGGGAAGTGTTTTGTCACCAGCCAAGAGGTTGCTCAGTAGCCTCAGTAGCTGAGCCCTTCAGAGCTTCTCTTACACTTAACCCTCACTTCTCTTCACCAGTGCTTTGTCGTCTGCCAGCACCGTCTCTATTATCCCTGCAGACAATGCGACGTGGTGGTGATGGACATCGCGGTTGCGTTCCATTTGCCAGCGCGAATTATCCGCTGATCCCATCCTTCGCGACGTCGGTCTCCAAGTGTCCCACGCCGAAAGGAGTCTGAAGCCATTATAACAGAAAGCACTGGAAGGGCTCGGGCTGTGAAAGGCTACATCTGGGTTCAGCAATATGCATACTAATAACATCATTACAGCCGAGTGGTTTGGAGAGCATGTTTACTTTGTTGTGGTTCCCATCACCTTCCAGAGCGGAATTGTTAATATGTGGTTTTAAATTCAAATAGCACGCAGGGCTAATTTTCTTGTATTTGCCCAAAAAATTAGGTTACATAGTTCATCTAATTCTCCCTCCACTTTTTCATGTGTGGGTGGTACTCCTTGTAGAGAGTACTTCTTTTCCATGACATTGAACTTGAACCTGACTGACCTTTCTATAATGAGTGAATTGAAAACATCTCCCTTTGGAATGTGGCTTGTAGATACTGGAGACGCAGGGTTTTCTGCATGTGATGAATTAAAGGGGCAGAGTCCCTTTCACAGACCTCGATCGGGGCACTCATTTAAAAGCACACACACACAAAATCCTTCTACAGAGTCCCTCCTCTTAATTAAGCCCCTCCAACTACCGTAAACAAAGACTTTCTTTCCAACCCCACACTCGCCCCACCGTCTCTCCTTTCTTGGTTTCACATTTAAGCTGCCCAAAAGCAGAGCGACACGCTCCTCCTTCAAGTAACGGGGGGACAAGCTAAGGCTCGAGCAACACGGGCACACTTCTTCATCATCCCAAGCTGACGGTTCTACCTTTCCCTTCCCATTGTTCTTTATCTGCCTGTTATTTTCTCCCGTGATCAAAGCGAACAGGGCTGCATTCACAACAAGACGCGCACAACAACCGCTCAGGAACATCTTTCTTTCCAGCATTTCCAAACCCAGCCTTCACGCGGCCTTATTTTAGAAGCAAAACAAAAAAGAGAACAACTCATCCACGGAAGGGAGCTTAAAAAGTCAGCAGCCGACAGTCCGGCAGTGCTGCCGTCAGATCTTAACGATAATATATTCTCTGTCTGGTTTGTCAGAATCCATCACTCAGGAGTACCTTCAATGGACAGTAATTTGAGGTGTGGCTTATTAGATCACACGATCTTATGAATAATAAGAAGTTATGGAAAATTGCATCCAGGCCTGCTATCCAATTTTCACTGGTGTCACCCACTTTAGAGTGAGGCAGCATGTTTATGCATGATTTCTGTTTCATATGTATTGACTAGATCATTTTCCCTGTTGTCCTGAGAATTGATGACACATACTGTATTAAGAATGATGACCTCCACAAGGGGGATAACGCTTCCTATAGATTACACTATTGTCAAAACACAGTGAAATTTCCTTTACACGTGTTACTGCCATATTTTTCTGCTTGAAAGACCCCAGTACAGTAAAATCTTGCCCTGTTGTCCAAATAAGATCCCAAGGACAGGGGTTCCCGTCACCGCCCTCTCGTCCACCCTCGGAATTTGTTTTAGTTTGAGTAATTCTGCCAAACACCTACCCTGGCAGAACTTGTCACCCTGCAGGGTCAGCCCTGCAGGGCAGTTGGGGTAACTTTTTGGACGGTCACGTTTGTCAGGCAGGACCTGTTGCTGCCACACTCGAGGGGATCACTTCCCAGAGACAAGAGAACTGTGCAGTTTAGAACCAAATACTCAGACTGGTTCCACAGAGCCGATCCCGATCTGAAGGGCAGCATCTTGAACGAAAATTGTTTCCTGGAAAGCAGTCCCATTCCTGCCATCAGGCTGATGATGCTGGCTTTTTAACTCTTCAGTAGCCCACCCAGAGCTCTAGCATGTCCCCTGGCAGGTGTCTTCAGCACAGGAAAATCTTTTACAGCCCCACTTCTCTCAGCCTTTTGACAAATTCAAACACAAAAGTCACCTGCATCCCACAACGACCCCTCTGGCTAGCCGTGCTGTGCCTGCACCTCTCGGAACCTCAGATCCATAGTTCACCCGCAGGTAGCACAGAGTCAACTAAAATAAATGTGAACAACTTTCAGAGCAACGATTCCTCACTTAGATAAAAACGGAAAGAGATCAGCACTGCTTTATGCTAATCTAGCCAAGACAACTCCCTTCCTTTGCCCCGACGCTTTCCCACTCCTCTCCTCCCAAATGACACCAATCAGCATGTAAAGCTACTATCCCAGAGACCCTCCTCTCCTGACGTAAAGAGAAATAAAGTCCTTGATGGGAGGACTCACAGGGAAGAGGCGTCGTTTGGAGGAGATCATGCGGGTAAAATTCCTTGACCAAAAGTCAAGATTTCCAAGGAAAAGGTGACCAAAAGTTTTGGGGGAGGGAAGCAGGAATAAGCAGATGCCTAAGGATCGTCTGTTTCCTGTGGATTCTGTTCCCGCACCGGATCTGAAACGCGGCGCAGGGAGCACAGACAGCGCCCATCCAAGCAAAACACACGTGCAGCTGGTAATTGAAATTAATTGTGCATCCTTTACGTTTGCCATTTCCCTTTCCCGGCCGGACAGGTGGGAATGCTTTCGCTCTTCAGCTACAGAGTCGGGTTCAAGCTCTGTAAATCCATTCCAGTCAAACATTCGGCTTTCAGCGCACTCCCCCAGCCGGCTTTGTCCTCCAACATTCCTTCACAACCTTACCCTGCTGAAAATCAGGCTGGCCCCCATCCCCCGGGTCACCCTGGCTGGCTGCCCATCCACACATTTGCGTCTGCCTTTGGAGTGTTTTCAGAAGCCCATTAAATTGTGCCTTGGCAGGCCAGACGCGTTCGGCTCACCCTAAGACCTAAAGAGGGAAGGTTATCAAATTCCCTCATCTTTGCCAGACGTGCAAAGCTTCAAGTTCTCCAGCCCCCAGACATGCCAAGCCTCAAGTTCTCCAGCCCCTGGAGGAAGCAATGCAGTTGCTCAGAGATGTTAGAACTCGTAAACACGTTGCACGGTACTACAACCCACCCGTGGGGCGCCGAGAGGCACAAAGGTTGGGAGGGCCCAGGGACAGAGCCGTCTCCCTCTCGATGGAGCTGTCTTCATGCTCTTTTTTCTCTCCTTTTTGTCTTTGGAGATGACCCGAGAGGAATGAGCCTCCCTAACGAGGCTGACGCCCCCTTCTCAAATTAACTGGTCCTGACAGCTTTCTTTCTATGATCTTAGTGCACCTTGTGGACTGAAAGAGGACAGCGGTTCAACACGCTTGAGTGCTGTACTGGACAACACCGGGAGAGGTAAAGAGAGAGGAGAAGTGAAGGTCTGCTCTGCAAGACTTAGAAAACACTCGTCACAAACCTCTGCACATTTCCATCCGTGCGAGAGGAGGATGATTTACGTCCCTTTCCCACTACCCTATTGCCCACGAGGGGCTTTCGTTGGCCTCTCTGCAATGTCAGGTGCTGAGCAATGGCTTCAGCGAGGAGCCCAGATCTGCCCACTAGTGCCAAGTTTGACAGGACTCCCGACGAGATGGCGTCATCAGCCCGCGCGTGCGACTCCACCGACACGTTCGGCTCAATGTCAGAGTCAGTTCACTAAAAACAGACTGGAGAGACGAGCCAGAGCACGAGCAGAAAGACAGCGCTCACTCACAAAAATCGGGTTTCAAACAGGCACAGGGAGAACTCGGAACTGCCGGGGACACGTGATCATGCAAACCAGCCTCGCCAGGAACGAGCTGCAAAATACCTTCATTTTCTCATACAGCGAAAGCCTGATAAAATCACAACTGCTAAGGTCATACAGCCTATCAGGTGGAATCACAGTCTTCAGAACTCCATTATTAATGCACACAACCTCACAATCAAAGAGGATAAGAGTACAGTTCCCAGATGCCAATGATTTGATCCCATCTTATTTGTCTGTTTACATTTAAATAAGGCGGCGGTATACATTTAAATAATAAGAACCGCCAACAGACGGAAGGGAGTGAAAAAAACCCCTGCCTTCCTCGAGACCCCTAACACACGCTGCACTCCGCTTCACCATTTATTTGAGCAGAGCTCGTGTGGGAAAAAAAAGAGGGAAAAAAATACTCATTTCTTCTGCCATTATAGAAATAAAAGGGCTCATGCTTCAGCTCGTTGCTAGCACTGCCAAAGAAACATGCAGTTCTCTAACCTCCAGTACAATGTACCCATAAGGTAGCAAGCATCAAAGCATATTAAAAGATATTAACTGCATATTTGCTTATGAACAAGATAAAAAGCTGTAGGGCCTCCAGGTTCTCAAGCTGTGAGTGGAACAGCTTTGCAATTTGCCTGCAAAACTGCATTTTGATCTTAATGAATATAAAATGTCTGCCATTAAAAGTAAAACAGATTATTTCAGGTTTTTTAGGGCCCATAGCTCTTTGACGGTCTTGGAGGGGCACTATGATCTTTCATTAAAATCTCACAGCAGGACTCCCTCACCAGCAAATCAAGCCTTGCAGTCGAGGAGATTGGCTGCATTTAAAAGCAATTTTCAGAAATCTAGACAGATTTTCAATTTGGTAATGAAAGCCATAAGAGAAGGCAGGCAGCATTTCGTCGAACATTGTTCCTAATCCAGCGCTCGCATTCGTTAGAAATTAAACTGCCCCGTAAGTACCACGCCGATGGCAGCCTGCCACGGCGGCGCCGCTGTAATCTCCGTTTGTTAATGAGGAGCATGTGCTAATTGTCGTCGGCATCCCCGCCATCCATCCCTCCCTTAACAACGTCTTTTACCTGCTGAAAGGTGCAACCCTCGCACCGTCAGCATCCGGTTTAAGAGAAGAGTTCTCAGAGAAGCGGGGAAAAAGGCAAGCGCCGTTTTGTCTGGGACGGCGTGAAGCTGAAAGGACACTTTTGCCTTCTGCTGACCAGGGCTTCAGAGCCCCTCGCCCTGCCTGGGCTGACTCTAAGTTCGTACGTTCAGGTTATTGAAAGGAGGACGCCGTCGCGCTATAAAGGCGCAGCCAACAGAGGAGGTAAATTCTCTACCCGGTAGCATAAAGAGGCAGCTCTCTGTAAAATGAAGTTTGAAGGTTCAGAGAGGCAGAGGGATCACAGCTCATTAGTGCAAACAAGGTACAGGGGTGGGGATCGGAACAAAACCTGACCGGGAGCTGGACAGAAATCGAACTGGGACAAGAAAGATGGACTCTGGGCAAGTTGGCTGGAGCTGGTGACTGTGCTGCCCTCAGGTGGAAGGTCTTGTAGAGAGACGGGGAGGCCTCCGCTTGCAGGGCAAACCCAGAAACCACCACAAAAATACCACTGCAGAGACGCAGAACTCCATCCTGAAGGATGCAACAAGCCAAGACGCTCAGGAGCAGCAGCAAGAAGGGTTACAACACCTGAATTCTCAAAGAAACCAAATGCAAATCGAGTGATGGCAGGAGAGAGCAATTTCCATCCGCTGAATTGTAAAGTGGGTTCATTGCCAGTTCCGATTTAAATGCAAGGGTGATGCTCGGCTTTTAGTTTTATTTTTATTGGGGTGAGGGGAGAATTTGAACGCTGACGTGAAATAACTGAAACCTGGTTGAAGAGCAGTAAGACTTACGCTCTGCGATCCACACGCGTTCTCCGAAGCAGATTGAATATCCCTGTAACAAGTAGATTAGCTGTTTGACTGCTATAAGCGACAGGATCGTATATTGCTGCACGCCTGGAATCATCCAGACTGGTTCTGTACACATACACAGGAGCCTTGAAAGCAAACAGTTTCTTTCAACACGCAGAGGCAACGTGGAAGGAGCAATAGTATGGGGTGCTATGACTAACAGCAAATGCTTTAGAATCACAGAACCATTAGGGATGGGAAGGGACCTGGAAAGATCATCCAGTCCAACCCCCCTGCCACAGCAGGATCACCCAGACCCAGTGGCACAGGAACACAGCCAGGCGGGGCTGGAACGTCTGCAGAGAAGGAGACTCCACACCCCCCCTGGGTAGCCTGTGCCAGTGCTCCGGGACCCTCCCCGGGAAGAAGGCCCTGTTGATATTGATAGGAAACAGCGGCTCCATTCCTTCTTGAACTGAAGGGCCCAGAACTGCACACAGTACTCCAGATGTGGTGGCCCTCCTGGCCACCACAGCACAGTGCTGGCTCAGAGTCATCCTGCTGGCCACTAGAAGCCCCAGGTCCCTTTCTCCTGCACTGTTCTCCAACAGGTCAGTCCCCAACCTATCCTGGTCCCTGGGCCACATCCAGACCCACCTGGATGTGTTCCTGTGTGACATGGTCGGGGTGACCCTGCTATGGCAGGGGGATTGGACTGGATGATCTTTCCAGGTCCCTTCCAATCCCTAAGGATTCCATGATTCTAATGGTGGCTCTTTAAGCAGAAACTGAAGATCTGTACTTGACTCTGCTTGATCGATGAACTATCTCACACATTCACCTCTGTTATTTCTGGAGTGGGGGCCACAGAGCCAGCCAAGTCCACAGCTTCCAGATCAAGGCCAAGGTCTCTGTTCTGGAACAGTGCTCGCTACCACTCCAGGAATCTTTCCATACAGACTGAAAAATCACTTTGTCTTCCTGCTACCCAGTCAGCACAGGGGCTAGCTTCTGTTCCACGCTTATCTGCTATTCACAAGAAGAATTATTTCTGTTGAAGCTAATGCTTCTTTCCCCAAACTTTTTATGATCAAGGTGACTTATAAACAGCTGCGATAAAAATGGTCTGGGGTTTTTCCCTCCCCTCCTCATCCAAGAGCACTCTCAATAACATTTCAGAGGAGCAGGGAGGCTAAAAGATACGTGACATTCATGGATTTCACCCCCGGAGCCACAAAGCCCACACTAGCAATTTCTTCATTTGACCAAAATGAATGGTCATCACAAAAACAAATATAAGCTGGGTATCACTGGTTTGGCTGAGACAGCTTAGGGGCTCGAACTTAATAGACTTCCTCTGACAGATTAGGATCTCCTGGTACGGCTGCATCATCCTGTCACGGCAGATAGCCAAGTCCAAACCACAGGCATGGGACTGCCCTTGATCCATAACCTCAGAATACAAAACAGGCGGCAAGGAAGGACGGTAATGAGGCTGGCGAGGAAACACCTTTAAAGACAGTCTCCACTGTCCTCCTGGTCGCTGGGGGGGTGGGAGGCAGGAGAAGGCAATTAAGCATTAAGAACTGATTGATATTTAAACACAATGCCTAACGGTAACTGCGCATTCTGTATTCCAGAGGACCGGGCAAAGCCATCCCTAAGAAGGGATTAACCGCTATCAGATGATGTTACTGCTGGATTAATGGTCCTTCGCATTCCCTGTATTTGTATTAAAAAAAACATTAAAATCTCTTTTCAGGAGGCGGTAAGTGATTTGTATAAACCCCAAACCCCAAGATTTTATTTGCGTGGCTGCGATGGACAGCATTCCCTCAGCGCTCCCTTTGTTTCTGCATCCTTAAGTACCATTCTGCCTGTCGTCTGGAACCAGACCTGGCCTTTGCAGTCACTCCTTTTGAGAGCACCACAGCCCGTAGAAACAGAACAGCGACGCAGGACTCCAAACCCAATGCTTTCTGTTCCAGTGGATGTTTTAAGCTGTTCTTCTTTTGGAGGACTGCTCTCCCAGTAGATACACCAAGGGCGAGCAATTTGGCTTTCTGGCTAGTCGCTGCTGACGGAAAGATTTTCCCAGGAGTTATCACACTGCTTTTGTAACCTCTCCCGGGTACGGTACCTCAGAGATGCTCAGTGTGATCCTCTAGATCCTCATGTGGAAAACAAACGCAAACCAAAAGCAAACACAGCGCTCTGTGCTCTGGCCTCAATTACATAAAACCCATACAGACGTAAGGCAGCGTCCTTCCCATGCAGACGTAAGGCAGCGTCCTTCCCCACCTGTATCTCTTCTACACACAACAGGTTGCACAGACATTCCAGTCTTAAGGTAGAACTGTGCAGATGACAAAGCCAAACAGCACAGTCAAAGGGTGGTGCTGCAAACGAGGAGGTTTTAAAGGATGCAAGGCACAACTGTGTTTCTGTTCACGCTTCTTGGCTACCCATTAGAGAAAACTCTCCTTGTCTTTCCAAAAGAGAGACTTCCTCGGGTGCCATCCTCGCATTCCGTGTCAAAACCAGCACAGCAGCCCCCACTGACTGACACTGGATGGGGACAGGGTATTACCTGCCCAACTGCTCTGTAACCCACCAACCAGTGTGAGCCTGAGCGTACATGCTTCACAGTTCCTGCATCAATTCCATCCCCATCCAGTAACACCCCACGTAAGGAGTACACCAGCGGCGGACGAAAGAGAGGAGGCAGACAAACCAGGGTGAGGGTTTTCTGCATGCAGAAACAGAAGTCTCCTTTCAGCTGCCAGGGCTGTGAAGTGGCAGTGTGACTCAGAGGCACCAACCTCAACTGCCAGAGAGCAAAGGCCCTGTCTTTCTGGCTGTGTTCTATGCCATGCTCCGGTCACACACAACAGCGCCAGACACGGGAGCGGAGGATGCATTTACCCACTTCACTGGGGTTTTTGGCAACAGAGCTTCTGTAGCCACTCAGTCTCCAAAGAGGCACCTAAGGATACGCTTTCATCTCGGTCCTTAGGAGGCAGGACTATGCCTTTCCTCTGAAATATTTATTTGCCTGAGCACTACTGTTGTTAACAAAAGAAAGAAGAGAAATAAACTTGGGAAAGGTAGTTAGGCAGCACAGGGCAGCGACCAGTGGAATCAACAATGAGGAGTTGTACTAAAATACCTGCCTCGTGCAGCAGAGGACTGGTGTTTCAGGAGATTAACAATTACGATCACCAGTCCTCTTCTGTTTCTGTAATACTCCACACAATCTTTTTTAAATTACTTTATTAACCTTTCCGCCTAGCACAGAAGTGCCCGATTATAGATAATATTTCAAAATCATCTGAGGTGTAAGTGTGTTTGATTTGTTCAGTAATTATTTGTCTACTTTATTACATTGACCAAGCACACAAGCTCCTTGACCAGTTTTATTTCAAGTCCAGTTAAGAGCAGGGTCATATCGTTTTGTGCGATCGCTCCCTCTGGACCCAGACTACCAAATTTCATATGGGAGCTGGTAGCGCGAACGCCTCACACTTCAAACACGCGCAGATCAGCCAGCACACTACCATTCAGTGTTAGAGGGCTTGTTCCTAACGGGAAGGGTTAGCGCACGCGTGACACAACCTGACTTCTCCAGCTGCGCTGCAGACTCAATGCATTTAAGCACAGGCATTCCAATTTGCCTTCCTAAACCTAGAAGGGTATCAAATGCTCTGCAATTGCCAATGCATGCTCCATCCTAATCACAGAATCGTTAGGGATCGGAAGGGACCTCAAAAGATCATCTCTAGTAATGATTGATTCCCAACACAGCATGTGACATCACATGGGATCTACAGCACTAGTCAGCTCCTAGCTACACCTTCCGTCCTCATGGCCATACTGAGGCACTGTGGACTGGGTGTCAGGAGGATGGAGCCAGGCTCTTCTCAAGGGCATCTGATGACAGGACAGGGGGCACTGGGTGTCAGCTGGCACAGGCTGCCCAGGGGGGTTTGGAGTCTCCTTCTCTGGAGACCTTCCAGACCCATCTGGAAATGTTCCTGTGTGACTTGGTCTGGGTGATCCTGCTGTGGCAGGGGGGATGGACTGGATGATCTTTTGAGGTCCCCTCTGATCCTTAATGGTTCTATGATTCTACGATTCATGCTAAACACCCTGTGATCACAGACCCGCAGAAACAGAGCAACTATGAAAATACAAAACACAAGGAGACACTCGCCCTGCTCCAAGTCTGCAGCTTTGTAGGAAACCAAAACAATATTTACATTTGTTTAAGTTGAAAATGCAATGAGATGAAACGCGGGCCACAGCTTATTCCTGAGGGCCACCGCCAGGATAAAAGCACAAAGCCTGGGGACTTTGTTTACTGTCCACAATCAACAAATCCCCGCATCTCCATATGCAGCAGGATTCTAAAGCCGCGTCGGTAACGCTGCACATTGCTGGTCAACTCAGTCACCCATAGAATAAGAGCGCAGGGTATGGATGCCAGTATTTTAGACCCAAACCGAGCATAAAAAACACAAAGTAAAATCCAGTGTCAGCACAAAGTTGACAGCGAATGATTATAACAGCTTCAAAGCTGGGAAAAGAGTGTAAATAACTAGGATCCCCCGCGGGCTCGCTCAGCCTGCATACATAACAACCGTGATGGACAGCCACTACGGTAAAGTATAGGGGAAGAAAGGAACTTCGCAAAGATGCAAAAATGTCTCCTGCAACGAGACTTAACTGTCACCTTTCTGACTAAATCAGCTCCTTTTCTAGAGAAAAATGTCGACGCTGGAGGATGCCCATGCTCGGTGCAGGCTGCTACTCTAACAGGTAAATCATTAATAGCTCTTCCAGTGCTAATAAGCACCACGAGTTTCTCTTTCTTTACAAGAGAGGATTCAAAGCTACACGTTACCCAGGCCTTTCTCTCAAGCATCACCCAATTAACTACAGGAAAGACGCAACCCAGGCCACATAGGAAAAGGATTTCAAACAGGGCACGTATAGGGACTTTACAGTGAAAAGAGCCTTATCTACCCACACATAAACATCGGCACAGTTTTTCCTTGGGACCTGTGTGCTCCTAGGTACACACACACACAGGGGCAATACAAACACGTGGCAATGGCTTTAAAGGACTGGCAAATTGCAAGAGGGGAGATGCACTGGGTCCTCAGAGTCTGTCAGACCTGTGACAGCACTGTGATTATGGGAGCCTCTCAGCTCCTGGCCCTAAGCTGCGAGTGAGAGAGAAAGGACTCGCCAGCAAACAGTAGCATATACCCACAGAGTACTGCACTTTAAAACAAGTCAATTAATAAGCAAATTACTTAATTAACTAACACTCTTTTTTCCAGTATTTATCCTATGTAAGCTTTCACTTCTGCATTTAAAAAGCAGGTATTAAAACATCACTCCTACCCAATTGGGTTAGATTTACCCGGACTAAGTAACGCGTGGAAATACCAGCTTCGGGTCATGGTAAGATTGGATCTGAGAGCTTGAGCGTAACTTCAGCTACAGAGAGGCTCATAAATAGGACACAGCAGAGGCAGCAGCTACTAAAAACTAGCAAGTACCTCTAGCAAAAAGGAAAGAAAATATCACCCAGGATGGAATAAAACACCAGCAACTCATAGAGAATCATGGAAGAACCTTACTCGTGCAAGAAACTAAATCTTCTATGATGTTTTGGCCTGAGTGTTTACCAGAAAGCTTTCAGACCAGAATACCTAAGTCACAAAAGTCAGAGGTTGAGACTGGGAGAAAGAAGAACCACATGCAGTAGGGACAGATCAGGCTTGTGACTTATATGGGGAACCTGGAGGTTCACCCACAGGTTCTGAGGGAGCTGGTGGGTAAAGTTAATGGTCCATTACCATAGAATCATAAAATCATCAGGGATCAGAAGGGACCTCAAAGATCACCTAGTCCAGTCCTTCTGAAGTAAAGCACCTGCCTTCTGAGGAAAGGCTGAGGGAGCTGGGTCTCTTGAGCTTGGAGAAGAGGAGGCTGAGGGGGGACCTCNGGCTGTGTTCCTGTGCCACTTGGTCTGGGTGATCCTGCTGTGGCAGTGGGATTGGACTGGATGATCTTTCCAGGTCCTTTCTGATGCCTAAGGATTCCGTGATTCTATGCTAGGGCAGCAGCAACATAACCCCCGTACAGAGTGAAATTCAAAGCCAACTTCTACTGTTTCTGCTATCGGAGTGGCCGACAGAGCAGTGAGCAAGGCAGTACTTGCTGGCCATGGGGAGATAAGCCGGTGCACTAATCTCACAGAAATAAGAGGCAGAACCACAGACCGAGGAGATATTACTCCCTACCAGAATGAGTGTAACCCAGGGCATCAGAATATTAAAATTTAACAAGGATTTCCACCCCTCCTCGTATCATCGGCGCGGAGCCGTGCCACGGGTTTCTTTATCGCTTCAGCAGGATAGGTATAATTGTATCGATATTTTAATGCTTGATGCATATTGCCCGTGATAAACCGCTTGCATAAATAAAGAGCCCCGATATTCAATTGCCAATGAAATAATCACACACATCCGAGCCCTTTATTATATCATGCATTATTTAATTACAATGATCGGAATCCTTTGGAAAGGAAAACAAGATTAAAAAGGTTTTGTTTTATTGGATCTATATATTTGATTTACACTTTATATGTTAGCTTTGCATTAAGAATTTATAAGGCATCAATTTAAGTGGTGATATTACAGGAGTTTATTCCGTTTGTAATTAGTAGAGGACTCTTAAAGTACTCTGGATAAAAGGGATAATATTTCAGTGTTTTAATGAGCTTTTTAAGTATAACTGACGTAACAATCGTTGAATTACACACTTGTACCTGAAGAATAATGAAGGAAACATTTTAATGAGAAATGTAATCATTATTAGCAAATGATCTACTAAACTGCCATTTACTGACATTTAAAAGCTTAATAGCAGAAAGCTGCAGTTTTGTACCTGTGCGTCACTGCAGACCGTGATCGGCTCAGTTGCTTTCTGGTCTAACTTGCCCTGGCAGATTTTTGTTGTTAAAAGTAAGCAAATCTTTCCTTAATGTACAACTGCCAGCCTCCTCTGGACACTATGGGGCTTGACACGTATACAAAGAAGGTAAAGGAGCCAGCCTCTTTCAGCCTGCAGTGTTTTCACACTATGAGAGGCCTGTTTTGAGGAGTATCCAGGCGTCATCGTGATGAATGCCCCATAACCCACCCGACACTTCTTCCCAGGGAGGGTCCTGGAGCACTGGCACAGGCTGCCCAGGGGGGTTGTGGAGTCTCCTCCTCTGGAGACGTTCAACACCCACCTGGACGTGTTATAGTGTGATTTGGTCTGGGTGATCCTGCTGTGGCAGGGGGGTTGGACTGGATGATCTTTCAAGGTCCAATCCCTAAGGATCCTATGATTCTATGAATAAAAGGGAAGCCAAACCAAAGCACCCACCCCCAAAACCCAACCCTTTAACACTGGGACAGGCATGTGTGCTGTGAGAAACACAGGGAACTGCCTACCTCGTATCCTTGCTCGTTTCTCCTCAGGCTCACCCCCTCAACTTAGCTTTTGTCGCACAGCTAACATCCTCTTTCTACAGGATGTGCCCTGCACCGAGCTGTTGCATCAGCACAGAGACTGCTCAGCTTGAAGCACTGCAGGACAGCAGCATCTCATAACACTACTCCTCATCTCACAAAGGCTTCTGCTGCTGCCAAAGGACTGCTCTTTGGGACAGAAAACTGCCCCACTGACTGACAGAGTCTCTATGGAGTAGACACTAGAGGCAGACAGCAGCAGCACCCAAGCAGTAAACACCAGATCTTAGATCTTAGAGTTACTACTCGGCTTATACAGAGCTAAGTAGGGGTGCAGCTCTTCTGCACTTAGGATAAGACACTTCTAAACCCAAAGCCACAGATGTCTCTTGCTTTCAAAAAGACAGCAGTATTATTTGTGAGTGAGTCTGGTCCATCATTGCAGCACGGCACTAAACAGCATCGGTTCACCAGAGAAAGGCTTAATTCAAGGGGCAGGGGGGAACCCCAAATTAGCACAACTGTTTTAAGTGACAATTCAGTCGCTGAATACAAACTGGGAAAGCAATAAACAAGAGGAAATTAGCAAAGCACTATTGGTATGAAGTTTGTCTCTCATGAGTGTGGTTTCCACAGCCACTCATGAGGAAGAATCTCCCTGTGTTCTCTGGGGGTCCTAAAAATTCCCTCTTTCCCAGCCAGAGTCCAGAGAAGGGGCAGAAGAGAAGCTAGAGAGAAAGATAGCCTTTCTGTGGCTACTAACAGTCTTCACTGGCAGTGAGAAAACCACACTCTGAGCCAAACAAACACACACAGACAAAAATCCCCAACCAACCACAAAGCTGAAAGTGATGGATTTAGTCTGTTGGGTGGCAGAGCTCCTCTGCAGACAATTAGTTCCTGTGTATAGCACCAGCTCAGGTAATTCAGACCCATCGAGCTGCTTATCTCCAGTACCTGGACTGCTTCCCTATCACATTTGAAGAGTGGAAGAAAAGCTTTCTTCAAGAAGTCGCAATACACTAAGAGTTCTTCTGCTCCTTCAGGACGAGGAGGATTAAAAGGGATGGATGGGAAGCTATGAGTGCTCAAAAGGCTGCTCCTCACCAGACACAGTGCACCTATGCCAGGGCAACTTTGCTTTCTTACACAAAAAAGAGGAAGGACTTGCAGCTCTTCAGCACAGGTCGCGTTCTGCCTCAGATCCAAAGCTGTGCAAGTTCCAGCAAAGCTTTGTGACAGAATTATTCATCTCTGCTTTTGCTTGCACGTCCCTTCACTGTCCCTTGCTTGCATAAAATCTCCTTCTGAGAGCTGGGGAAGGGATAGAGGACTCGAGGCAAAACGTAAGGTCATTTATTCCCCCGGAACTCATGCTGTAAGCAATCGATGGCCGGCTTAGAGAGCACAGCCAGTCCCTCATCAATGCCCAAAAATGGGGAAAGGAGCCGTAGCTACAGAGAGATCAGCAGCAGTCTTACAAGGAGCTACTGGTGACCCTATGGGATCTGCATTACACCTCCAATGCCTGCACATCAAGAACGATGTAAGAGAGTCTCTGCACTCAGTACATCTTTACTTGGAGATTCCTCAGCATGGATATAGCTGGGTCTTCTGAAAACCATAAGCTTTCCAGGAGAAAACCTGTTATCTCATTATCATTAGGCAAGGACTGGAGAGACCTTCCTAATGGCCCTGTCACAGGAAAAGCCTTTCTGAAAGTAAAACATGCCTAGAAATTACATCCATACATGTATCTGTGTAGACATATACAGGCTTATAATTAAGACACGCTCTGAAAACAGCTGCTGGAACAGAGGAGGTTCCCTCTCAATCTCAGCAGGACCTTCTTCCCAGGGAGGGTCCCGGAGCACTGGCACAGGCTGCCCAGGGGGGTTGTGGAGTCTCCTTCTCTGCAGACGTTCCAGACCCGCCTGGCTGTGTTCCTGTGCCACTGGGTCTGGGTGACCCTGCTGTGGCAGGGGGATTGGACTGGAGGATCTTTCGAGGTCCCTTCCAATCCCACAGGATTCTAAGATTCAAAGTGAGCTACGGAGAAATACCGACCAAAGCACCATGGAAACCAGACGTGGACAGAGATGACTCCTAAACCCCAGCAAAACCCTTGAGCTAACCCTGTACCAAACCCAGCAGCACCTAGCATTTCCATTGCTTCCACCTGCAGCGCCAAACTCAGCTGGCGCGTGCCGTCTGCACTCCTCCGGCACACCTCCCGTAATGAAAATAATCCTGCGACGTCGGCTTCGGGTTCCTTATTTCTCGCTAGCCAGGAACAGTACCTCGCGCAGCTGCCGAGCACGCGCCGCTGTGTCTTCTCTTTCTTAGCATTTAATCTCTTCATAGTCTACAGATGTCAAGAGGTTCAGATTAAGCTTGTTAAAGATCTGCTTCACTCCAACTCGCTGATGATTATTTATTTAGCAGTTTTATGTAACCCTGTCATTGATAAGCACTCTATTAATTTGCCGAGGGACAAATCAACACTAGTTATTTTTCTGCTGGCTATTAGATTCAGTGCTGCTGTTTGTTACAAACCACTTGCCAGTTAATTATAAATTATGGGTCCTCTTTGCCTATATTAATTGATATCTTCTCTGCCTTTGTAATACCAGACAAATAAATTGGAGGCAAGATTTATTACGCAGCCTATGCCTTCCGTCTCTTGATCAGTGTTCTTGACTCTTTAAACACTTACGCTTGTTTACGCTGATTTGATGGGAGAACAGTCCATCAGAGTACTGATCCTTGGGGTGTTTTTGGGGAGACAAAGACTTATTTAACAGCTTCCCACGAACCAGGATGAAATAAGATGCCATTTAAGGTAGATAATTGTAAATGTGCCTTTTGATCTCATGAAGTCTTCAGTTGCAGCATCCTTCAGTATAGATGGAGCACACAGATATCTAACTGAAATCGTGTGTGTTCTTCTCTTCATTCAGTAGACACCATGTGCTCAACACTGAGCTCTGTACACAGTGTCTGTGCAAGTAGACAGCCACGCTAGAGGGTGAGAACACTCACGCCTACACAGCATGCACACAACAAGGTGCGTGTGCACAAAGATCTATCTACACCCGTCTGGTACCTCAGGCAGTAGAGAGAGGGTCTCTGTCAGCCCCTTTCACAACCTGAAGATGTAATGAGTGGTTTGAGAACTGCGTGGCCATTGGGAATCATATCAAGTGATTGTGTGGTCTCCTCTGTTTACACATGATCACCACCTTTACACATAGGCACCACCCTTGCAGGGAGATGCTCACACACCACAAGGAAATGAGAGTTAAAAATCTACGCCACGTGCTTTTCAAAGGAAATTGAACTCTTTTGCTGCCTCGCCAGTAGCAAACACAAACACTTCATGCAAAATTCAGCTGTGGAGCAGCATCTCTGCTCTCAGAGCAATTCCTACCCAACTCCACCAGCTGGCCCACAGGAACAAAACACCACAACACTGCAGTGACTTTGAGTTTTCCACGTCTTATTTCCACTCTCCAACCTTTCCAGTCCACGCTGCTATGTAATAAGGACATGACATATGCAACTGTTCGTCTGGGTTATAAGAGGTTTTACCCTCCTGCCACGTGACAGGTGTCAGGAAGCATTGATCCCAGAGATTACGGTCACATTCCAAACCTAATTATGGACAGTTTTTAATGCAATTAAGAGCATCGTCTGCAGCGCCCTAAGTGTTTTGCCATGTACACTACATTGGATAAACTCAGAGAATGCCCATTCGTGACCCTGTGGATGAATGCATTGCTGTATTGACTGCTCACAAGCAATAGCTCTCTCGCTAATTAACTCTTATAGTGCAGTGATTAGCATGTGAGTATGGGTGTATATGTTTTCTACCAGGCAGAACATCTGTATCACCCTCTGGAGGACAGCATCACAAAGGGTAACAGCCATAATACCACTAAGGCTCTCTCCATTCACGGCACATTCCACACAGCGGCACAAGGACTGCCTTTCCATGGTCAAAAGGCACAGAGAAATGCCCGGGGAAAGGCACGTGCCCACAACCGAGCTGCAGCTCAAATAGCCAAGTGAAGATTACAGGACATGACTCGAAAAAAAGGGAATTCCTTATGGACTTTCTCTGGGAGATGTGGAGCGCACAACCTGGGGATGCACACAAGTCATCCCTGGTGTCTTCAGCAGTAGACATCAGAGATGTAAACCAGTCCAGAACACCTGTGATCAGAGTTTAACTGGATATCGACCAGGTGGGCTACTTTGGAAAGAGAAGGCTGTTGTACTCATAGAGTCAGAAGGAAGAGCAGTAACAAGGTGTTTTGCTCCATGGGCAGAGAGGGACAGGCGCACACTCTATGGTCTGTGTGGCATGGCAGGGGTTACTGGGAAAAGGGATCGGGGTGGGGGTGGAACATACTGCCAAGTCAGCATCTCCGTTACCCCTCTTTGTGTTCAGCTTTGCAGATGTCAGAAGTTTAGGTTTACCTGGCTGGTTTTAGGTTAGACTGGACGATTGTTAAGGTCTTTTCCAGCCTCATCAGTACTGTGAGACTGTGATAGTGTGACTGGGAAGCAAAGGGCACTTCCTTCTGCACCCTGGAAGAGAGCAAAGCTGTACCCTACACCCAGAACCTGTCAGTGGCAACTCAGTGCTGCACAAAACGCCCTCAGTGATGTCAGTGGATTCAAGGTAAAGAATGGGTAACCCATTTCAAATCAAGTAGGAAATTACCTGAACTGTTGCTGTAAACCAATCTTTTCCCAGAGTCACAGAAGTTTGAACAGCTTTCTTGTTCTATTTTCCATTTCCTTTCAGAAGAAATGTAAAATTGAGGCCTTGACCACTCAAGGTCATTAAAAATCCCATTAACCTTTCCACAAGGTAGAGCTTAAGTAGGGTTAATTAAGCAATATTGCTTCACAAGGGTCTGAAGAAGCATTTTTCTTTCTCCTTTCAATATCGATGCCGGTGAGTTTGCCAGCCTCCCACAAGTTGTGTTTTACATTTTGGGCCGTGTCCCTCCCCAAATAAAGAGCAAAACCAACCCACAGGAAACCCCACCAAAGCATCAGAAAAGCTTGCAAGTTCCCAGATTCACCTGGCTGTGAGCTAGACCCTGAAACGCACGGCTTCCACCGTGTCCCACTGAAAAGGATCCCCAGGCTCTCTGAAATGAGCTGCAGTGGCCAACAGAAGGCTTTCTACACTGCGTAGAATGTTTTGGAAATATATTTGCATGCTCCAGCGATACTCTTATCACTATAATGAATTAAAGACAACACTGAGTTATTTCGAACAAACCATAAATAATAATTTACATTTATTCATTGCTGGGTGCTGTAAGCAGTCTCGGAAAAAAGAATTCAAAGCAAAGATAAATCAGTCATAAAGAGTGAGAGAAACATTATAAACTATGTATTAGGCCAGAGAAAAATCTGCTATACAGAGCTTGGAAACTGTCACCATACAAGAGGAATCTGTGACTTCCATCTGTAACTGCCTTCAATCATCCTCCTCCACACCCTTCACCACGACTCTGCTCCTATCATTATTCTAGAATTATCAACACAGAGAGATGTCAAGGGTTTATCCCAAGACTGAAAGAATTAACCCATTCCTTCAGCCATGTGCTAGAGGGTTGGAGCAAAAAACCCCACAAACAACCCAACCGCACCAAGGAGGGCTCGAAAACCGCTTAAAAATTGGGAACAAACCCAACGCAATCTGGGGAAAACCCAAGACACTTCCTTCGCCCCACAGAAAAACCCCACACAAAGACTCGCGGAGATTAATCCCCTGTTCTTACATCACGGGGACAAACTGGAATCTCCAACCCCTCCAAGGGAAAAGGGTTCCAGCAACACTCAACTTCATCCAATCCTGGACAAAAGCACTTGATTTTAGTGCCCTTTCTTAGTCCTCCCTGGGCATTAGACAGCTGGGCCTATTTCGAACTTCCTTGCTCATCTAGAACTGGAAAGGGGAAAAGCAGCAAATGAGAACTACAGCCGACCAACCCCAAGGGGTTCAGGCACAGAACCCTCCGAGGTTCAGACACGAACGGTACCTTCTGAATGTCCACCCAAAATTCACCAGGAATCCAACTCCTCTTCCTCCTCCAGAATCTTTACAGCCCTAACTCAACCCCTTAGAGCAACTGCGTAGTGTCCTGCACATGAAATACCTGTTGATGCACAGGGAGGACTCAGAGAGGTGAGCAACCTGCTCAGAGCCTCGGACAACATCGCCATTCCATTGAGAATTGAAACACAGGCAGCTTTGCCTCTCAAGCCTGCGTTCACGCCGCTGGATCACACTTCACTATCAAATATACAACGGGACCTATATTTATTGCAAGGGAAGTATGCATTTCCTGATGGAGTGGGAAATACTGCTCTCTTTTTTAGCTGCTATTATTAACTTTATGAGCTGTGGGTTTGAAGACCATTATTAATGCTTCTTGGGATTTCACTAACACCACAAACCCCCTGACAGACAGACCTGATGCAAAGCTAACTTTAAGTGGGTAAATTCCCTGGTTTTTCTCCCTCTCTGTTTTTTTTTAAGCCAGAATGGGTGGATAAAAGACCTATAACATAAATGCTGAGTGAATAGGACTCTTGAGCTATAGAACTTGTGCTGTTAAAATTTTACTTTGTCTGGCAAACACTATTAAACAGAAATCTATGAACAGCATTTTTTTCCCCCATTTCATACAGGGGTGATAAAAGAAATCAGATCTGACCCAGTGACTTCGATGACAATGGTAAGAGTCCTACTTTGTTCAATGACTTATAAAGGCAGAATTCTTACTCTTGGGTGGGCATTTCAGCATTCCTAGCAACAGAGCCGCGCTACTAAACTTGTGGAGATCACTTACTAGAGGCTCTGGCTGTTGGCACTGGTGACTGGTAAGTCAGAGTAACCCCGACGAGCCCTCCCAGGTTGTGGCATCGGGTTTTTTTAAGATTAGTTTCTAAATGATGAATTGTAATCAAGAAAGCGTGGTCAGCGTGCAAACCACCGCTGCCAGCTCTGCTCTTCAGCGCTCTGCAGGACTTGGGTCCAACTTGGCACTTCTATGACAACTGGGGTCATGCCAGTTTGAGTCAAAACCAGGAGGTGAAGGGCCTGGAAGTTATCAAAACAACTGACTGTGTCACCTCGTCCTCCTAATGATCCTTGGCATTTAACATAGACATCACAAAAGGAAGTGCTTATTCAGGCAGCGCCACTACCCAGGGTGAGGTCCCTTCCAATCCCTACCAGTGTGTGATTCTTGCTGTATCACAGGTAGGACAAAGCCGAGGATTCAGATCCCCAGAGGTGAACAATCTCCTCAGCAGTAGCCAGTAATTTAGGAGCTCGAGTTCCTTTTGGGGAAAAAGCACAGCGAAGTTTTAAAAAAGTGCCAGCTATCCTGCAGTCCCCACTAAAGTAAACGGAGCCGCTGGGAACGCCTGTTACTTCATTCTGCTGCCTAATGGGAACTGCTGGATGCAAAATTGTTTCAGGAATTGAGGCATAAACATCCTTATCAACTCCCCTGCCCTCCTACAAAGGATTGTTTGCATCCTTTTGTACCTACTTCAGCAAAGAGGAGAAATTACAGTGCTCTGAGTACCTTTAAGTGAAATTAGCTATCACATCCTCAAGTAGGAGCCAGGAGATGAGGCTTCACTGGAAGCCGGTAACGCATGCTTGTCTACATGGATTCTGCAGGTGACAAGCCTGGTTTCCTGTCGCCACCTTGGGCTTGCAGGCACTCGTGTTACCAAAGAAGGGGTTAAAGCACAAAGTTGATAGCAGAGTTACCTTTCACCAGTGTTTGTAAACCCTCAAGGCTGAAACAGTGTCTATCAGGCAGTAAATTGTTCCAAACCCTCTATCCATAAAAACACGCTCCTGAACAGGCTGCCCAGGGGGGCTGTGGAGACTCCTTCTCTGCAGACTTTCCAGCCCCACCTGGCTGTGTTCCTGTGCCACTGGGTCTGGGGGATCCTGCTGTGGCAGGGGATTGGACTGGATGATCTTTCCAGGTCCCTTGCAATCCCTAATGATTCCGTGGTAAGCCTGAGGTTGTATCTACCTACAGTCAGGCAGACTATTTTATATTGAACTGATTTCCTAACGAGACAGAGACCCCAACAAAGTCAGGAAGGAGCATCTCAGAGCTGTGAATTTGTATAAAACCCCTTTCCTCCTACTCCCTTCTCTGTGCTATTTCAGGGGTGAGGCCAAAGGTTAACCTGCAGCTAATGTTCTTGGAAGTCACATTTGGAAACCACGATGAACCAACACATTTTTAACCTGATGGGGCTGCCTGCCAGACACTTGTTGCACCTTCAGTGCTCTACGCGAGAGCTGCTGTATAACTAACGCACTGAGATCTTCTCCACGCAGGTGGCTCACAAACAGGGCTGGTCAGAACAAGAAAACGTCTCTGCTTGGAGAAGCGGTGGAGTTAGAACAGCAGCAGTCGCTCAGGTGCAGGGAAGTGTGCAGCACGGCGCCGTCCCTCGCCTTCCCACATGATTTATGTAGGCAAACGCACACGCGCGCAGAGCTCGTACACGCGTCAGCGTCTGCGGGGTTCACGCAGGCAAAACCACGATGCTTAAACCCTTTGTGAGAGTTATTAAGCTGTTGACAATATGAGAATCAGATGAATTTACCACTGGTTCAGTAATTGTCTTTCATATATGAGCAACCCCCCATATACAACTTTTATGATTCATCATATTTATTTTTTGTTTCCTCAAGCAACATCTTTTATTAGTTGCACACTCACCACAGAAATTTAATTTCTGTGGGAGAACAACAAAGCAGTTGATTATTATTATTGAGAATCTGGTACAACACAGAGTGAAATAAAATCTATAAGGCATTAAAATGACAGATTAGGCAAGAGCTGTATTCATTTACAAGTGTTAGAACATCATGTTAATGCCTCACAAGCACAACATAAAATGAAAATCAACTCTTTCATGCTGCTTTACTAATACTGCAAAGCTCCACGGAGCACAAACAGTAGTCCCTGTTAAAGAGGCACCGTCCTTTTGTTGGGTTTACAGGCAGCAGCTTTAGCACTGACACTGGACGGAAAACTCCCGGTATCTCCTCCCCGTGAACTTGAAATCCAGAGGTGGCAAAAGCAGAGAGATGATTATTATTAATCTCTGCTTCATCACCTGTATTAAGTGCATGGTCCTCACGAGGGAATTGTAACCACCCCTCTGATATCTACTAGGAAGACAATAAAGCAGGGCATAAGCAACAGAGGAGATTCCTGAGGGTGCTGATAAGCTTCCACCTCCAAGGAGCAGAGGAGCCAAGAAGGACAGGGGCTATGCTGCACCTTGTTCTCATCAACAAGGAAGGGCTGGTGGGGAACTGAAACTCAAGGGAAGCCTGGGCTGCTGTGATCATGAGATGGCAGAGTTCCTGGTCTTTAGGGCAGTGAGGAGGGTACCCAGCCAGTTTGTTACCCTGGACTTCAGGAGAGCAGACACAGGACTCTTAATAGACCTAACTCAGGAAGTGTAGGGAGTTAGAGGCCTCGAGAGACTGGGTGCCCAGGCAAGCTGGCTAATAGTCACAGACCTCCTCCAAGCTCAGGAGCACTGTATCCCTAGGAAAAGAAAGCCAGGCAAAACCACCAGGACTCCAGTGCGGGTGAGCAAGGAGCTCCTGGACAGAGGAGGTGGTTTGGTTAGAAATGTTCATTCAGGAAGCGTTATACAAACTTGGCTTCTCCCAGTGACCGGCTCCAGATTTACATTCATATGAAATTTTACTGCAGCTTTATTTCCTATCAACATCTCTGAACTCTAAAGCGACAGGACATGCAAATAAGACGACTTGAAATATTCCCCTCGCTCACACCAGTGCCATCGCTTGCGTGCGCGTGCGATGCCGTTTGTATCCTCCTGATCATATCCCATGTTATTAATGTCATCATCTGCTTGGGCACAGCAGCATTCTTCTTCTTCTTTGCTTAAACTGCTACCTCCCCACGGCTGAAAGGCATGAACATCACGGCCTGCTCTGGAACACAAGGGGCTTTGTTCAAACTGCTCTCTGTTGTGAGGAAATCGGGGGGGTTTGCTCAGCGCCGACAACCTCGGGTACACATGGTTCCCCAGACGCTCTTAACGAGCCAACACGTAACCATTTGGGAGTATGCTCACCCTCAGAAGGACACCTGGCACTCCTAGGGACAACAGCACTACAGCAGTACAAAACCCAGCACAGCAGGGAAAGAACTGCAATGGGCTGGAGAAATGTTTTCAGATGTCGTCTGTGCTGAACACTTGGCTGTGATTGCCGTGTTGTGATCATCCCAGCCATCACAAGGATGCTCTGCCTGGGAGCGCTAAGAGCTTCTAAATGAAGATATCTTCTGACAAGGTGAAGAGGGACACAGGCCCAGTCCAACATCTGGCAGCTGGGAAGAAGATGAATGCCAGGTGAACACAAGTGAGGAGAGAAGGTCGTGGCTCTGCCCTCTGGGAAGTGACAGTAGGCAGGAGGAACGGTCACAACTTTTTCTCCACAGGAGAAGGGTAGGTGTGTGATTCCCATCGTGTCTCCAATCGCTTAGTTTGAGTTCCAGCCACAAAGAGAAAAGAGCAAAGGGAACAACAGCACACCTGCCATCAGCCTGGCACAAGTTTGACCGACGCACGTCAACCCAAGAAATCGTACCTCAATCAAGCGCTGAAGCAGAACTCCCCTCGTTGTGAATAACGCTGTGAGAGCAGCGGCGTTACCCGCTCATCTTCACTGAGGGTTAACAATTCCTGCGTAACATCCCTTGATCCACTAACCACAAACTCTCTGATCCGACTGAACTCACCAACTTTGAAGACAGCCAGCAGCAACCTGGCACACCGCGGTGCCGGGTAAGGCTCAGAATTACCCAAGACATTGAGGGGTGCTCTCTACCCCGCTTACTGTACTCTGATGAGATTATCAGCACCGAAAAAGAGCAGGAAACAGCACAGCTCGGGTTCCTCATTCATTGACAACAACAATAGGAGCAGAAAACGTTTGTCCCCCTTAAACAGCAGGACAAGGCGTAGGACAACGATCCGCTGCCGAAGTGGCCAGAAGAAAAGTTGGTACTTGGAAGACGCTGCCAGTGCTGGCTACCAAGTGAAATATTTACCCCCAAAACAGTGAATGACATGCTAGAAAACCCTAAACCGCATCACAAAATAATGAACAGTGCTCTCCCCTGAGGCATAGCTGGGAGTCCTAACAGGATTTCCCTCTCTGTCTTTGCAACTTGAAAACGTCCTGTCCTCCCCCTGCGTGAAGGGTGAGTGACAGCTGGGTGAGAATTGTGTGCGGGAGCACTCATCTCCTAGGCTAACGTGCTGGTGCACTGCAGTAATAATGTCACCACACCAAACTGTGTTTTCCATAAACCTGAAAAATTATGTCCTCCGGCAACAAAAACAATAAAAAATCTCTGCTCTGCATTCCTTGCTTCCCTTCCAACTCATTCAGGTTTTCGAGCGGTATACAATTCGTCTTCCCCACTCCCCTGAAACACCCCCATGACCACAGTCGGTCTCCAAATTAAAAGCCACGACGATGATGCCAGTCGCACTGCACAGAGGTGTGCGGTCACCCCCCGTTACAGATCCGGGAGCCACAGCGCCATAGCCACGCCGGACGTTGTTCACTTACCCAGGCAGCACGGTATTCAACTGTCCACCCCCCGTCTGAATCATCAGCTAGGACTGTCAGCACTCCGTAAAGTTTTCAGTCAGCAGGAAGCCCAACCAAGGGTGGAGCAATCACGGAACCATAAGGGATCAGAAGAGACCTTGAACTTCTGAGGTCCCTTCCGACCCCTAATGATTTTATAAAGATCGCCCAGTCCAATCCCCCTGCCACAGCAAGATCACCCAGACCAAGTCACACAGGAACACAGCCAGGTGGGACTGGAACATCTGCAGAGAAGGAGACTCCACAACCCCCCTGGGCAGCCTGTGCCAGTGCTATGGGACCCTCCCTGGGAAGAAGGTCCTGCTGAGATTGAGAGGGAACCTCCTCTGTTCCAGCTGGCACCCAGTGCCCCTTGTCCTGTCACCAGATGCACTTGAGAAGAGCCTGCCTTCTCCTCCCTTAGAGCAGCCCCTATGCTGCACAAACCACATTTAGAGATTAAAAATCTCTTTTTAGGGACAAAAAGACTTCTTGGGCCATTTTTCACACAGTCTGCTTTAGATGATCTGCTCCGTGCTAAGACAATGGGTCCCAGCAGCCTCAAGGAGCCCAGACACAGCAGTCACACCACCGGAGAAGCGTGTGTTTTGCCAGCTGAACCTCGCTGATGTGCTCTGCACTGTCCGAGAGTTTCCATTGCAGTTTTAACCCTGCACTGAGAAAAAAAAATCACGCAGGTTTCTAACCATTTGAGCAGGGACTATTTTGAGCGTGTTGATTCACACCATTAGCTGATACCCTTCAGAAGCACTGCAGAAATCACTCCAGAAGCTCAGAGCCAGCTGTTTTGACATTCTGTACATCTTAGGCACAATTTTTACTTTAAAAAAATAGATTAATGGAGCGATCTCCTCTATTAAAATGCCATAAAGAACTTCAGAAAGGCGGCTTGATAAGGAAGAGGTCTGAAATTTTCTACTGGATGTGTTCTTAAAGATGCTCACAGTTCTGCATAAGAAATTACAAGCACAGATCAAATGCAAACCCCACAGTGACCATGGAATAAATTACAGAGGCTTTTAGCTTTGCAGTGCCATTCCACACCTTTGCTTTGCATGCAGCTGCAAAACAGAGGAGGGAGTCTAGCACTGGAAATGGAATGTGCATCTATGTGGGATAGGACAAGGGGCACCGGGTGCCAGCTGGAACAGAGGAGGTTCCATCTAACTATCAGAAGGACCTTCTTCCCAGGGAGGGTCCCGAAGCACTGGTGCAGGCTGCCCAGGGGGGCTGTGGAGTCTCCTTCTCTGCAGACGTTCCAGCCCCACCTGGCTGTGTTCCTGTGCCACTGGGTCTGGGTGATCCTGCTGTGGCAGGGGGACTGGACTGGATGAACTTTTGGGGTCCCTTCTGATCCCTAATGGTTCTGTGACTCTATGAATGTAAAGTACTGGAAGAAGAACCCTCTCGGTTACACAGCATTAACCTGTCTGACTAACAAGCAGCCTCTGAGGTCTCCCAGTGCGTGACAAGGGCAGCTGCAGAAACACTTCCCTGGATGGCTTCAGTGAAACCTTGGTTTGTTCCAGCAGAAGCCCTGCTTCTAAAGGAGCTTCAAACTTCCTCGAAATGATAGTGCTCTTATTGGTGCTGCCTCTTCCCATGACCAACAGAGCCACTTTAAACTTGATGAGGAGACTCATAATAAGGTGAAACGTCCTGCCCTGTGAATGGTCACCACAGCTCTCTCATACTCAGCCGTGACAGCTAGAAGCAGTTCAAACTGGCGAGGAGAACGTCAACTCTATCAGCCATTCCCAGGGTGACAGCATAGAGAGAAAAGCAGCACCCCAAGCTTTACCTAGCTCTCTTTGCTAGAGCACACAATGCCCCAACCCATTTCTGCATCAAAAGATTATAGTCAAAAGACGCGCGTCTGTGGGGGATGCGTAAGGGGGACCACGTTCCTGTTCCTGCTCCACAGAGCCTTTCCTTCGGTGGCAAAGCAGATCCGCTCGGAACTTTGGCTGATGCTAATAACTTCATAGATCACCGTGCGGTTTAATTGATGGAACAGATGGAAGACACAGACTCTGCAGCATTAAAGAATTATACTTAATGCACTGGATAGCTGTGACTGGGTTTTAAACTGTTCTAACCGCCCGGATGCGCTAACAGGGGCACCAATTCCAGGGGATATTTCCACACGTACCCATTTACAAGTCTGTAAGAAGACTGCTTAAAATTGATGACTCCTGATTTCCAGGGTGGGGGGAGATAAAATTATGAATTAACATAAAAGAAGGAAAAGTTTGAACAAAAGCTGCTCCTTGTAGGGCAGAGAGCTTTGCATTACAAAGGCCAGGATGACTCCGCTCTGGGTTCCTGCGCGCTTTAATGTTAATTACACACAATTATTTATATAGAAGAGGATCAAGGAGTTGTTGATAAGGCAGGATCTCTCTTGAGGCTGCTCGACCCCAAAGCTCTCTTGAAAAACCATCCTTCCCAGCAGCACCGAAAACCTGCTAATCTGGAATTAATAAACACCAGAGCAATCCGATAGCAATCCCTGTCTCTCATTTAGATCAGTGCCTGCAGGCAGGGCTTGACCAGGCCTAGCAAGGAGAGGCTGATCATTCCAATCAAGCGTCCAGGGCAGGAATAATGGTGCAGGGGGTACTCAACGTTGAAAGAGAGAGTGAGCGTGGGCTGCTACTACACTGCCTTCCAGGGAAAAAGGCAGCACCGTTATTACAGACCCTTTCCCGTGCCAGGGCTGTGAATCATAACACCCACCTTGGGAAGCCTGTTCAGGCTGCAGCCTTTCTTCTGGAAAGACAATAAAGCAGGGCACCAACAATACAGGAGAGTCAAACAATACAGGAGATTCCTGGAGGGCACTGATGAGAACTGCCTCCTCCAAGTGGTAGAGGAGCCAACAAGGAGAGGTGCTATGCTGGACCTTGTCTTCACCAAGGAGGACAGACTGGTGGGGAATGTGAAACTCAAGGGAAGCCTTAGTGCAGCAAGGAGAGACCCCAGCAAGTCTGTTACCCTGGACTTCAGGATACCCTGGTCTGTACCAAAAGAAGTGTCACCAGTAGGTCATTCTCCCCCTGTACTCTTGAGACTCACCTGGAGTGCTACACCCTAGTTCTGGGCCCCCAACACAAAGAGGGCATGGAACTGTTAGAGCAAGTCTGAAGGAGGGTCACAAGGATGATCAGAGGGCTGGAGCACCTCTGCTACAAAGACAGGATGAGGTAATCAGGGCTGCTCAGCCTGGAGAAGAGTAAGTTCTAAAGGAATCTTAGAGGAGCCTTTCAGTACCTGAAGGGAACCTGATGCAAAGCTGGAGAGTGACTCTAGTGATGGGAGGAGGGGGAATTGCTTCAAACTGAAAAATGGGGAGGTATAGATTAGATCTTAAGAAGAAATTTCTCAGTACGAGGGTGAAGGGGCACTGGAACATCTTGCCTAGGGAGGTTGTGGAGATTCCATCCCACGAAGCGTTCAGGGCCAGGATGGATGGGGCTCTGGGCAGCCTGGTCTGGTGAGAAGAGTCCCTAGACAATTCAGAGGTAGGAGTAAACAGAATGTATGTCTCTGCAAACGTGCTTCACAGCCCTTCAACACATCCCTCGGCCTCATCTTACTCACAATCAGGCTTGTGCCTTCCTTTCAATAAGCAATCGGCCCTCCACACTCTGCCCCACAAGTTGTGGTAAGGCAGAGCAGGAGGAGGGCTGCCCCACCGCAGGCTGAGGCACTAACATTCATCCGTCCTTGATTATGCAGGCGAAGTTGTTTTATGGGTTGTCAATAGAGACTAGAGCAGAACCATCTCCCCGCACAGCTTCACGCAGAACACGCGCTCTGGGAGCAGCGGTGTAAACAGCGGTGTTTCCATCACGGATGAAATTCAATGGGCTTTTCATTTTCAATATAAACCTAAACTAGTTAAAGTCAGCGCGCGGAAGTGCCTGGGTTATGAAATAGCAGTTCGCATTAAAATTACATCGCATTGTTTTGACACATCGGCAGCAAAGGTTAAAACCATCTCTTTACTGGACAGCGTTTCCGTACGGCCGCCCCGCCGCAGAGCTCCAGCGTGCGCGCGCCCAGCGTGATGCGGACTATTTCTGATACAAATTTTATTTTTATGTGAAACTATTCAAATGCTGCTCTACAACATGAACTACCTGAACCAAATCAAATCCTCAGGTCAATTCCTTCTTCTGAGTGCTCCTTAGATAACAAAGTCTTGTTCTGCAAATCTGTTCAATATATTAAAGTTGATTCACTCGGACAGTGTGTAAGATATAATACATTAATCTGGGCCATTTCAATTTCTGAGGCTGGGACTATAAACCCGGTGTGCTGCATATCTAATTTTTTTTTGAATACCTGATTTATGTATCCCTCTGATGCACAGTGCCGATGGAACGGTGGATGCGGCTGCTGCATTAACAACAGCCTGCATCAGCACTCAAATCTTATCTTGTTAAATCAGACAAATGTAGCTCAATGAAAAAGAAGGAATAAATGCCTAGGGTGGCTGAAAGGAGTGAATTTTAATCCTGTTTGTTAGGGGACTTTCATGGTGGGGGCTGAATGACTGAGGCAGCAATGTCCACCAGGAGCTTATGTGACTATGAATTATTATATGCTTATACACACAACTCCACACACAGGGTACACAAAGACACGGCTTTTCATTTCATTTCCACAAGACAGGTAAGCGGCCACATGCCCGCGTTCGCCGGCGTCCCCACACGCGCGTTTCTGGAGCCAGAGAAACGCCTTTTAGGAAAATGAGGTCTAGAGGTACAAAGGGTGCATTCCTCCATCGGATTCAGGACCGCCCGTAAGAGCTCCTCGCTTCGGGGTCTGTCCTCTGATGCGGTGAAACAGAAGTTACCCCGTGCACCGAGGACCCAGGAACAGATTAGCTTTTCAGAGTCATTATGTATGTTTCTATGATTGTGTGGGTAGATGGAGTGCCGCTGCCGCTCCGTACACAGTCAATATTAATTCTCGAGCAAAGGAAACCTTCCGGTGTTTGCACAATCAACAAGACCTTTAGAAATCCGCTTCCTGCCCGCCAAGGAAAAGGTTTGGGTGGCACACACTCGCAGCCGCAGCTGGGTGTTGGCAGTCAACGGGAGGTATTGTGAGAATTCATTCTTAGGGAAGGCCCCGAATCACTGATCCTGAATTTGAGTTCCCTTCTCCCGTGAATTCCTGCACTGTATACAAACCGCACGCTGGTAGAGAGCCTGTGTTTGTTTATCAATACAGGGGTATTGGGGAAGAGGAGAGGATCACAACGCTGCTGTAAACGGCTACGACCGCTGCAACCCGGCAGCAGAAAGCAGAAGCAGCACGTACAAAGCCAAGGTGGGTCTGGAATGATTTAGTTGGCCCAAAGGACAACTTCCATGCCCAGGAAGCCACTGGAAACAGGATGTAAACATGCACCACTATAGCCCTTACCGCCTGCTTTTCTCTCTGCGATGACTAATCACAACAGAAAACAAGGGTCGCAAACAGTAGATCCCACCCTTGCAACCTCTTCCCTCGTGCACTAAACAAAGTCATGGTTCTCTGTTCCCAGCATCGTTACTGCTTGTTGTGAGGTCACCAACCATGTTCAGGTACCAGGAGACGCAGTAGTAACGAGGACAGTGGCTGAGAAGTACCTGCTATGTGCTAATACCACATGCAAACCCCTCTCATGCCCACGGAGGAGAATACAAATACACACTGCACCCCCGTTTCTAGGAGTTTCAGTGGCTTTCCTGCAGACCCCAGTAGTAACAAGTGTTTGGGGTCACAGTGCCAGTCAGAGAGCAAAGGAAAACCCCACACGGGTGCCAGCGATTCCAAATTAGCCAAAACCCGAGAGTTGATGGCTCTGACTGCTCTGGAGAACTGTGCTGTGCACAGAGCGGCTCCACCTCTCTCCCACACTGATGAGCCAGTACTCTGCGGTCTGGAAAGCCAGGGGAAAGGCACAGGGTTCGTGTGCGCACACCTTTTAGTGGTAACACAGCTGATTTAGGGATAGTGCACTGCATGGCAGTGCCACGGAACAACAGTGGCCGTCCACCGATGACAGGCCTGAAGTACTTGGTTGGTGGCTACTATCCCAAGCGACTCTGCACGCAGGTGACAGCCATATTCAGGAGGAGTAGTAAGGAGACAAATAAAACAGCCAAACCTTGGGGTAAATACAGCTAGGATGAGCAAATCAAGATTACTGTGCTAATTATCATAACGAAGGCAAGATTTGAGCTCTCACAAAGGCTCCCTCTGCCCTGTTATGTGCGCGATGTTGTAGATGCACCCAGAGTAAACGAGCTCCAGGCCTTGCTAGATACTCGAGTACCTGTCCACGTGACTCCATGACCTGGGTGCCCCCCAGGGTCAGACTGCACTAGTCAACTCCTTTACTCCATACACGATGAACTGAGGAGCCTGCAGAGCGCAATCCAAGAACACCTTCGTCACGGACACGTCCAGTTCCGTTTAACGAGGGGTGGGCTCTCCTTTTTTTGGAGGGTTTTCCTTTTCCCATTTCTTCGGTTTGTCGTGTCTTTAAGGTCACGGAACAGTGACCTCATTGGCTGGGCTAATTTGATTGTGCCAGAACAATAGCACTATACTCCTCTGCCAGTGAAGTGCATGCTAATTATGCGATTTGCCCTTGATAAGACCTTGGTGGGTCATGCAGCAGTTGTGATCTGTCACTGACTTCTAATCATGTATTATCGTCTGGGTGAGTCAGAATGGTACCCTAAGCTTTCTGTCTTTACAGCAATGTGGCACTCTAATTACCTTATGCCAAGTGGATATGCAGAGACTGAATTAAGTGATCACTGTGATTGCCTTCAGAATCTTCTCTTTATCCTTTGTGTTGCTTCTCTGCAATTTACATGTTAAGATGCCGAGAAGCTTTGGGTGAGACTGCAAATGCCACTCTGAAAAATAATGATTTTTTAATTTGAAAAGCAGCACACTGAATCCACGCCGCTCCCCTTCCTAGCAGTGCTTAAAAACTGAAAACCCTCGCCACAATCGTTCAGCGAACTTGGAGGAAACGATCAGATACTCCTTCCCTTTTTAATCTGCGACCAAGGAGGAAACAAAGGGAAGGCAGCCTAATCTCCTCCTCAAGTTTTGGCGATTTCCAGTTGCTATTTACGAAGGAAAATTAATTCTCAGTGCTTTTCCACGCCGCTGTGTTCAAGCGTACGTGCCAACGTCCGCAGCTCTATAGGGCAGCGCGAAGCTTAACAACGCTTCACCTCCGCATTCACGGTGCTCACTCAGGAGGCTCAAGACGGGTCGACTCCCAAAGTCTCCCAGATCCGGGAGCAGATCGCTCTCTCTCTCCCCTTTTGTTTTACAGCAGTCAGGGGGATCCATGTTAGGGTCGCTATGAGAACGCTCGGGCTTTCACTCAGTACTTTAAGGATCGGGTAGATCTGCCCCGCTCTCCTCTATTGTTGCATAGCAACTCTCAAAACTACGAAGCAATCCGTTATGGTAAACCAGCGGCATTAACATCTGTATTTGCCCCCCGAATGATCTAATGCCTTCTGCGAGGGAGACGCAGCGCTACGTCTGCCGGTTAAATAAACAAAGTAGTGATTTATTCAATTTGATAAGGTACATTTGTCTGAATCACCCTGCCAGAGAGGAACTCTGCGGCGCTCCTTGGAAGTTGTCATAAAACAGACAAAAAACCCCCTCACAATGCTAAATTTATCGGAGCACTCTCAGAAAATCAGGATTTCCAAAGCTTTTCTGTGTTGTGTGTCAATATTGCAGTATAATTTTTTATAGAAACACGCTGGAAAAAAAAAAGTCAATAAAACCCATAAAGGACAATTGAGAAAAAATTGCCAGCCTTATTTTGCCGGAATCACATGGCGCACAGGCAGCATTATTGCTGAAACCTCGGTTTGTTTGGCGACGGGCTGGGGGGAAAGGCAGCGGCAGAGCGGGAGCGGCAGTGCCTAGAAATAAGATGCATTCCCTGGGTGGCAAAACAAAAGAGCCCAAGGGGAAAAAAAAAGGGGGGGGGAGCTGTAGAAAGTTGACACAGTCAAGAATAATGGCTAAATCTATCAAGTTTGATCAGGTCTGCTATAATGAAGTGGAGCTTCATATTCCAAGCAGGGACAATGAAGACAGAAGTCAGGCTCTAGAAATGTGCTGCTCACTTTGTGCTTGGAATATGCAGCAGCCAGCAGGGAGCCACCAGATAATTACACAGTATTTGTGTGGTTCCAGGAAGCTTCCTGCGCAGGTTGAATGCCCGCGCTATATTAAAAGGCAGCCCAGTGAAATGTTTTTAATGAATATTTTTGTCAGAGAAAAGAAAAGGCATTTGAATGATTTTTGTGTATGCGGGGAACGCTAGGTGGAACATCGCTGTCAAAATATAGGCACTTCTATTTATATTTACTCCACCAGTTACAGCTTCGAGAGCCCGCCGTCCTTCCAATAATAACAATAATAAAAGATCACAAGGCTGGGTTAATGGCACGGAGGGCTAATTGCCCAGAGTTCCCTACCCAGCGTCTGCTGTGGTTATGTTTCACGGAAATCCTACATCGCACCGGTTTGAAACCGCTTTTATTTTGATTTCCAGCAGGAGCCGAAACGTTTAGACACGTATAATCAGAAAACTCACACGAGAAGGAGTAACACAGATGTTGATACTTACTATTCAGTAGCCCTTGGCAGTGACAGATCTAAAACACAAGCACACATTATTGCCACACTCGGTAATTCTCACACACGAGATGTGAATAACCCACGAATTAAAACGACGCAGACACGACGCTCAGAAGCACTCGGTCTGCAGTGCAAGCGATCCTATTGATCACAACCCAGACTTCACTAAAACACTTAACTGCCAAGACAGACGTTTTCCCTGCTCCCCATTCCAATATCATCTCAGCCTCTCACTCGCTCTTTACAGTGGAATCACCGCTGCGATGCCGATGCGCGGCCCGAGCCCATTTGCTGTTAGGTGCTGCTGAGTGTTCTCACGCAAGATTAAATAAGGCCCTTTATTTTTCCCAGCACAGGTACCCACGCACACGCTCATTTCCTGCTCTACATCAGTGACTGCCATTCGGAGGGTATTTTGGGGGATGACAACCTTGATTTTTAAACAAACAACACTGAGTTTTGTAGTTCAACTGGGATTCAGAGGAACTCTGGCTAGGAAAGGAGGCTCAACATCACTCCAACCCACCACCGGGTACCAGTGTAACCTCTTCTCTGCTTGGCCCCTACCTCCTTCCACCCCTAAACAGCATGCCTGAAGCCAGGTACCGATCGAGAGGGAGAAGGTTGTGCTGCTCTCTAGGGATTTTCCTGGGCACGTATGGCACTAACTACGTTATCTGGGGGAAAAAAAGACTCCAAACCCAGAACTCGGGAAACAAGGAAGGCAACTGAAAGGAGACCTCTGGTGACATCACTTCATGGAACCCACTGCAGCACAAGACACAGAGATCCTGCACATCAACGTGAGAAGGGAAACCTTTCACCCTTCTACATTTTTAACTCTGTACTTACAGAAAAGGACAGGAGGCAGTCACTGCAATAACAGCCCTAGGGGAGCAACAGCAAAGCTGAAAGATGTTCCACGTGCACCAGGATACTGATGAAAACACGCTCACGGCTCAACAAAACCTAGTCAGAGGGGAGGCTCGCTTTTTTTAAAGGAGATTGTTGAGTACTCCTCATATTTTGGTTTAAAATCTGATCGATTTAAACATCTTAAACACTGGGAAAATTCTTTCTCAGAAGTTATTTTTACATTCACTTCTGGAATATTTTTTGTTGTTTTCAAGAGATCAAAATCAAACTCCTCTGAAGCCCTGAGCACTTCAGCAATGTCACTCAGTCATCATCAGCCACCCTGTTGGAATTACCGGTGCTGTATTTTGACCAGGGAACTGAATGTGAAGCCTACAGGCTCTTTGCCTATGGCAGCCCTAATGTCAACAGAGATCTTTCAATTACCACGCGAAGAGGTAATCAGCTGCCGTGTGTGGAGCCCAAGCAAACCTTCTAACCTGGACTCCAGACCATGGAAGGATGTTCTGTGCTGCCAAGGTGGCAGTGGGAGCCAAGCGAAGGCTCTAGTTTTATTTGCAGCAAGCTCTGATTTTTTTGCATCTCGAAATGCTTCAGCCCATCTCGTCGATGAAGGAGAAGGTAACAATGGCTCCTCTGCAACTCTGTCTGTTCGGGGTTGACTCGCTCAATCAGAGCAAAGAGCAACTTTGTTAGCAAAGTAATCAACTACAGCAAGTGACATCTGTGCAATGAGTTCCCTCCACCGAATCCGTTTGGAAGCAAATAAAAGACCTCAGGTACAGCTCCTAGAGCAGTTATCAAGACCGCCGAGAACCCACCACGACGCTCAGAACTCCCGTTCTGCACACGCAGCTTAGCTTTGTCTCCCTGTTGTTATGAAAAAGCTGAAAGAATAACAAATTCACTGGGTCAGAGGCTCCTTCTCATTACGCCTGCCCATTTAATTCCACGTAAGCCCGTGCATTACACCAGGTGTACGTGACTCTTAGTGACAACAGGATCCACTCGGGGTGATGGAAACCACTTGCGTTTACACAACTTTAAGTGAGAGCAGCCTCTAAAACAGAAAGGAAGAAATTTTAATACCGTCATCACTTCAGGCAGCCTTCCCTTACAGCAGCCGTATAACCTAGTTAATGCAGGCAGAGTCCCCTCCTGCATCTGTGTATTAATAAACAGTTATTTTGCCAATATTTATACGCCCATATCCCTCAGCAGAAGCAGAGCCGGGGATATTAACCATAGCTGTTAGTCCTGTTGCATGAGATGAGCTTTGTATCAAAGGGAAAAAAGGGCTCCTCTCCATCTCACATGCTTTATTTTATTCAGCCAGCTCTTTTTCACATTGTTATACCCAGTGAATATAGCACAGTTGGATTCAGAAGAGAACCTTAAGCGTTATCATAATGCTTAGAAGAAATGGCTTCACACTGTATAATCTATCAAAGGTGTCAGATTTACAAAATGCAGATTTTCTGTCACATTTGGGCACTATAAGCACTGTATCTTTTCACTAAGGTGCTGACTGCTGTTTTAATGAGGCCCTTTGGTGGCTGTAAAAAACCGAAAGAAAGGGATTATAGGGGTTACCTTCGGTATTGTCTATTTGTCTTACAAATTTCACACTAACTACCAATTACATCGCCATAAACCTTTTGGCTACTTCAAGCTATATGCCATATAATACATAAAAAATACGCCGCGTTAACCTCTCCCATATTATACGAGTAACTACAGCCACTGATGCAAGTAACATATCTAATGAAGCCAATAATGAGCCTCTTTAAAAGTGGTCTTGTTATAGGAATAATATTAGAGCAGTTCAGTTAGAGGCTAAGGTCCATTATGGCATGCTTCCCATGCTCTCTGGTCCCAGGTCTGAAAAGATGCTGACACGCTAATTCGGGCTCAAGAAGGGCATTAATCTCACAACCTTCTCCTTGTCTCGCTTAATGGGACATCCTGCCTAGGTGAAGCGAACCTGATGTGTTCAGGTAAACATAATTTAAGGAGGACGGCGGAAAACAACAATAAAACAAAAGCCAGGCTAGGACACAGCGGCAAGGGAAGCGTTTACAGTTCAGCTGCAGGGGAGAGGGCGGTTGATGTCTGACCGAGAAGCACAGCAACGTCAGGAGAGGGAACGGGCAAATAAGGCAGGCGTTGTGTAAAAGCCAGCGCTGAACTCGCAGTGCGTTTAAAGGAAGATGTTAATTTGAAGGAGGAAGATCTGCACTGTGTGGAGCGTAGAGCACCCGAGTATAAAACAGACACGTGAAGCTACACAGCGTGTCTAAAAGGCAAGCGTGACTGTCAAGGAGTAGCTGTAGAGCCTCTTTTGGCTGACATCAGCCCCAAGTCTAATAAGCCACCAAGAACTTTGTCACAAGATAGAGAGCAGCACCACCTGCAGAGGTTGATGGTCCTGTTTGACGACTGGGTAGTCAATGCAGGACACGTTTCTCAAGCTGAAGAACCCAATGGCCAGGATGGAAAATGCACCTGCACACAGTATTCTATTCTATGGCCTCTTGTCCTGCCCTCTAGGATGCAGAGATGTTCATGGCCACCAGGTCTGGAAATTCTGAAGTTAAAAAAGTACAGGTATTTATACTGCCAGCTGCTTAGGGAAAACCCAAGCAAACAGATTCCCAACTTTGGGAAACCAGAACACGAGTGCGGGTCCTTTCCCCCCCCAGTATGAGCAGGTCTTTATTGCTCCTGAATTTGCCCTTTGCTTCCTCCAAAGCCAGAAGGTCGTGCTACCCATTTTTGTTCCATGTGAGAAGGCAGGATGAAAGCATCCGATGCTCAAAGGGAGCAAAATGATTCCAGATGCTCCTTGGTGATCAGAGCGAAGAGGGGGCTTTTGAGAAAGCAGACCCTGCCACAGCACTGCATTGCAGAGCTGGCATCCTTGATGTCCATGTGGTTTTGCCAACCTACAGTTTCTTTCCTTTCATTCCTATACAGCCCAGGCATCACCACGGTGCCAGAAGCTCAAGGGGAAAATTGTGGAAGTTCTCTGGGTGTTGCTGGATGCTCACTGCATCCACAGCTGCACTGCCAGTATCACCCTGGGCTTGACCAGGATAACCACGATAGAACTGGAGCTGAGTCAGTACCTGTGAACGCTCTGCAGCTGTGCTACAGTTGTGCTGAGGTCGCAGAAAGGGGACCAACCCCACCGTTCTCCCCACAGCCATTTTCTTTCCTATTCTTCCAGTTGTGTGTGACAGGCAGAGCCCAAACTGCCCTTCTTTTGCCCCACTAAGAGGAAATCAACACTTACCTGTTCGCCAGCCCCAAAGTCAGGTGTGGAAAGAGCAGGAATCAACGGGGCCCTTACAGCCTCGCTCACACGGACGTTGATCTCGTTAAGCCTTGGAACACGCACTCCAAATAGGCCTTTGCTGCTTCGCTGGCTCCCAATCCACCTTCTGACCATAAACCTCTGGGTATTTTATCTAGGCTGATTTTTGCAACCACTTTGCTCCAAAGCCACTAATACATGCTATTGCAACGGGGCTCGACGGTGCCTATTAGGTGCTGGCCATGCTGAGCGAGGGTGGGGATCACGGAGATGTATTGCACCACCGGGAGCGATAGGAGACACTGCTGCCGGAAGGCGAAAACCTCCTAGAGCTCTCAGGTGCATGGAGCGGTGCACTTGCTATTAAATTATTTCACAGGGAGAGGCCTGTTACCTCTGAAAGCTGATTTGGCTCTTAAAGGCTAGTGCAAAGGGACATAACCTGTTCGGTGGGGAGATGACACGTCTGGAGGAATCAATCCCAGGGCTCCCAATCACTGAAGGACTATGGCGATAAATAGGTGCTTGGGTTAAGGATGTTTGAGGAACACTTCCCCCTTCCTGCAGACACCAGTCTGCCAAAGGGCAGCCTGAAGAAATAAGTAGAAGTTCAGGAGCGAGGCATCCAGTTCCACCAACTCACAGCGCCTGAGAACTCTGTTCAGACGTTACATCCTGGGAAGCCAACAGCGCCTTACTGGACTCTTGGAGTAAGCCCCAGAGCTGCACCCTTCACTTCCCTGAACGGCAAGAGCTCAGCCATCACATTACCATTTCTAGATGGCTTAAAACAGAGCAGACCATTTGGACCACAAGCTGAACCAGTGTTCCATCCACAGCAATGCACCTCTGTGATACAAGGGGTGTTTGCTTTAGGAGGAGCCCAGTGGTTCCAGTTGTAAGAGCTGGAGGGGCAGATTGTGGTAGTGTTTCACAATTACACAAGGCACACCGTTCCCCTGCACTGTCTCCAGCCAGTACCAGACTCCCTTGTCCTAACGCAAAGCCGTTTGTTCCATCTACACTTTGCATTGCTCCAAAAGCACTGGCTGGCTTTGCCGGGTCAGTCTGCCCACGTGGATCCCAAAGGCTTTTAAAGGGACTATAAGAGTCAACAATATTCCCAGGGCTCCAGGATTTTGGATGTTACCTCTATAATGGTTTTGCAGGAAGAGATTCTTTTTCCCAGTCTTCCCCCTGAAGTTCCCTGGTTGCTCCCCACCATTTCCCTCCCATCCAAATGGGAATACTCTTGGACTCCAGATAAAAGCAACTCCGCAGAGCCAGATCAAAGACACCTTAGGTGTGTGAATTAATAGTTTGGTTACACACTTGGCAAAGTCTTTACTACAGATCAGCATGACTGTGCTAGACAGACGATTCCTTAGCCCTAACATTCCAAGGACGGAGCCACAGCCAGGTATCCTTTCAGATCCCACTGAATTATCCAGATTTAAAAACCAACAGACAGACCGACCTCAAACCAGGACCACACATGTGGGTTTCATCCTCTCCTCTGGAGAAGCAAAACAGTGGGAAAAGTTGGCAGGAATAACTCCTTCCTTGGAGCTTCTAAATCGGCAATGGACGCTCCCAAAGCCACACTGCGCACGGCACGGGGGGGTTAGCAGAAGTTGGGTAAGTAAGAAAAACGAGCAGGCGCTGGGCTCTTCCAGTGGAGCACTTCAGGGTATGGCCACGTAGGGTATCCCGCCTTTCAGCCGTTGAATAAACCAGTATCAATCTGCTAGCAGGTGTTCCCTACCGCCGCAGCGCCGAAGCTGCCGCGCAAACAGCCTAATTTTAGCGTCGGTGTCGAGCGAGGAGTAAACTGGCCGATCGCTGATGCACTGAGTGCACGGAGGACGCAACTGCTGAGGGTTGCCAGCAAGATTATCCTATTAAAGCGGGAAGACTCACTCCACGCAGCTGCTAAGGAAGGAGTCAAAAGCAGGTGATGGGAGCGGGGCTTTGCGGAGCGGCCGTACATGTGAAGTTGTTGTTTTCTGCTCAGCTAAGCAGCAGAGAATTGATATGTTCGCGATGAAGTGCGGTGACAAATTGTAACTGACCTACATGTTCCCGTCATTATGCTTTCTCTTTTTTACTGCTTTCCCTCTTATTTAATCACACAGTATGGGGTTTTTATTAGGCTGTAATGTTAAAATCTTCATCCATTTAGCCATAAATGTTTGACTGGATATCTATCAGACTTCCTTGCACAATACAAACAAAACCATTTTGCTGAATCATTGTTGACTTGTTTGTGGCCTAATTTAACGAGAGCAATAACTTACATTACTATCCAGTTAACATTTAAGAGCCCAGAAAAGACCCGCTAGCATGCAGCAGGCTACTGTACGCACTCTCTATTCACATCACTCCTCTTTGCGGCACATTTTATACAATAATATGCACTTCTTGCAACGCTGACTTTGCTGTTACTCAGCCCGGGCTGAGCACTCCATAGCCAGGCAGAGGCACTAAAAACAGAGGGCCTCAGAATTTCAATGCACTCTCAGCTTCCTAATTACAAGGGGGCTGCTTACGTAGCCAGCAAACGCCGAGCACGAGCAGCCCCAGCACGTCCGTGTTCCATCACGCTTCTGTCGAAAGCTGGAGTCCTGCGAAGGACAACTCCAAACCCATTACTAGTGCTTCCAAAGGTGGTTTCTTGTTAAACACAGAGCTAGAGAAAGCTGAATCCGCTTTGCCAGGCTCAACTTCAGACAAGGGGGACATAAGTGCTGCTGCTTTATGCTATCAAGCCCAGGTATTTCATAGAATCATAAGGGATGGGAAGGGACCTGGAAAGATCATCCAGTCCAATCCATGTGCCACAGCAGGATCACCTGGACCTGTCTCTGCATCATGAAGGAAAGTTGGATGTTAGACCCAGGTCTGTGTAGTGATGATGTCATGGTGAACATTTGGTTGTCCAGGAGCCCTTGGTTCAGGAGAACAGAGGTGACACTACGAAGCTGTCAAACACTGCAGCACTGAGCCCCTTCATTTCAACTCTATTGAAAAACCAAATCCTCCCCATCACTGTGCCTGCATTAAATGCTCATCTAACCAACACTCCTGCAGACCAGTTACATACCGACATCAGTCAGTGCATGAACACAGAGACTACACCACATTCTTGGCAAGACAAAGGCGTTTTACAGCTCACAAGGCGATGCCACCAGTACATGCAGAAGGGGACACCTGGTCAAGTGCAGAAGTGGAAACTTCCTATTTCCCACAGGAAAAGGAAAGCCTTTCATTGTACTGAAGGGATACAGCCACGTCGGTTCTGCTGAGAAGCAGGAGCTGTGCTTACTCTATTTGTTAAGTACATCCAGCACAACCTCAGGAGTCCCACATGTTGCCCGTTACCTCCCCAGACAAAACCACCATCTTCATACTTTTCCCCTCCCGGCCTTTTTGTCCAAAGAGGGGTTGAACTGAAAAGGTGGCAGGGGGACTGGACTGGACGACCTTTTGAGGTCCCTTCCCCTCCCTAAGGATTCTATGATAGGTAGAGTCTAATACGTGTGGGGATAAGCAGTTCTCAGAAGAAAAAAGAGTGGAAGGAGACACAAAAACAGGCTGAGAGAGTTGGGGTGATGCAGCATGAAGAATCCAGGGGGACCTTATTGCAACCTTCCAATCCCTGAAAGGGGCCTGTATGAAGGCTGAGGAAGAACAGCTCATGAGGGCAGGGAACAATAGGATGAAGGAGAAGAGTTTTAAGTTAGAAAAAGGTGGATTTAGACTTGAAAATAGGAACAAGTTCTTTAATCTGAGGGTGGGGGATCACTGGAACAGGTTGTCTAGAGTGGGGGTAGAGGCCACAGTTCTGAGGGTCAAGGTCAGGCTGGCTGGGGCTCCAAGCAATCTGTTTTAGTTAGAGATGTCTCTGCTTGATGTACAGGAGTTGGACTAGATGGCCTTTGGAGGTCACCTGCAGGCCCAAACACTCTATGCTAATTACATGTGACCAACGTTTAATTTAGAGTCATATTTAGCTCAGCCCTATTTAGCTCTAGATCCCAACCTGCCTGTGCCACAGTAACCCAGGGCTGCCTGCAAAACTCATTCTGAGGTAGGCTCAGAAAAAAACCTAAGCAAAGTTAGAGAGCTTTTAAGGTCAGATTTATTACCACCTCATTGCGAAGTTTAGTATCAGGGGAGTTAAAGATAATGAGCTACAATCTGGTTGGGAATGCCATTTGATTTAAGCAGCGCACAGAGCTGAGCAGAAACTGAAAACAGACTAGTCCAGCAGCAGGAAGCATTCACACACACGGGATTCCTTCCACAGCATCCTGCAGCACGCATTTCTCCAGTACTCGTATCAACACTGCGAAAGGTGCTCGACCCCCCAAAACTCTACTCTTTATTAGCTGCAAAGCTTGAGTTTAGCTCTGCCGCCTGGAATCCCAGGCAACCACAAAACCTCACTTGGACACCAGGCACCACGTGCACGGACGTGCTTAAAGCTGAAGTGGCAGTAGCTCCACACAGCATCTTCTGGTTTCCAAGACAGAGTCAACAACCCCTGACAGGACAGAGCAAGAGGATTTTAAGCACTTTGTGACAGAGGGCGTGAATAATTGCCACAGCCACAAAGCTCTTTACATGGCAGTGACGTGGGGCTGCTACCTGAGTGGACTAGAGAGTTCCAGCTGGATGACTACCAATAAAAAGGGGTCTGGCAAGGAAAAGAGACCTGCAACTATTAGCTATGGTGTCTGCATGCATTAATGTGCTTCATTCTTGCATTTGTTTATCTATGCTTTATAAGTATATAGTTACATGGTATATCACTTATATCTTCTATTACGTATAACATATATAATCACATACACAGGTAGTGTAATACTGATTCATTTCCACATGCAGGGCCAATTCTTGACAGTACCTGGTTTTTGGTAGGGTGCAAACACAGGCACAGTCTTATCAGCCCCAGTAGTCAGAGCCAAGGGCTGCTGCACCTAACTTAAGCAGCTTCCTGAAAGGACCCACTCCTCAGATCGAGTAAGATGCCAGTGCAGCATCCCGAGGCCATCCATGAGCAGAGGTTTTCAGGGGACACACTGATCACCCAACTCGAGGTGCACGATGCAGAAAAGCTGAACTCGCCCACAGGGTTTTTTCCACCCAGTATCTGCTGCGTTTCAGTGGGGATCTAGTTCCACATCCAGCACCTTCTGTTAAGCTTAGATGAGCCCTTATCACCTTCTTCTACTGCAAGAGGGCAAAGCTCCAGCTCTTAGTTAAAACTTACACAACCGTCAAACCAAGAACAAGGGACGCTGTATTTTAGGCTGTTTCTCTGGAAATTACCATCATCCCACAAACGCACAGTGTGCAGCGATTTTACAATCAGACTACCAAAGGAACAGAAACCTGCCATGACCTGAACTGCCTTGAGTCTCCAGAGTTTAATGCAAGCACCGATAACTTGTGGAGGTTTGGTTAGAGGTCTGTGTTTGGGGGTGAACTGAAAAAGGCCCAAGTATTGTGGTTCCCGAGTTTATTATGATGAAATTGTTATCTCAGAGCGAGTTCCAAATTCAGAATCGGGACTTTTCAGATTCCAAGCAGGTACAGCCCGCAGAGGAAACAGCGTCCTGTTCACCCTTGGAAGAGCAGCGGAGACTGGAGACACCTTTCAGGCCACGGCTCAGCCAACTGACAGAAAGAACTCCCCAAAGCACAGGAGCCAGCCCTGCAGGATCCAGCAGGAAATGAAGGGATATTCAGACTAGAACACAGTTTTCCACAGCTTCCTGAACGGCAGATCTGTAAAATCTCCAGGAAAAAAATCCCACACAGCTTTTTCAAACTTCAGTCACTGCTTCTTATCGCTCTGCTTTTCATACTGCATCGAGAGCCCTGGGAGGCCAGCTGAGACAAACTGGGACCCACTCAGAGAGACAAGGAAAAAGCACTTAGGCTGGATGAACTCTCTAAAGCTGGCTGGCGAAGCAAACCCTCTGGATTAGAAAAACCACCACAAGGAAACTGCCTTCCAAATCACAGGATCTTCAAAACAGAATGAATCTGCCAGCACCCAAGTCTCTCCCTCACTGCACTCTGCCACTGCCCCATCACCCTGGGCAGAGCTAGGCTCTGCCACATTTAAAACATCACAGCTTCCTCCTCCTCAGGAAAGCATCCCTCTGCTAAACTCAAGGGGGTCCCACCCAAGGGGGTCTCAGCTGTTCAGAATTTGGCACTAGCACAACTCTTCAGACATCCTCTTGGTGCTTCCTGGTAACACTGTTCCTTCAGAGCTGCCACCCCCCTTCTTTTGGTGAAGCTTGTTCCCCAACTCTGCCAGTTTAATCACTGAATCAGTCTGACTGAAACTCCTCAAGTCAGTTAAGTTTTTACTTCCCACTCCTTACAGAGCCTGTTTCTTAATTACAGGGAGGAGACTGGCCAGCACTGCAGTAATCGACATGAGTGCCACATGGCTACAGGGTGCCATGGGGTGATGGCTGCCATGGGGTGATGCTTTGGGGCAAAATCAGTTCTTGAAAGATACTTCAGTGACACCAGAGAGCAGCTCACCAAGGTTTGTGTTCAGGAAGTTACAACTGATCAGAAACGTAATAAACCGTGGACCAAATATTCAGCGTAAGCAGCACATGATGTGCTCCGTGAAATGACAAGTTAGCATCTCGCACTACGGTCACACTCGAGTTTGCTGACAGTGCAGGAGAATGCTCCAGTGACAGTGAACAGCCCCCATCTACACGGTGCTCCGTGATACTGTCGCCTTATACACCCTGGCCCATCCCGTCAGCCGCTGACATCAGTCAGCTTTGACATGCAACACGGTTCCTGTTTCTTCCCTTCATTTTAAGGCTGTAACAACACTTCAGCTTCCTAGCATTATCACCTTTCAAAGGCAACTGGGAAAAGAAGCAGTTGCCTCCCCACTTCTCCTCACACACCCTTGCGATAAACTTGAGCAAACTTCTGAGCACGAGGACAAGGATGGAGTCTGCTGATGATCATCATCAGCGCTGGCTGGCAACATCTAACAACCAGAGACTCTTTAACCTTGATGTGGTGTAGATGAGAGTGCACCAGCACCTCCTATGGAAGAAGCTGAATGAACACCACATGCGAAATAAAATAATAGATTCATCTTCCTGCAGCTAAAGATAAATATTAAATAATCCTAACTGCTCCTGGCTGAAAATTAATTTCTCGTAAGGCAAACAGCGTAGTGTGTGTGTGTGTGTGTGTGTGTGCGCGCTCAATTCCCATCCGGCAAAGTCTATTTTCAGCATGCAGTACAAAGGCTTTGGAAATACTAGAGCCGCGTTAAGCGCAGGCACACTTAAACAAATACAATCGTCTTCCTTCAGGTACCAATCCACTGTGGTCTAATACAATTATATGCGTCTGTGTAGATTCCAGAGCATCAGTACTCCCTCTAAATCCAGATATCCACACTTCTTAACTTTTCTGCTTTAAAATTCACCTTTTCTTCTTTGCTAGATGAACAACAGGGTGTGCTGGAAACAGCCAGTGTTGCTGCTTTAGAGTAGCCATGGTGAGACAGGCACCTACACCGTACAGTGCTCTGCAGGACCTACCCTGAATGCCATGCACAGTCTAGCCACAGCATCACAACCCAACACGCACTAAAACATAGAACCATAGAATATATCGACTTGCAGGGATCTCTGAAGGTCATCTAGTCCAGCCCCCCCTACAACAAGCAAGTGGTCTGTACTGATAAATGAGATAAATCATAATAGACCCATTCCAGTTGGAAAAGACCCTCAAGATCATCAAGTTCAAAGAATCCTACCCACCAAGCTCATACTAAACCCTACACAAATACTGCTCTACGCCTGGAGTGCAGTGTGCTAGGATGAAGAGGGAGCTAAGGTCCAGTGAGTATAGTTCTGTTTGGAAAGAGGAAAGAGAAAAAACTACGACCAAACCCAACACAAGAGAACTGTGCCACACGCTGAGAGCACATCAGTACCTTGGGTCTTTCTGGAAGGGCAACTACAGCTGGTACATTCACTCAGAGAGATATGGCAAATAGGTAGACTGCAGTGTAAGGAGAAGGGATCCAGTTCATAACACAACAAAGTATTTGTTTCTGCTACTGACATCCGCATCCCTAAGCATCCTGTGAAGTCTAACGCGATCCTAGGCTGCCTGCTGCCTTGGAAACTAGTGGTCAGAGAGTCTCGGCAATGGGCATAACCAGCTAGAACATTCTGATTAGAGTACATTTCATAGAACTGGAATATTTCACACACTGCTTCAGTGAATTTGTGTCAAGGCCAGAAGGAGAGAGAGCGAGACAGAGAAAGAGACAAGCTCAATCCTCATGGCTTGGGCACCAGGGTGTTTGAGGTCTAGATTGTTGAAGCAATCAATCAATCTGAAATTACATCAATGGTACTTGAAGCCAACAACAAACTAGTCAGGGCCACAAGAACAGACTAAAGAGATTTAACTCACATACACATATTTATAAATTAAAGACACGATACTTCTCCACATTCTGTGACCCTCTTCATCGCAACCCGGAGGCCTTGAGAATTCAAACATCATTTGCCCATTTGCCCAAAAGAAAAGCACTCAGGTTACGAAAGTTACCTGTAGAGAGGGGTTCAGATAAAGGCTAGTTTACAAAGGATCTAAACCCACTGAAACGTTGGATAATGAGGGTTTAACTTCCTAATAATCTTGCTTAGGAAAAGCAGAAATTAATTTGGCTCAGATAAAACGTTAAGGTTATGAGGCTGAACAAAAGTATCATTATTGTAGGCATAAGAGAATCAAATTAGCAGAGAGAAAATGTATTGCTATCATTAGGTGTCTTTCCACGTGCTCTACCTCCGCAGCACAAGAAGAGATCAGGAAGCAAGCTCGCGGATGGAGCAGTGCAAAACACAGCCAAATCTTGCTTTTCACCCAACTAGCAACACCAGATCTTGAAACGAGTCCACGCACCGCGCGCAGACGTTGTCTACATGTCTACAAACCTAAATGGCCACTTACAACACGTAAGAGGCAATTTAGCTTTTGGCATACGCTGTGATTACAGAGAAGAGCACATTTGCAAACCGCCCCTTTCAACCCGAAGGGCTGCCACAGCAGCTCCCTCACTCTGGCACCCTGAAGCACCACAGGCAGGATCCCAACAATGGGTCAAACTGGAATTGCGATGGCAAGATCTTGCCAGTTGCCTATGACTCCCCATTAAATTAGTGCTCCTCATCAGAGATGTCTCTCAGCCACACGTGTTTCCTTGCGATCAGATAGGAACATTCTTGAGATTTTTCAAGGTCAGCTGTGCACACAGATTCCCCTTGTCTGCATTTCAAAACCACTCAAATGATGACTTCTCTTTTCCTCTCTGGGCTTAGAGCAAAGCTGCCCTTGGAAAGCACCAGGCTGGGCACACTTTCCAGGAGCGGTCACTAGCAGGTTATGCCCAGGACTTTTTTTCCAGCATGTTTACGTGGAAATAAGCCTTTCATTGTCATGTAATCCTAGAATCCTTAGGGATGGGAAAGGTCCTCAAAAGATCATCTAGTCCAACCCCCCTGCCACAGCAGCATCACCCAGACCAAGTGGCACAGGAACACAGCCAGGCGGGCCTGGAACGTCTGCAGAGGAGGAGACTCCACAACCCCCCTGGGCAGCCTGTGCCAGTGCTCCGGGACCCTCCCTGGGAAGAAGGTCCTGCTGAGATTGATAGGGAGCCTCCTCTGTTCCAGCTGGCACCCAGTGCCCCTCGTCCTATCACCAGATGCCCTTGAGCAGAGCCTGGCTCCATCCTCCTGACACCACCCCCTCACAGATTGAGAGACAGCAATGAGATCCCCCCTCAGCTCCCTCTTCTCCAAGCTCAAGAGACCTAGCTCTCTTATCCCTTCCTCATACCTCTACTTCCTTCATCTTCAAGTCCAAGGGTAATTTCAGGCAGCGCTATGAACAGCAATGGTATGAGGTGAAGTCACTGGGTTCCAGTTCTTCTCCTGCACAAACATACATGAATGCACTGCGGTCCAGACTGAGGGACAGTGAAAAACCATCCAAGGGAAGTTCCTCCTTCTGCTGTACAGCTAACGGTCTTGCAGACCATTGCAGTATCAAGCTCATAACGCAAGTAATTCTAGAAAACAAATAGGTACAGATGCCCTTCTCAAAACACCAGCTGTGTGCCACATGAAATGCTGCTGTTGAGCACGCTCTCTGGGGGCTACGGTCAGCACCAGCAAGAATTCCCATCTCCTCATTCCTTGGTAGTGGTTGTGTTTCTACCCTTTCAAACGCACTCCTTTTCCTCCTGTATTATGTTACCTCCCATGTCTTTAAACTGTACTTAAAAGCATGCTAAGAACTGGTAATTCTTTAATGGCTGTTCACTTACAAGCGCTCGTGGGTCATTACACAATCATTTAAAGGGTATTAATGAGACCCATTTCACGGGTTTAGTAGAATATCATTGTGAGGGACAGGGTAAAAGTTACTGGCTGTAAATTTTTATGACCATTTCTTAAAAAATGTATTACTTTAAAGATTTATGTATGTAACAATGAGTACAATAAAAGCCATGCTAAAAATAATTTGAAATCAAAGTAATGCATAGAGATAAGGTTCTCCTCGCTGCACTCGTGCGCTCAGTCAAAGATTCTCTTTCTTTCTTTTCTTCCAGGTACCTTGTGACTCGCGCTGCAGCCTCGCATCTCCTTTGATGAAAAGTCATAGCAAGAAAAAAAATTGCACGGGCCCACACTGTACCCGAGCACAAATCGTCCTCGGCCATCTCTGCAGTATTCGCACTCCTCCCTCATCGGATTGCATGTGAGGTTGCTATGTGCTCCGCTCGTCCTCGGATACAGCACGGCAAGACAGCTTCCAACCAGAACGTAAGGATGACTTCTGCAAAGCATCTCAACCGTGCAGCTGGGTGGCTTTGGGCAAATGGAAAATGAAGGACGGGGCTGCATGCCAAAGTTAAAAGGCTGACTGTCTCCCCCCCAGGAAACTCCTCAGTACAGCACTAGACCAGAGCAGACCATCAAAACCGCAAACCCTGCTTCTGAAAACTATTCACAGGGACGCAGTCACCTTATTAAAGCGTGATAATAACAGTAGCCATCATATCTCATATCACACTTGGGTTTGTCCATTTGGGATTCACATGGGACAGGGAATAAGGAAGACAATGCCCTTTTTCGCCAGTATTGTTGCATAAGTAGAAGAATACGCCTAATTAAAAGGCAGAGTTAGTACAGCCCATGAACTGAACGGAACCATAGCTCTAGAAACGCTGCTATTTTTACTGTTTGCATTAAGTAAGGACTGTATTTCTCTCTGAACCTGGCCCAATACCCATCACCAATAAGATTAAGATTTAAGATAACACAGTCAAAAGACGGTGAATTATAACTTTTAATTAACTGTGGAAAATAGTTTCCTTAAAATAACCACGGTGATACTCCCAATATTATTGATTTGGTGCGCAACGAGTTACACAGCCAACGCGGATATTGTAAAGCGTGAGGTCGTAGAGCCCAGCAAAGGGGGGTTTTCTGAGACTCCTTGAAGCAACACAAGCAGGCAATGCAGTTCATCTGCAGTTTCCCAGCCTTTGTACCCCTGGCTACTCTATCCGGATGAGTTTTAGCCTGACACCACTTCTCCAAAATTCAGGCCAAATTCTGAGATCACACAGGTACCAGGATGAGTAGCTGGGGGGACTGCAGGAGGGGCAGTTATTCTTGCTCTGCTTTCACCACTTCCATTTTTACTGTTCTTATTTGGAAGAGACCGAAGGGATGTGGCAACCGCACTCATGGGATTCACTTCTCTCTTCATGTACAAAGAGGCTACCAGCGAGTAAGACCATGTGGAACGGTGGGTGTCTCATGTCTACTGCAGATAACCTCTCTATCTCCCTGATTCTTGTTGCTGTGTATCCTTTTGTTTGTTTGCCCATCATATCTCCAGAACGTAACCGATCTTGTTTGTAACTGATCTTGTTTAAACACTGACAAACATTCAAAGGGAAAACAGGGGCCAGTGGGAGTCAGGATCTAAAGACAGAGGAGAGGAATCTAGTCAAAAACCCAAAGCAGTTCAGCAAGCACATATTTCACTCTATGTGGCACAAGATGCTCCTCTACCTGGCATGTTATGATGTTTCTTGAACTCTTGTGAGCACAAACCATCCCCCGCACCTGACTGCAGCCTGATGACAACGCAGGGACGAAGAGCAGCAGGATTAAATCAAACCCGCTATTATTTGCAACCAGAACTTAGAGCCTGAATTACTGAAAACAAAATCAATGGACCACTTCATCCCCCGGCTTTGTGATCCTGCTCATTCTTTGCCTTTCTCAACTCTCTCCCATTTTATTTTTCACTGGGTATTAATCACCACCAACTGTACCTTCCCACAGCAATTCCTCACCTCATCAGGAAACAGCACCTGCGCTCAGCACAAAATTAAGATTCATAAAACCCAAGGAATGAAATGGCACATTGGTTCAGTGCGTCAGTCTTTCACCTCTAGGAATATGGGATTGTGAAAGAAGACAATAAAACAGGTGAAAGAGAACAAGAAACAAACTTCAAGAGATTAACAGCAACACAGAAAAGAAGAGAGCAGCGAGAAGACAATGAAGAGGCGTGGATGAAGCTAAAATGGAAAAGAGAAAGCCAGAAGCTGAGAAACTGGATCATAGAATCATTAGGGATTGGAAGGGACCTCAGAAGAGCATCCAATCCAGTCCAATCCCCCTGCCACAGCAGGACCACCCAGAGCAAGTTGCACAGGAACACAGCCAGGGCTGTGGGGAAATCAGTTCTGCTAAGAAATCCATTTTTATGCAGAAAACACAGAACTTGATCAGTTAATGCGTGCTCCACAGGGTCACCCAAGACAACTCAGAGGTACTACATCAGGGCATTCTGCTGATCAATAAAGCCTATTTTAAGACAAAGAGCAATGCAAGATAGTTAGAAATGGATTATTAAACATTATTCTATTACAGACTGCAAAGTTTCCATGGTGGGAAACTCATTATATAAATGCATGAGAGTCCACCACACCACTGGGCTTCCTGTAGAGTCTGTTACTGGAATGCAGGAAAAGCTGACTCCAGGGCACAGCTCAGCATCACTGTTCCGGCGTGCTAATTTCATTCGATAAAAGGTCATGAGGACTTCTCCAAGCAGCTTCCAAGTGAAGAAGTTAAGAGGGTGAGGGTCTTCAGAGTGGTAGGGTATTCCAGTAATCCACCTGATACTCGGGCAGCAATTGGGGAGCGTATAGTGACGCAGAAGTGTCTGCATGAACATCTAGGGCAAGCGGGAAGATGCCTGCACTCTGCTCTTCTTTCTAATGCTGTCTACAGACACTGATGCAGTACTTGTGGGAGGTTGGGGTATAACACATCAACACCAAAGCCATTACATTTTGAACTATGTTCCCCTACCTGTTATCACTTCACCACACTAGCACATCAGCACTCTCAGAGCATTCTCCTCCCGCCAGGCCTCTGCTCACGTGCCCAGCAGAAACACACCGAGTTGAGGTTTGGAGTAAAGCTTTGGGGGTTGTGACCGAGGTGACTGAGTAACTCTTCCATGAACGGCTGTGCACCCAAAGGTGCAATCATAGTAGACTGAAGTGCTGAATTAGCTTTCCTTTATCTAGGGGCACATTTTTAGCCAACTCTGACAGGAACAGTGCTCTCCACAAAACCAGCTGGGAAATGAACTCCCCAGTTTCAATTCTTGCCCAAGTGCTACTGACTTCCTGAATGATTTACCTCTTGCTTTAGATTCCCCATGTGTAATTGGAGAATAGCACCACTTACCTACTTCACAGCAAGGCTCTTGTGAGAGCTAATTAATGTTTGTTGCACAACACGTTGAAATTGTAAAATGTCATAAGCGATGAGTGTTAGTGCCATTATCATCAGGGTTCTGCTGGGGACCACACGTATATAAAGTTGGTTGTTGTGAGAGCTACTCAGTATGGTAAGAACAAGACACAAAGTGCAGAAAGCATCAGACCCTCCTAATCTTCTTCAAGAGTGCTCTAAAAAGAAAGTGGTTGACAAACATCTGGTTTCCTTAGGATTTCCTTGCTAGGCTCTGCATGTTCTGCCACACTCGCTCTAACTGGGCAGCGCTTTATCCCCCAATACCTGCCTCAACTGGCCATCAATGGGGCCATTGTGTAACAGCCGAGGAACTCGCCACACCAGCAGCCAGCTGAACCTCAGATGTCCCGGTTGCACAGTTTAATAAGTCTATTTTTCCCTGGCTTTGCTTCCTGTGGAACCTCATTTCCCTCTTTAATTTCATTTTCCCTTTGTAGACAGCAAGGTTAAGGCCAGCAGCCAATGATGTCATCAGCTAGTCAGCTGTGTGCTGGAAAGTGTGCCACAGATGACAACCACTGCTTTTAGGTACAGCATTCCAACACGAAGTGCATTTCAAAACCTATTCTAGAACTCCTGCTGTGGATACATATCGATCTATTCTTTACATCCTGATTTTCCAATCACTATTAATATTCTCCAAACCTCTTAAACTATGCCCAAAATGCAAGATATAAATCTGTATGCGAGCACAGATGCTGAAGGCTCCTTCTGTTCTGAAAGGTAGGAATTCCTACAAAAGCCTGCTCGTTGCAACCACAGGACAGACCTTTAGCACTCAGATTCATCTTGCAGTATGATCTGAAAGAGCCCTGGGTAATTACACAGGAGCACCAAGGACTAGGACTGCAATTGTCTGGCAACATTCTCCTTGTTAACCTGGGTTCTGGGGAATCAAATGCAATCAGGGAGCTATTTACACCCAGATCAAGGGGAAATGAAGCTCTCCAACATTGACTATTCAGTGCAATACTATCATAGAATCATTAGGGATCAGAAGAGACCTCAAAAACCATCCAGTCCAATCCCCCTGCCACAGGATCCCCCAGACCAAGTCACACAGGAACACTGCCAGGCAGGGCTGGAATGTCTCCAGAGAAGGAGACCCCACTCTCCTCTTCTTTAGCCTAAGCTGGAGTCTTTCAAGCACGTAGACAACCATACACACACATATCTGTGACCTGTATTTTTAGAGGCATTATAAATCCAGAACAAGGACAAACAAGAATGAGGAGGAGAGGACTAAGGGGGTTTTGTGGTGGTGGCGAGTTTCCTCCTTTTCTCTTTTGTATTAAACAGCACAGCCTCAAGCCCTTCCTTCCAGCTGCAAACACGCTCAAATGAGGTCCTCAAAGACTCAAGTCTGAACTCTCCAGGGTGGACTCCTGTAATCATTCGGCTGAGCAGAAATATAAGATAGCTGTAAACAACGAGCCTGTAAAAGAGAATGTTAAATATCCTGCCACCGAGTCAACAGGAGACTGAAGGGAGCTCACACACAAGTCATGGCCACGACGCACGCTGCGCTCACGTCAAAACACAACTCGGTTTCCTTTTGTTTATTACCGTGTGGGACTATAAAAGTCAGTAAGGGAAGCACAAAGACAGAGAAGTTGTGGCAAGAGCAGTATTTTCAACTGCCTTTAGTTGGATGTAAACTCGTTGTAGAGACTCGAGTATGAGAAAACCCACAGTAATTCAAACCAATAAAGATCTGATCTGTGTCGGGACTCCTGTGTCTTGTAAGGAGTCCCTTCTTCCCTTCAGTGAACGCATCCATTGCTCTGGTCTGCTTCAAAACTGGTACAAGTTACAGCAACGCGTTTCCCTCTCTGTTCTCAACACTGCTCTGGCACTGAAGAGCGAAACCTCAGAAGTAGAGTTCTTTCTTCTTCCCCTGCCATAAGAGACACGGTCCTGCTTATTGATGATCCGGATGAGAACATCAAGTGCACCCTCACTAAGTTCACAAACAACACCGAGCTGGGCAGGCGTGTAGATGTGCTTGAGGCAGAGGCTCTAAAGAGAGGTCCAGATAGGTGGGATCAATGAGTTAAGGCCAACTGCATGAGTTTCAACAGGGGCAAGTGCTTCAACAAGCTTGAGGGAGAGTGGCAAGAAAGCTGCTGGACATATTAACTGATCATCAGCTCAATATGAGCAGCAGTGTGCTCAGGTGGCTAAGAAGGCCAATGGCATCCTGTTGTATCAGAAATAGTGCAGCTAGCAAGAGTGGGGGAGTGACTGTCCCCCTGTACTTGGCACTGGTGAGGCTGCACCTAGAGTACTGGGTTCTGTTTCGGGCACCTTATTACAAGACAGATGCTGAGGAGCTGGAGCAAGTACACTGGAGGACAAGCAGGCTGGCAAAGGCCTTGCTCCGGAGAATAAGCTTAGGAGGAGCGATAGAGAGAGCTGCAGCTGTTTTGTCTGGAAAAAAGGAGGCTGAGGGAAAACTATCACTGTCTTCAACTACTTGAAAGGAGGTTGTGGAGAGGTTAGGGTTGGTCTCTTCTCACAAGGAAGAAGTGATAGGACAAGAGGAAATGGCCTCAGGTTGAGCCAGGGGAAGTTTAGGCTAGACATTTGAAAAATCTTCCTTACTGAAAGGATCACCAGGCCTTGGGACAGGCTGCCCAGGGAGGGGGTTGAATCACCATTCCTGTCTGTGTTTAAAGGTTTTGTGGATTTGGAGCTTAGGGACAGGGTTTAGTTGGGTTAATGGTTGGACTCGGCCATCACAAACATTTTCTCCAACCCAAACGATTCTATGATTCTGCTTACATGAAAGAGAATCTTCAGGTAAAAGAGGTGAAGATCTAAGATACTGCTCTCTATTTATAGTCACACAGCTCCTGTGGGGAGTAGAGACCCTGGTTGTTTATCAGATGCTACAATACAAACTCTGAAACCACCAGCACAACAGGCGCTCTGACCTGCACGTGCAGCCACCCACCTACAGGAGCACTACAAATTATTAGAAGTCAATACAGAAAGATTGAAGTACTCAAGCACCTCAGAAGAACGTCAGCCAACAGACCTCATTAAAGACAGCAGCATTGCTCCATAGTCCTCAAGCCTGGCCTCTAGAGGAGCACAAGAGTTGCAGCTAGAGAGGGTTATGAACAGCCATGCAGCCACCACTACTGCAGCAACACTGCTATCACGGGGTTTTGCCCGCGTTCAGTGTTGGCTCTCAGGCAATGATTTCCAAAGGTCTACAAGTACTAGATACCCAGCTGCTGCAGTCATAAATGCTGAGCCATCTCAGGAGTGCAACAGAGGACTCGCTACCCATGCTCTCAGTGGTGAAGATGGTGCACAAGTACCCACCCCTGGACTGTGGATGACGCACGGTTCCTTTCCAATCCTCTGATTGCAGTTTCACTCATAATGGATGAGTGTCTGTCGATGGAGAGGGGTGGTCCCAAAGAGAAGGCAAATGGCTGAAGTGAAACCTCTGCCTAAGCGTCTTGCTGGATCACATCCAGCTCGAGCCCCGATTCTTTTTGTTTTGACAGCTTTGTAGGGTAAAAGAGAAAACACATCCAGTAGAAATAGAATCAAAGTCCTTGCTACTTGAGGATCTGGAAGTCTTTCCTGTTTATAAATAGTAAAGATGTCTGTTTATGTAAAGGGAAACACTGATTTACTAGAACTGATTGCTTCACAGTCTAATTACTTTTCAACTAGCTGTTCCAAATTAAGATGTCATTGATGGCTTTTTGTGATATATTTCATTTTAAGCAAATTTATTCTATAATAGAGCACATCATAATGGAAAGCAGAGTTCCCGCTCTTCCCTCCTCTTCGTAGCTTGATATCTTGACAAGAAAATTAAATTTAGCAGTTAAAATGCTTCCATTAGTAATTTTATTAAGTTAATTAAGGAATCTCTCTTTCTGAATGTTAACTACATTCATTTCAGAACAACCTTGATTTCCCCCGCCCCCTTTTCCTTTAATTCCCTGTATTCCACGACAACGATGCTTTCTGAGACAAACAGCTTCCCAATCCAACAGTCCGGAGAACGTGACACACTCAAGAAATATTTGCTTTAACGAAGGGGAAGCACAAAGGTTCCTCAACTTAGCTCCCAGCTATTTTGCTTCATACAAAAAACACCGTCCCACTCCAATCTAAGGAGAATTTAGTACGAGCGATTCCAAAGCCACAGCAAACCCCACACACTGGGAGGATGTCAACAGGTGACGACAGTCAAGCCAGTATCTATCATAAAGGGGGAATGAGGGGGAGTTTTCCCTTCTGACTTTGGCCAAAAGGCTAACTCCTGGCTCACACGGTCACCTCTCATCGGTAGTGCTTCACCTTTCCTGTAGTCATTTCATCTCTCACCACAGACAAGCACAGATATAACCACACATTGCAAGATCAACTGCTCTCTTGTATCCCTCCTCCCCTGAAATCCAGGGCTATGAGAAATCCCCCCAGATTCGCAATTGTCTGCAGACCAAAGCAGTCGGGGCAATTTACATTCAAACTACATGTGTTTGTTGTAAACATGAACTAGTCCAGTGCTTTCTCTTTCCAGTCCCCCCCACTGCAATGTGCAAGAAGCCTCTTGCAGCAGCTTCTGACAGTAAAAACACTGCACTTATCTCCTCACCTAAAGGAAGGGATTTCTCACTCAATAGTCAAGTATTGCATTTGCCCCATGACCGGGGCCAAAGCAATGGTAACATCCACTTGACAGTCCATGGCCTGCTGAAAAGAAGTGTCTACAACATGCAAAACACCACCATTTAAACCCAAAGAGTAGCCAAGAGGAAGGCTGACATTCATTGCCTCTGACAAGACCACCCAGGGGCATGGCTCCGCACGGGCAGAGTAACATGAACAGCTGAACCAGTGCTCCCCGTCGCTGCCAAACACGCAGAAGCATGACAGAAACAACAACTGCAAAGGGTGAATTGGTCACCGTGCAAACGACCGGCTGATACAGGTATGGGGGGAAATGTCTGCAGACAGCTACCAAAACGGAGAGAAGTGCTACAGGACAACTTGATCCCCCTGATCCCACACTTGCAGCTGGGTCCTGGCACGCTAACAGAGACAGCTACACAAAGACAGGGTTTATGAGTAGTGAGGAGAAAAACCACTGTGACGGATCAGCTGTATAAGGGTCTCACGTTCAGTTAATTCTGCAACTTTGGGCTACCTGGACATCTATTCTTCGCTGCAGGAAGGCAGACCTGTGGCACAAGCCCCATGTAGTTCACAAAGGGTTCAATCCCACTCCTGTATCAGGACAGCAAGGACTGTGCTTATAAACACATTTCTTCTCCATACCCCTAGCTCTCATCATCAGGGCTTACAGTCTCCCACCCCACAAAGGGGGTGAACAGCTATCAGAACACCCCCGCCTCCAGGAGCACTTGCACACACTCCAACAGACTTGTAAAACTCTATTCACATCGCACTGGTGGAGAAGTGCCTACACAGACACTGATCCCACTTCACAGTGCCCTTCCCCAGCCTGCCTGTTGACAAGAGTTTTGGCTGAGAGACTGGACCGAGCTCAAAACACAGCAGAAGTTCTCTGCAAACAGAAGCCAGGCTTTTTCATGTGGTCTGGAATGCCCCTTCCATCAGTCTGGGTGAGCTGGCCCAGCCCACCCCTCATTCCTCCTCAGTCAGGGATAAGGATAGGAAAGCCCTGGTGCGGTGTCACCACAGATGTGTTAACAACACCCCTCCAGCTACCAGCACAAACAGCACCGGGAGAGATGTCACGGGGAGCATCAGCTCCATCCCAACTGAACCAAACACAACCTTCTAATAGATTTTTGTGGAATTTGAAGCACCTCTAGAGAAGTTTGATACTGAGCAAACACATAGAAAGATAAAGCGGAGCCTTTGATTTATATTGATGAATTATTTGTGCTTCCACTCCCATAATTAAAAAGTTGGCATGCTGCAGAGAGAGCAAGATCTGAGACAGGTGTGAACTAACTAACAAAGCCCGAGGGCACACTGAGTCTTTTAGTCTGGGGTTTCTCACAGCAGAAGACAATTAAGAGCAGCTATTAGGTCATTCTTGTCACCTGATCAGCATTTAAACACACACACATACAGCACTGCACAACAAAAAACCCCTCTCCTGCATCTCTAGCGATGGAGACTCCACATTCCACAGGCAAGCAGTCAGGGGAGCACTCCGGTACCCATGCCACTGCAGACTGCTCAGGCTCTTGTGCCAGCTCAGGCCATGGAAGTAGCATTTCTTCCTGTCTTCTCTCCAGCAGAGGCATTGAATGAGGAAACACAAAGGGCCCCCCTTTCCCATCTAACAAAGTTTGGTTCCAAGGGTAATGATGTTTCAAAGGAAGGAAGTGTTGAGAGGCAGAGGTTTGTGTAGGAGATGCACTCCTTACACTCCTTACCACTCCTTGTGTGTTTCAACATAGATGTTTCTAAGAATCAGACAGGCATACAAGCTAGCAGAGCCTACCAAGATTTAACTCTTGAGATTGAATTCACAAACAAAGCACACGTTCTCGATCCATCTGGCTCCAAACCCAAACTCAGCACTCCAGCTCCTGTGCTGTGACAGAGAAAAGCACTTGCAAAAGCCACACAGACCTAAAGCTGGAAAGCCTCACAAGAGGTGGAAGAGTCCATCACTGGGCTCTGAGACAATCAGAAGATGCTTACCTTGGTTTTGGACAGGTGGGCTCCACCCTGCTATTGAACCCCTCCAACTGCAAGGTCATACAGCCCCTCTCAGCAGCCTACTCCCACCGTTAGGACACTCGTGTCTGTACTGAACAACGATCAACCTTGCACTAATCAAGCCAATTTATTCTTGTTCAAGTGTTTGTACTGCACTTGGTGAACACAGTAAACAGTGATTGTTTCTTAGTGTTTGTACGTTGAGAGTACTCAAGAGCCTCTCCCAAACAACTTTCTTCTAAACCAAACAGAAGATTATTTTGCCCAAGCTGTTTTCTACCTCTGTTACACCTCACTACGAGGGTTCAGAGCTCTCACTTCTATCTGCCCTACACGTTCCATACTTCATCACAGAAGAGCCAAAAAGAAAGCACCAATTTGCTCTCAGTTAGAGTTTGAGCACTCAAACTAAGGACCTGAAGTCAGCCAGCCCCCCTCTCCTCCACACTCACGCTGTGGCAAACATCTCTCTTTCAATGACTCAGTCAGCTCTAACCCTTACAACAGGCACAGCAGACTTGCCTCCTCAGGCTCGCAGGAGCTCAGTGTTGCTTCTGACAGCATCATTCAACAATTCACAGAAAACCTGAGATGAGCTGAGGGCTGACTTTTCTGCAGTGCTCTGGCCAGGCAGTTGCAGTGTTTGCTGGATGAGGACAGAAGCTGGAAAAGCCCCTTTCTCTCGTGGCAACCGATAAGCTTAACCCTACAGAGCCACCTCACTCAGCATGCCACCATGCCTCACAAGTCCTGGTGGGAGCTGCCTGGCACTTGCTAGTCCATAGACTGTAACACAGAGACAACCACTCTCCCCAGCCAGACCCAGCATGAAAAGATCTCCTTAAAAGTTGTGGAATTACAGACCTTGTTTTCTCCTTAGGAGAGGACTTGATGCTAACACCTTCACATTGCTAAAACCACATGCTCTCTCGCATTTGTTTCCTCCATTAGAAGCTCAGCAGCATTTACTGAGGGCACCTCATTGACAGAGGGGAAAAGTCAGACCCAAAACCAGGGTGAACCATTCATTAACACCCTCTGCACAGTGCAACAGAGAAATCATCACCAGAAAGCTTCCCAGAGCTGAACTTACCGTTGGAAGAAAGTCCCTGCGTGTTCCTGTGCTGGTGTTAGGACGAAGGACTGACTGCCTGTGCCCCCAGGTAGCTGCTCAGGGCAGCTGAGGGACATGTGAAAACCAACTCCAGCCTTCCCTACTCCGATTTGCAGAAAAGGGAGCAAGCGAGTTTTACCGAGCAGTTTTAAGTAACTCATAATTAATCACATGTGCAAACGCATCAGACAAGTGTGGATGCACAATTAAATAACTAATCACCGCGGGGAAAGGCTGCAAACTGCAACTGCTCTCTTGCCCCAGGCACACCCAGGTGCTCCCGCTGGCTGAGGGAGCCGGCACTGGCTGCTTTCTGAACCAGCAAGTGGAGACACCTGAGTCAACTTGCACGCCCCGTTAAACACCTGGGGTTCTTTTTTTTCTAGAGGTCAAACAAGAACTTTCCAGAGCCTGACACAGAATGAGTCTTAACGGGGTCACTGTGTATGTCAGGCACCCAGTCATTTCACCACAGTGGGCACAACTACAAAGCAGATTTCATCCCCAAGCTCTTGTGAATCCCAGCACCCTGGCCAAGCCTGCTGCAGACCCACCCCAAACAGAGAAGTGCAATGCTTAGCTAGTGAGTGTTGGGCGGAACACTGAGCTAATTCTGCTCTCATTTACCATAATAGAAACATTACATGAACTGCCAACTTTCTTACACAGCTATTTTAATCCCAGTTTAATCCTGCCAGGAAGTACAAACAGCACATTGCGATGTCTGGAGAGATGTCTGATGTCAGGTTATCCCATGACATCAAATAAATACACTTTCAGTTCAGAAGAGATCACTATCTCCCTCCAATTCAATTCCAAACTGTTTTTTCCTCATCACTGGGGCCAGGATTTCCTTCACTTCTCATCTGCTTCACATATTCAGGACCTTCTTCCCAGGGAGGGTCCCGGAGCACTGGACCAGGCTGCCCAGGGGGGCTGTGGAGTCTCCTTCTCTGCAGACATTCCAGCCCCGCCTGGCTGTGTTCCTGTGTGACTGGGTCTGGGGGATCCTGCTGTGGCAAAGGGACTGGACTGGTCCCTTCCAGTCCCTAAGGATTCAGTGATTCTGTGATATACTCTTGAAACTACTTTCCCATTAACACCACAAAAAAGTGCTGAAAAATAGCTGAGAAAACTTGTCTGCAAAGATCCAACCTTGCAAAATTGGAATTTCTTTTGAAGAAAGCTTTTCCCTCCCAGTACTCCTTCCTAGCTCGAGTTTGACCACAGACACCTGTCAGAGAATGTGCCGTCAGCACACGGGGATGGGTGACACTGGAGTCAGGGAGAGATGGATTCGTCCCTTTCCGGTTGTATCATAGGGGAGGGCTCCTGTAAACCCAGTAACAATACCCCTAATGACTCAGACGCTGAACACCTCATCTGAACGATGTTTGTGCTGATGATTTAGACTAGCCTGAGCTATGCCAAGCAGAGGAGAACACCAAACCCAAGATCCAGGCAGTATGAGAACAGCAGCACTTCATGCCTCCACGGTAAAATACGTGCGGACAGAAATAGCTGAGACATTTTCTGTTCCACAGAGCTTGAGATCTAAACAGCTGTTGATCTCCAAGAACCTGTTCCTTGCATGTTTACAGCTCCCACCCTGTTCACTGCTGTTCACCCGACAGGGTGGGCATTGCAAGGCTCCACCGAAATCGCAGTTCCTGACGTGTTGCACCTTCCCAAGCACGCGTACAGTCAGGCAGCAGCTGACAGTTTCACACCTCTGCAAGAACCCTCAAGGGCGGTACAGTCCTGGGTGTCAGAGCCCATTTCACAACAACCAGCAGGTTTGGTCCTTCATAACTCAAGGGGGACAAGCCAGAGGCAGCAGTAAATAGAGTGGAAGTGGACAGGCTGTGACCACGGACACGATGGCTCTCTCCGGAAGGCATATGCGCGATGGAGTTATGGTTCTAATGAAATTGTCAATAGTAATCCTGTTCCTGGGAGCCTGAGATCCCTGTTTAATGAAGTGGACAGTAACAAAGAAAATAAAAACCCTCTAACAGCTACAGTATGAGAAAGCCATCACTGGTGCTGATTTCACGTCCATGATGTCATGCAGCAGGACAGCACTGCCACCAAGCACCACTGTGACCTAGCAGGGGATGCTGTCTTGTCAGCCTTCCTGTAATTACCAACGGGAATGGGGGCTCGCTGTACTTGCAGGAATTCTGAGTCATGTAGCACATGAAATAGGGAAAGCAGAGTCACATCTGCATGGAAAAGGCTGCCAGGGTTGATTTCATTTGATGCTGAAGGAAACACCTATTACACCCGGCAAGAAGGGCTGAATTTCACAGCTCACTGTGATTCCTGAGGCCCTGCATCCCTCCTCCAGCAGACCCAAGCAGCATGTTCCATAGCCCCATTGCACCCAGTGCCCTTCATCTTATCACCAGATGACCCTGAGCAGAGCCTGGCTCCATCCTCCTGACACCCACCCCTCACAAATTGAGAGACAGCAATGAGGTCCCCCCTCAGCCTCCTCTTCTCCCAGTTCCAGAGCCCCAGCTCCCTCAGCCTTCCCTCATCAGGGAGCTATTCTACTCCCTTCACCATCTTCGTTGCTCTACACTGGACACCCTCCAGCAGCACCTTGCATGAGGTGCCGATTTCCAACCAAGTGACTTTATTCGGGACCTCTCCTGTAAAGAGAGGGACAGCCTGATGCATCGATAGTAGCGCTAGGTCTGAGTGTCTCAGTGAGGCATCGCTACCTGCAGAGGAAATCCAGTTACACAAAGTTTCTTGGTTGCTCATTATTCAGCAGAACATATTAATCAATGTAAATAGGATCAGTGCAGCCTGGAAGAGGGCTTTCAGGCAGTTCAAGGTGACACTGAAGCAGCATACTGACTGGCTGAAGATCTACCAAAGCAACCCCTAAATGGTGGCAAGGAAAAGTAGCCAGGGAAGTCATCCCCAGCTGAGGCTGTCACAGGCTTTACAGACATTTCCAAGGGTCAGGAAAAAGACGCTGACACTGAAGCATTTGGCTGCTACTACCAGCTTCCTCATCACTCAGAATGCTAAGTTAGATATTCTGCCACCACCAAGATGGTCCTACTCTTGTAGATTAGTCCATTCCGAATGACTGACTGGTGGTTTCCAGCTCCTCCTGAGATGGAAAAATGTCAGCCAGAATATCCACCCTACATCAGTCCATGAGAGAACGAAAGACACATTCATGGTGCCTAGAGAAAACCTAACGCTGTGGTACAACTCAACTGCACCGCCACTGCCACGCTGTTGTTGAATCAAATGAAGCTCTGTTACAGGAGGACTCACCCACCCCAGCGTGAAGCTGAGGACTGTGAAGAAAAAGGCATTAGGCACTTGTCTTCCACGCGCAGCCTCTGTAGCTGCAGAGTTCTGGGTCCTCAGCAGAAACTGACTGAAGGTGTCCTCAGAGAGATATTCAGTCAGGGGGAAAGATCTGTTTCTCATATAGCAGGCACTGCAGCTGGTGGCAGAAAGCTGCACTATGTCAGACTTCACAAACGGCGCCAACTCTGGTGATGAAAACTATGGCAGAGGCCATGACTGAAGAGATGTTCACAGCTCTGTGCTTGGCCCAGTCGTCTCCGATGTGCCACCAGATGCTCATGGCTAGCATCACTCTCAAGTCAAGGTCATTCAGCACTAGCTTTATTAATCTCTGGGATATTAGAAAGAAAACGAGGCCAGCAGCCTTCGCAGCAATGGCCAGATACTCTGTAGACCACATGTCTCAGTGAAACATCCCATGGTTGGTCAGGAACAAGTGAGTCTGGGCAGGAACTCTGCACTTTTCAGACTCTTATTTACACTGTTATTAAATCCATTCCACATGCAGCAGTGGTTATGATGTTAAAGAAATACTAGCTCTGTTTTCATAAATCCTCTGTTGGGCAACTCCACCGGCCACACACAGAGATGCCCGTCCTCTGCTGGTGCTCTGCTGTTGCTTCTGAGATGCACCAGCCTCGGTTTTGCTCCCCAGACCAGTGAACTTTCTCACTGTTCCTCACTCTCTGCTCAGCAGATGGTTACTCCAGATCCCTGTCTTTCTTACCACAGCAGGCAATGTGGACTCAAGTACTGATGTGAAGATCTGTATGAAGGACAGACAGAAACAAAACAGCGAGAAGGGGAACTTCTGTGTGCAAGAACTCCTCCCCTCGCAGATGCTCGCACCCAGTTCATGCAGGCTTCAGAGGTAAATCTCAGACTGCCACGGAAGGTCACCTGTGATGACAAAGGCTTTGCAGCAGTTCTTCCGAGTGTTCTGTATGAACCCCAACTGCTGGCGTTTGATCCCTTCGTTCTCTGCTAGGGGCTACCTCCTGGCACGGCTAACCACCACCCAGAGCTTCCGTTCCAGGTTCTCTGCAACGGGCTCCCTACTTACTCGGAGAGTTCAGGAACCCCTGCAAGCATCCTGGGCTGAGTCCCCGGTGAAAGCAGTCAAGCTTGACTTGGACTCGTTACTGCGTGCGTGCAGTTGGTACTCGATAGCAGAAATCAGCAGAGATCAGTGAAGTGCAGTAAAGAAAGAGAGGTGAAACAGAAGACAACGCTTGTGTTTCCTAACTGCGGCATTTGTAAACGCTAGGGTAAGGCACTGGCTTCATTTTCTTAGCCCCTCGTATGGTAAACATCCTCCCATTCGTGAGGAAGTGCAGGGCCTAAGCTTTCTACCACACCTTCTGCTCTCTTTAAGACTTCCCTTCAACACTATCAGCGCTGCTGCCCGTGTGTGAGGCTGAAATGAACAGCCTCACTATTTTTGTTCCGACGGAGCACGCTGAATCTTTACGACTTTTTCGGTGGCACGATCAGCGGGCCCGGGCACGCAGTCTGTTTGGACAGTGTAAGACCTTTGTTGTTGCTGGGGAAACTCTGGCTTGATTCCTCTAGCCATCTGAATGACTGAAATAGAAGCGCATTGAAATTAGAAACACATGCGGTCTCCGGACTAGTCTTTCCACTCTGGAGGATAAATGGGAACCGTTCATCTCGCTCCGCACTTTTCAAGGCGTGCGGTGCCATGTGACTCATTAGCCAAATGATAGCTTCCCCTGACCCTTCCAAGAACAGGGAAACCGGGTTCCTGCCTCCAATAAAAACACTGTGCTTCCCAACACCAGCCAAGAACTTCCATTCTTCATGGACCTCTCCTTTTCTAAGTCCTACTGGAGCAGGAGGCTAGCAGAATGTGTCAGCTGCAGTGGCGTTCCCTGAGAAGGAAGGGCCTCTTGATGTATTTTATCACATAGTTGTTGCACAGCCAAGCACAGATTTCTAGTAAATTATATTTTATACTTCCTGTTTTATCAAATGAAAATGAAATTGAGAAGGGATATAATCCTGTATGTGAAATGAATTACTGGGATCAGAACGCAGCCTGATGCACTTTATAAGCTATTAATAACTGGTTCTTGCAAATATCATTAGTAGGCAAACTCTGATTGTAATGCTTTTTGCAGTCTTATAATTTGCAATATAAATGTATTAAGATAAACCTGGAACTCCAAGTCTTTCACATAGCCATTTAAAACCATAAATAAGGGCTGCCTCAAGAGAAGGAGCAGCTCGGTGCCACCGTTGTTCCTGAATGCTTAATTCACGTGCTTTTTGCACCACCTATGGAACCAGAAGGAGCTGAGGGTTTGGAGCAAAGGCCCGTGATGCACGCCCTTTCACTAGGGCTACCTGGCCGGACTGAACCACAGTCCCTCCTTACCCCGAGGCAACGCCGCCTTCTTGAGACAGAATATAGAATCGACCCTTCAGCTACGGCGGATGGGACAAAGAGAGTGAGTTGGAAGGAGCAGGTTTCCCTTTCCCTTTGCAGAAGTCTGTGCATTACAAACACACCTGTAGCACAAGGGCCACCTTGCCTTGGATTTCTGGCGTCAAACCAGCTGCACAAGCAGTGCTCCAACTCTGCCCTTAAATTCAGGGTAGAAAACGTGCACAGCTATCCTAGTGGCCCAGCATGACACTTCATGGACACCGATGCCTTTCAGCTACACTTCCAACAGGTGTCTTCTGGAAGGGTGCACAGAAATATTTCAGCTGAGGACTTGTGATGACTCCACAGGAAACGGCCTGTTCTGGTAACCAACAGAAGTGCCTGGAGATGAGCGAAATGAGACTCTCGAGGGAGCAGACGTCCTGAATGTCCCATCTACAGGAAAGGTAAACTTTTCTCTAATACCTGTGAAAAGCCCAGCGGGTTCACGGGAGGATGGAGTACAAAAAGGAACNAGACTCTCGAGGGAGCAGACGTCCTGAATGTCCCATCTACAGGAAAGGTAAACTTTAATACCTGTGAAATGCCCAGCGGGTTCACAGGAGGATGGAGTACAAAAAGGAAAGCAATGCCAGTGCATTCTGCTTTGCTTTGTTTTCATTAGGTACCTATTTTTCTGGACAATAAACCTATGCATGCCTTCCAGATCTCATGGTCACTACTACAAGACCCTGGAGAAAATGAGTGAGACCATAGGATCCCCCTGGAAATGACCGTTCTGAGCAAGTACTTCTCAGATCCTACATTCATGAATTCCTATGATCATGAACATACTTACAGGAGTTTGAATGTCTGGCTATTTTTATAATCCCACAGCTATTCATATTCTCCCCATACTATCAATCTCAAAAACATCTTCAAAATCAGGTCTATGGTATCTCGTGTCAACAAGTGGCCAAGCGAGCTTTGTCGCTGAAGCTGATCTTTATGCTGATTACTCTCTAAATATTCCAGATGCAGGAACACTTGCTCTTCTGATAACTGAAATACAGAGCGCTTTTCAAAACACACCGAGAGAAGAATGAGGTCAGCTCTGCTTCTGGCAGCAGTCTGGAAACTCTACGAGAACCAGAGCCCTCCTGAGACCCCCTGACATAGGATGCAAGAACCTCCTTTGCTGAAGTTTTTGAACCAGTCTAGCTACAAACCATCCCTCCTCTCTAAGCGTGAAATGCAGGTGCCAGATGCACAAAGATTTCAGCCTCAACAACAAAAGGCAGGAAAAGTATCCCAACATTAAAGATAAGCAACTGACCGGCATCATTCTGAGAGGTTTGCTAAGAATTAACTAATTAGGAATTAACCTGGCAAAGCCACCTCTCATTCCCTCATCCACCTCCAAAACTCAGGCTCTGATTCTTAATTCTTAATTTTCTGAAATGTAAATTTGAAGTGTAAAGATTGTCTTCAAAGGCACTACTGCAGCGGTGATGAGGGACAAAGAGCCGTGTTTACTCTTCCACTGAAAAGCTGGGTGAATACTGCTGAATGTGATTTGTATGGGGAGGAGGGTAGTTAAAATAAACCATTATTTCAAACAAAAAGGCCGATTCATTCCCAGGGAGAAGCAATGATCTTGTAGATTCAAGTACACCAGGAAAACAGAGAGACTTACAATACATAAATACTATTGTATTTTAAAAGTGTGGAGTCCCCAAAACCTACTCTAAAATTAGCATTCCCACTCTAGAGACCCAAGTAAGCAGAATACATTTGGGGGGGGGAACCACCCAGCTTCACCCAATTTTAAGTAGAATCATAGAATCAGTAGGGATCNCCCCACCCTAGAGCAGGCTGGACAGAGCCTCATCCAGCCCGGCCTTAAACACCTCCAGGGAGGGGGCCCCAGCCTCCTCCCTGGGCAGCTCATTGCAGGCTCTCACCTCCCCTCAGTCATCTACATGGAAACGGCAGCTGGATTCTGTAACACACTGTGCCTGTCCTACACCTCTGCTTCCTTTTTCAGGTGTTGCTGTTCCAACCAGCCAGGACGAGAAGAGGAAGGAATTCTGTGTATTCATTATGGGTGCAGGTAAGATTTACATCTGACATTCCGGAATAATGACATCTACACTAGCAACTCAGATATTCAGTCTCAGAACCGAGCAACTTCTAAAATCCCCTTTTAAGCTTTGCAGCCACAGAAGACTCTTAATAATTGATTATAATTGATTTTAACCTTGTCCTAACCTGGGCAAAATGGCAAAGCCAATCATCTTTGTCCTGATGGGATATGAGGAAAGAGCCCCCAATACACATCTTTAAAAGCTCCAGACATGAGCAGAAGATAAAATATTTAGTCTGCAGAAGCCTTGACCTCCCAATTCCAGCCAGTTTTGAACTTGAATTGATTTCCGACAAGGCATCTGGGAGATGATTACAACAAAATGCACTAAAGCTGGGCAGCCTCTATTTTAACATCCCAGCAGCTTAACCTGTTAATAACAGCAATTGTTCTAGCTACAACACCAATTGCTGTAACAGACACTAGAAATGGATAACAGCGGCACAGGAACGCCGGCACCGCAGACTATTAGAGCGCAGCCATTCACCGGCCTGGCGCTAAGGTTGCGTCGGCACTTCCCTAACAACCCCCTGTTTTGGGGGCTTGAAAACTCAGCTGTGACAACGCCAGACAGGGCTAAGCCGCTGCAGACGAGCGGTCCTGGTCAAAATTCCAGCTGGAGCCAAAGGAGGTTTCTGCTGGCTAAGAGCAAGCACAAGCTGAACATGGTCACCAGGCACAGATGAAAGCGCTACAGAAGAGCACATTCCTGAAGAGTAGCTGTGATTTTACTCACGGGGTGGAAAAGCCTTAGCAGTGTTCCAAACAGGAGTATCCCGAGATACTTCCACTGTTGAAGACACTCTAAGTCTTTGAAGGAAAAAGCTGGGCTTGTAGATCACTTACAGACGGAGACTTACCGACCGTAATTGCGCGAGCCAGTCAAGGACACTAATCTCACCGATGGAGAAAGCAGGATTTATCTTCGAGTTGCAGTGATGTTAAAGGCAGACATCATTAGCGTGAAGATCACACTCGTGTCTAAACAAACAGATCCACCATGACGCAATGTCTCTCCTGTTTTCACTTAGTGCCACGGCACTGTCGCCGTCTCCAAGAGTAAATCTTTTACGCCTGTTTATCCCAACCTCACACCCAACTCTGAACCCAAGGATATAATTAACGGGCTGTATTTTCACACCCTTGAAGGAAGGTTCCGCAGTCTGCCCGTGGAACACAACACTGAGATATCCCTACACTTTGAAAAATGACATTCTGAGATGGCAGGTGACGCTGGCAGAGATACCCAAGCAGGGAGAACGGCCCACACCTGCTCTTGCTTGTTTCCATACCGCTTGCCTGGCACCCGTTATCTGCTCCTTCACCTGCTCTGGTTTGCTTTAGCGCTTTCCTTTGTAGGTCTTACAGCAACAGAATAATAAGGAAATCAGAACTAATGAACCAGTGGCACCAGCACTTGTTTAGTTGGGAGGATTCTGCCGCAATAGTTTCCGCTGCTGAAACACGAGGAGTGTTTTGAACGCAGGTATTTCTCGGAGTGCAGACCCCGCCAGCTCAGAGACCATACTCCGCGCAGCGTGTGAATTCCTGACTTCACCCCATCAGGGTCTGAGGATAAACAAGTGTGTAAATGAGAAACAATCCTGCATTTATTCCTAAAACAATATTGGGGTTTCCGCAAGTAACCCTGAGACAATTAAAGCTCTTGGTACCATACTTTCACCATGGAAACTTTTGTTTGCCCGAACAATTGAAATTACAATCAGATGTGCTCATCCCTTGTTGAAGTAATGAACAATGGTACATCTGAGAGAGAAATTCAAAGTGCGTCGTTTATCTTACCCTCTTTTCAATTAGGCCAAATCAAGTGTAAGAATGTTCCAAACTCCACCACAGGCACAGGGCCGGTGGATTTATTACCGCTGGGGTGCTAATCTTAGCAGATGGTAAAACTATATTTTTAGCATGAAGTACACTGAGGCAATAAATCTAAACAAGGTAGATGTTATCAACTAATATCTCCCTGGTGTGAGGTAAAACTCCGGCATGACAACTCAGCATTCCTATAAGCTCTGGGTGAACGTTGTAAGATATAAGTCTCTCTATAGGATGAAAAATAACTGGAATTAGCAGGAAAAGCCTTCGCCGTGCGGTTTAATATACTACACCGAGCAGAGGAAGGAGGTGCACAGTTTTGCTTAGCAAGAAATTTTTTCCCCCCCTAGACAACTCATTTTTTTCTTGCAGGAAATTTTTCATTGACGCTGGGAAAAATACATATAAATCCAGTCGTTGTCTCCCGCTTTGAGGAAAAACCCCCACCACCTAGTTTTTGAGACAGAAAACAAGACGACAAAGATGAAAATAATATTCAGATGAAAACGGGTGAAACCTGGGGGGAAGAGGATACGAAGGGAGCCCTTCGCTCGCCAATCTGTAAGCACAAGAAAATACTACAATAACTAGCAAGAGCAGAATGAAAATGGTTTCCATTGTTACTGAGAGCGCATTACGGAGCACTTGAAATTCAGTGCAGGGTCCTGTACCTTTGCAGCAGCGAAGACACTAAAAATACATGGAGTAAAAAATGCGAGAGGAAACTTTGCAGAGGTCGTTTTTTAAGACAGTCACGCTGCTAGGCAACACAACCGCACCAGTTCATTAAATGATAACGAAATTAACATGAGTAAGCGTCTGCCTCGGGAAACAATGCTTTTGTTTTAAAAACTCACACCGCGACTCGTTCTTGAGATGGACTGCAAAGAACGGCGATGCGGGTTCTGGATGGTAAATAAAGGGAAAAAGAGGGCTCTGTTTGACTTGTTCGACTATTTCATGTGCTGGAATGTGCATTCTGCTTCTCTTAACGGTCTCACTCTGCGAGCAAAGTAAACAAGGAATTCAGGTCAGAGCTGAAATGGACTGCTGGGTCTCTAGGTACCGAATGGGAACTGCTAAGAGAATTAAAGGGAGTGTGAAGACAGCTGAGAGGAAGCCAACCCAAAGGTCCTGTATTTCAGTGACTCGCTGAACCCATCCCTCGTGGCGCTGATTTGGGCCAGCAGACAGATGCTATGAAAAATGTTGGGGAAGAGTTTGGATTGTGACAGGTACTACAAACACCTAACGCCGGTGCCAAAGCTGAACACCCCTCACTCCATTTGATCCCAAACTTTCTATCTGATCTCTCAGTGCCAATGGACGGGGCAGCCCCAGAGCGGATGATAATGCTGCTAAGTACAAATTCGTATCCCTGGGGGAGAAGCAGTGGTGTTGAACCCACTGCAGAGTCTGTGGAAAACACCATCCCAATTCTCCAAGTCCATCACAGAACCAACTGTAACCAGCACCAGAGCAGCACACGAACCACAGTCTGAGCGCTACCAGCAGGCTACAAGAATCCCATTTATAACCTAACCGGGAAAGACTAAAGTAGGATGGCACGAACCATCGGGGAACGGTGTCTCACTCTTTCTCCTTGTAGAAGAGGCAGGCATGGGAAGAACCAAGCAGGACTAAAACACGAGCAAAGGCGTGCACCGGCTTCAGTGGTTGTGACCGCCTGTGGGATGCATCGGGGACTGAAGTTTAAAAGAGACAGGATAGACAAATGCACAACCTTCCAGAAACCTTTAGCGTTGATCACTAGGACGTGGAGGCAATTCTTGGGACGTGTTACTGCCCCTGCTCTTCGCTGTACTGCACAGAGGAAGGTTACTGGCATAACCAGGCTTTGGTTTAGGGCAGCACAGCCGTCCCTATGTCCCTTCCTCCTACGGATGCCCCATACAGCAAGACTGGAGAGTAACTGCAGCCACTTGCAGGAGAGTAGAAAAGAAAAAACAGCAGTGAGAGATGTTGAGTAGAGAGAAGTTTCCAGACTAGTGATTCCAGAGTGGGGCAAAAAGGGAAACATCCTTGCCCAATAATACTAAGTGGCAGAGAACCCATCAAATACGCTGCACACATCAACAAAATCACCTCAGCAACTTAACTGCTCCCCTCTTACAGCAGAATTTGCCTCCTCTGTCTTCTCACCTGTCTTTTTCTCACACTAGAGATATCTTTCAAATTGCATGACCAGTCCTTATTCGCTTAAATGGCTTTAAAAAAAACGGTTCCCTTTATGAAATTTTAATTTCTTTCTTTCTTTCTTTCACTTTATCCCACCGTTTCCAGGCGTCAGGTTTAAAAGTATTTAAAAAATACAATAATTGGGCATAAACTACCAAGCAGGACATGTGTGGCTCCCAAGTACCTCATCAGATTCAGCTAGCAAGGTAATGAAGCGGAACTGATGACCAGCTTATTCATACATTGGTACACACCAGCCCCCCACACTGAGAACAGCAGAGGGTTTACACATTGCAGGGCAGAGAATTAGCCACAACTACTCCAGAATCCCAAACCTTCCTGAGGGAGAAGTGTCCAAGCAGAATCAGGTGTAACATATCACCCACACGCTGGTTTACTCTTGGTTTTTGCTCAGAGCCCCATCCAGCCTGACCTTCAATGTCTCCAGGGATGGAGCCTCCACCACCTCTCTAAACAACCTGTTCCAGTGCTCCCCCACCCTCACATTTTCCTCCTGTCCAGCCTCAACCTGCCATTTTCCAGCCTAAAACCATTCCCCCTCGTCCTATTGTTCCATCCCCTTGGGAACAGTTCTTCTCTAGCCTTTGCACAAACCCCTTTCAGGGACTGGAAGATCACTATAAGCTCCCCCCCCAGTCTTCTCTTCAGGCTGAACAACACCAACTCTCTCAGCCTATGGTTATCAGACAGGAGCTCCAGCCCTCTGCATATTTTCATGGGCTCCTCTGGACTCACTCCAACAGCTCCACATCCTTCTCGTGCTGGGGGCTCCACAACTGGACACAACACTCCGGGTGCCATCAGAATTTTATGCCCCAAACATAACCACTCAAAGCCAGAACCCTGCTCTTACGGTGACACGGGCTACCTAGGACTGCAGTGCCAGCACTAGGCAGGTGTTGAGCAAAGCCAGCTGGCAGCTCAGCCCTTTGGGTGTTGTAGGACACATACCTGATGGGCTAACCTACCACGGCACCAGGGAAATGTGTGGAGTCTGGAAGAGTTCTGGACGTACAACAGTAAGTGACAGCAACACCCAACCGATTGGAAAAGCAAAGCCAGGCTCCTACATACAACTCCTGAAAAGGACGTATGGCATCTCTAATCTCGGCTCACAAACCCACTGCAATTAGATCCAAGCCACTTCAGCAAGCTGCTTAGTTTATGTGGGAACTAACTCCAAACCCTAAATGAAAGCAGCGCTGCGACGAGATCGACTCCTGCTACTTGGGACACAAAATACTGCGGCTGGTGAGTGTACCAGCTTTTCTGAGCAGAGACTTGAATTTTGATCCTTTTCAATGCCTGGATTCATGTTCAAGGAAAGGGCACTCAAGTAATCTCATGAATGCACTTTGTGCTCGACGTCCGGATGAAAGATTTTCATAAAAAAGCAGCTTACAGCATCTGGCCATTCTGCTTCCATTCAGCACAGTACTGAAGGACTTAAATGGAGATTATAACTGAGGGGTCAGCACCCAAAGTGTAATATGCATGGCAGGGAAGCTTTCAATCACCTGTCATATGGAGTCAAGTTGCTATAAATCTTAGGAACAAACATGGTTTTTTCTTCACTATGTTTTTATGAGAAACAGGTTACTGATAATAACTGCTCTGACACTTTGACCTACTTCCTAGTGCATTTTGCATTAGTATTTTACTATACATACGCTGTGGGGATAGGGTTTTATTCTCAGAAGTGCATGATGGATTTGAGCTTCAGTATGCTTTTCAGCTTAGATGCCGAGATCTTAACACTGCTGGCAATGTGAGCTCGGCAGCTGGGTGTGAGCACAGTACGAACAGTGAGACCCGCCTACAGAACCAGGGCTGGGATCCCAACTTCTCCACAAAACACTCGACTTCTGGCAAGTCCATGCGGCTCCAGATTTTACTTCCAGTTATTTCTTCTTTATTTTTCCCCATTGCAGCAGCACTTTTAGCCCAAGCCTGCTAAGGCCTGAGACAGAAGATGACAACTCTCAGAGATTCCTGCAGTCTGTAAAGAGACCAGCAAACAAACAGTACTGCTGTCCTGCAGCTGGTCTGTTTTCTAGGGCTCTAGCTACATGTTTCAGCTGCACATCCAGACATCACGAGATGCTCAGGGCACACTAGCTCGTTGGGGTAGAGCACTGCTGCCCAAGCACACAATTCCCATCCAGAGAGATGAACAGATACCCTATTGATAGATAGATAGATAATCCAGATATAAATCCAGATACCTCTTCAGATATCTAATAGATAGATTGGCCCTTTAATAGATGTGAAATAAGCAAATGAATGGACATGGTGCTAGAAAGCCATCTCTGGAGGTGTTTGTTCAAGGTCAGGCTGGATGAGGTGCTGAGTGGCATGAGCTAGTTGTCAGATGTGAGGTTGACTTGGTTGGTTTTAGGTTGGACTGGATGATCTTTAAGGTCTTTTCCAGCCTCATCAGCACTGGGATACTGTGATTAGGAAGAACCCTCAGTAGCAATCAGCAGGAAGTTTCATGTGTGCTGTGTGTTTACGTTTGGGGGGTTACAGCATCAACAGAAGCAGCAAATTCTGTGGTGCTAACAGAATTTTGACTGATGTTCTACCTGTTTCACTACAGAAAATGCTGTGGGAAGCCACTGTTCCTCGTGTTATTTAACCAATCCATTCTTTCTAATCAAGGACCAGGAGAAATATGTAACCATCGATCTGTATTTATTGACTTCCTAGTGAGTATAGTTAAAGTTGACACGGATCAATCACAATAAAGTTAAGAGGATAATACAGGATGATACCAGCCAGCACTGCACTGCACGTTTAATTAAACTCTTAAGTTTTACCATACGTAGGGCACCTAAGAGATACTCAGTCCCCAGCCTTCATATGAGCACCACAACACCACAAGAGATTCAGGAAGGGCTGCAACGACACGATCCTAGAGAGGTTCCCACACGTTAGAGATCTGCCAAGTATGACTTGGTCCATCCCTTGTGGGAAAACAAATCTACCCAAGTGCCCTACCCAAGCAGACAGCAGAGCAAAGGCTGTGCCCACTCTTCCCGTGAGCTGGCTGCCTGTGTCAGGAAGCAGCAGCAGGGCCCTTGGGGAGGATGCTCTCTTTTTCACTTTCTCCTGCAGCACAGACTCGTGCAAATGCCTTTCACGCCTTGCGCCCTGGCCCACTGCAGCTGCCTGCACTCTGTGCTGAGTACATACACAGAGTATGCTATCTGACCCTCCTTCACCGCCCCTTCCCTTTGGAAATACCGCAGTTATTAATGTTAGGGGTGGCTTTAGTTTTCCCATCGATCCAAACCAACCACAGCCCAAGATAAACTGAAACTTTAGCCTTTTGACATAATGCAAATGGACCTTTAAAATATAAATAGCACCTACAATTAGCTCCAACTTCAGCAGCCAGCAGTGACATTAAAGAAGTGCTCGGCGAGAGCAAATGCCGAGTCATATAAAACACAATAATATGGGCAGTTATCACCCAAATGCATTATTTATCACCAGAGCCCATCGATGCCTGTGCTTACACAGGAACCCTTCTGTGATATTGAAGGCCAAAGTATCTTCTCTCCCTAACAACAGTGTTGTATCTTTGGCAACTCTAGCAGGAACTCAGAAAATCAATAGCACTTCATGAGCAAGGTCTCAGTCTTCTTCTTTTACGAGGATTCTGTCAATGCAAGTGGCCATTACTGTAGTTTAAAGGCATGATATAAAATTGCTTCAACAAGATATAAGACACACGGTTTGAAAGAACCTGGTGAGAGTATTTTAGTCAAAGTTAAATAGTTTCATCATGTAATTACTTCTATTGGCACATCTCCAGCTGGATACACTCACGCGGGGTATGTGCTTTCTACGATGGGGTGGGGGAATTGTGAGGGATGTCTGTCGATTCGATTCAGGTTGATCTAAACAAGGTCAAACTGCTAAAACAGAGCCACAACCAAGCGTCCAATACTATTGACGGCAGCACAGTAACAACAAAGTTGGTGGCTGGTTCACTGGTGGGTTTTTCTTTCTCTATGCTTCATGTTTTTGGATAAATAGTCTGAATTTTATAGCTGAAAAGCGGGCCATCCTGATTTGCAGGCCACTAATTCATTGTCTAAGGACTGCTCTGAATGTATGCAGCGGGCAAAGGCAGCTGCGCTGGTTCCTGCCACTGGATCACGTTCTGTGACACAACTTCACTTTGTATTTTATGGGATCTTACCACTTCCACTGAAACCATTAGCCAGTTGCTGCTTTGTGATGGAACACTCTTGTAATACTTCAAAGTGATGACAACCCTGCCTGTATTTATGGGCTTTTTGTTTCAAATGCCTGGATCTCAGAAAACTACTACAGTGCAGAGAAAAGAAAGACACGCTGATTCTCCATGAATGAGGGAGAGCCCCTCAAGATATCACCTGAAGACACAAGGGGCACCGAGCCCACAGCAGAGAAGTTTATGTTATTTCATTGGACCAGGCTGCCCAGGGGGGTTGTGGAGTCTCCTTCTCTGCAGATGTTCCAGCCCCGCCTGGCTGTGTTCCTGTGTGACTTGGTCTGGGTGATCCTGCTGTGGCAGCGGGACTGGACTGGATGATCTTTTGAGGTCCCTTCCGATCCCTAATGTTTCTGTGGTTCTAGGATTCTATTTCTTTCCCTGAGAAGAATTCCACAGTGCTAACTACTGTACTTCCTGACTCAATGCCACTGCCAGGCCTGTCTCCACTTCACACACGATCGTTTCTCCTAGGTTGCCTTTTTACAGACTGCTCCCTTCAAGCAGAACGCGCCAGCTTTGGGTTGCAGCTCAGCGTAGGGCTGCTGCCATTAGAAAGATTAGGTGAGCTAAGAGCTCTTTGGCCTTTCTAAGCTTAAGGAGTCATCAAAGCTGGTTCAGTAGGTTTGGCAGCGCCAGTTCACACGGCCTCAGCTGTAACAGCTGTCCTCAGGGTCAGACTATAAAAATGCTGCTTTATTGGGTTCAAACACATTATTTCAGAGTGTTTTAATGGAGAATACTGGCTGTAGCCACGCTGAACAGCCAGAGAGGCTCAGACGTTATGTGACATGGCCATGAGCAGTGTGCAAGAAGAGAACTATCATCTGTGGGGACGTAAGTCACTTCGCACCATTCGGTCTGGGAACCAGAGAACAGCCCTTGATCCTAAGCGAGCTGAAGCGAAGGATCTGTTGTGTCTACGTAACAAAGCCTCTGCTTGTGTACACATGGGCAGACACTGCAGATGCACTACACAGAGATGCGTTTCCCATATTAAATTGCATTGATGAAGCCACTTTGATGACTGCGCTTGTCCTCTAATTGAGTTCAGTTTGCTTTTTATTCAACTTCACACAAATGAACCGCATCAAACAGCTCCTTGCCTATTTTGGTTCAGTAATTAGCTGGTCCTAGGTTTAGGACAAGAAATATTTCCTTCTGGAACAATGACAGGGGTAAAAATGAATTCTGCCTTGCCCAACAGAACCAGCCATAGGGTCTGTGACATACATGGAAACCCCTGATCCGTGCCCACAAACTCTCGCCTCTCTCTTCATCCGCCCCTGGACAGAACTCACTGCATCCTAGTTGCTCTCTCATGTAACTGCACCACCTCACCCTGCTGGCCTGTCCCTCCTGAATAACACAGCACCATCCATGCCCGCATTCCCATCGTGCAAGCTGTCCCAGCAGGCACTACAAGAACCAGCCACTCATGCAGAAATCAATCAATCAATCAATCAATCAATCAATCAATCAATCAATCAATCAATCACGGCAGCTGTACCTCGCATTCTGGGTGTTAATTTGGTAAGTGCCATAATCCAAGCTCTCATGTCTACTTCCTTGCAGGAGAAGAATGGTGTCTGTAGAGTTACCGCTCGCGACAGGGCAAGGAAGCATGAAAACAACATAGCTGTAAAATTCATCCTAAGTGATGGAAATAATAACTACAAGGCGTGTGACTGCAGCAGCAGCCCCAAACAACAGGTAGAGAGCGTCCAGCGGTGCAAACCCTGGCAATCTGCGCAGGGAAGCGGCCAAACCTCGAGGCTGGAGCAGCAAAGGGAGGAGGGAGGGGCACATCGTTTGGCTTCTGCCACAAAGACCGCGGGTACCTGGAGGAATTTGCGTGACACTAATGAAGGAGGTTTCACGGCTATTGAGCTGAGGTCTGCAGGTCTTGTAGGAAGGCGCTGAGCTAAGCTGAGGCGGAGGCATGAGCGAGCATGTGCGCTCAGAGGAGAGGAAGGCACTGATGTACATCTGTGCATCTTGGAGCGGGCCGAAGCCCTGTAATTTTCCAAGTAGAACAGCACAATGTTATTTAGCACAGGTGTTGCCGTAATTGTGGTGCTGAGCAAAATCGCTGCTCAATGGCCCACAATGTCACCCTTCCACTGGCGCAACGTGACAAGTAGGCTGCAGTACAGGAGAAAGGAGAGGAGGCATCGGTGCAATCCGCAGCGCAAAAGCAGTTTCAGGCAGACACTGACGCTCCCGTGTGACAAATACCCGTTCAAGTGCTGCAGTTCCTGTTCGAAACCCGGTTTCCTCACTCGGTAGATTTGACACCTCTACGATTGCATACGTACATAGCAGGAGCCGTCTGAAAACGCTTCTGTTTCTGGCTGAACCAATTACATCCCCCACGTATGTCAGGCCAGTACAATCACTCAGGCTTTTCGTTCCAACCACTGTTCTTTTAGAGACACTGGAATTCCTTCCTGGGGGTAAATGATGTGAATAAGTCACCCAGACCAAGTGGCACAGGAACACAGCCAGGCTGGTCTGGAACGTCTCCAGAGGAGACTCCACAACCCCCTGGGCAGCCTGGTCCAGTACTCCAGTACCCTCCCTGGGAAGAAGGTCCTGCTGAGATTGAGAGGGAACCTCCCCTGTTCCAGCTGGCACCCAGTGCCCCTTGTCCTGTCACCAGATGACCTTGAGCAGAGCCTGGCTCTATCCTGAGCTCATTTAGTAATGAAACAGAAGAGACAAGCTGGGGGAGCCTTGCTGAGCTATTGCTCTTACAGTTTGGCACTAACTAAAGAGAACTTTAGGGATGCGTTCTAAGGATTGCTGAGATCCCCTACATTCATAATTCTCATCTGAAATTAAAAACCAAGCCCCAAATCAGGCTCTTTCCTACTTCAAATGTCAACAAGACATAAATGGGTAGAGTATGCTGTGAAGGAGCAGCGTCACCACCAGCAAAACTGCTAGCACATCAGTTCAGGCTCATTGAACCTTCTTTTCTTGTGGTTATCAGCAGTACAACACACAAACAGAACTAGGGAAAGCACACTGCACCACTTCTTACTCAGAGTACACAGAGATCCGCAGCACTTCAGGCGGAGAGCAGCTACTTTTTTCCTCCCCTCTGTGTGGTGTTTCCAGCACCACTAAATGTTGGATTAAGCCTGCAGGAAGACATGACAAAAAACTAACTGCTGTAGTCATGACTCCTCTCATCGGCCCTCTGAAGGAGGAGTGGACCTACATTCGGGCTAAAGAGGGTGGTCTTCTCAGCTGGACATTGCTCAGAGCTGGGTCTGAGCACCACCCTTTCACATCCAGTGGAGTTGATGATGCTCCAGAGAGTCTTCCTTGTGTTACTAAAGGCAGGCTCCTCTTTTCCTTGTCCTGCAGGTCGTAGAGCCTCCACGCTTCATCACTCAGACAGAAGGAATGAAACAAAAAGAACAGACTGCTCAGCCGAAGACCAAGGGCTGAACCAGCACCTGCTGAGCTGGTTGTCCCCAGCTATAATCATGCCCCCCGCTCTACACGTCTGACAGTCTGGGAGCAGCAGCACAGCCACACCTGCAGCACAGTGCTCCCTACCTCCCGCGTCACCGATGAAACATCTCTCCCTGTAATTAGCAGAAGAAAGTGAAGTTCTTCCACCTGCGTTGCTGGAGCACAGTGATAGGAGGAGCAGCCTCCAGAGTGGCCATTTTCTGCAGCTCCGCCAGAGCTGCTCTGCAAGAAACAACACAGCTCCTCTCCTTGTGCATCGCCACCCTCTGCTACTAAGGTACCGGTTCTGAAAGGTTCGGGGCAGGGGGAAAGCTGGAAAGTGAAAAATTAGCATTCTAATATTTAGAAGAAGAGATTGAGCCTTCTGAATCCTCTCCAAATGATTATGCAGAAGAACTCTACTTAAACCTGAAGCTCACCAATATATTAAATCCTTGTAATAGAATCTGCAGAGCTACTTAGTGCAAGAGAATGAGGCTTTGTCTGCTTTTCCTCTTGTTCCTGTTGTAGCTCTAACCTCTGCCTTATCTCATCACTTCTACCTGGAAAATGCTGAAAGAAGCCACTGTACAGCTAATAAATGGAACCGGATTGGCAGGACCCAACACCGCAAGAAGCCAGAGCATTCAGCAAAGCCAAACCTGAGGTGGAAGAAGGAGTTTTACTTTTAGAACCCCTAGCAAACCACAGAACTGTAGAAATACAGCTGAGGTTCTGCGGGCCGATGCAAATCGTCAAGATAATTTTCAAATCCTTTTCAAATTCAAATTCTTGCTCTGTGCAGAGCTGATGTGCAGCACACGAGCTACGTTCCGGGTAGCATCAGCTCGGAGCGCTTTTAGAAACTGCCTCTTTCTCCCCAGCCATTGGAACAGCACAGCCCAACCACGATCCTCGCTACGATGATTTGCAAGATTCTGCCTCTTGGTTACGTAAGCAGACTGTCAGCCGAAACGGAAGGGGCTTGTGAGACTGCAAGCTTGAACACTCCCGCGAAGGAGCTGACCAGAACGGCCGTCTGGGGAAGACCCATGCTGCCAGAACAACATGGGCTGTCCAGCGATAGGACAAGGGGGATGGTTTCCAGCTAAAAGAGGGCAGATTTAGAGTAGATCTTAGGAAGAAATTCATCATCACGAGGGTGTTGAAGCACTGCCTAGAGATGCTGTGGGTGCCCATCCCTGGAAGTGTGCAAAGCCAGGCTGGATGGGGCTCTGGGCAACCTGGTCTGGTGAGAGGTGTCTCTGCCCATGGCACAGAGTTAGAACGAGGTGATCTGTGAGGTCCATTCCAACCTAAGCCATTCTGTGGTTCTGTGACAGGAGGAGATCCAACACAAAGGTTTTCCTCATGTTTACTATCTCTCGATTTATGTTACCAGTTGAAACCAGAGGTCTAACTGCTGCAATAAAAGGAGAGATGGAGTTTCATACAGTTCTGTTCAACAACTTTATCGATGACCTGGATGAGGGGATCAAGCCTCCCCTTAGGAAATCTGCAGATGACACCATGTTGGGGAAGTGTCAGCCTGCAGGAGGGGAGGAAGATGCTGCAGTGAGATCTGGCCAGGCTGGGTCACTGGGCAGAGGGCAACAGCATGAGGGATGAGCATGAGGGCCAAGTGCAGGGTCCTACATCTTGGGCACAATAACTCCCAGCAGAGCCACAGACTCAAGTAGAGAAGAATCCAACAGCTCTGAAATGACCACCTGTTGTGATCAATTTTCACCACCACTTTACCAAAAGGTAGTTTGAGAAGGCACACCCAGAGCCTAATAGGCAGAGAGGCTCAGCACCTGTTTCTCCTGTGCAGAGGGCTCAAACAGGGCTGTACCGACAAATGACCAGCAAGCTGTATTACCTACATTCAGAATGCAGCCGTAAGATGGTTTAGTCCTTTCCTGCTCCCTACGAGCACTAACTGCTGGTGTCTAAGGCAATGATTACCATCTTGAGGATTGTTGCATGGAAAAGCAGTCCTTCTACCTTTGCAGAAGACTGCACAGACCTCTGCTGAGTGGGTTTTACAGCCCGTCCCAGCAGCGGGTAGCTACGCTTTCCTGTGCCAAAAGAAGGGTGCTTTAGGAAATCAAGCACACTTGTCTTATTACACTGACTTTGAGGAACTATTTCTGTAAGGTGAGAGATATATTCATCCCACTGCTGCCCACTGCATTTACCTGCTAAGTGTCTGTAGCGCTCGGCGATAGTATCTGTGGTGCTAGGTGATAATGTGCTATTCTGTTTTCAACAATCCAGAGTGCAATGGAATACACCATTAATTCTGATAGGTCTGTGAGGACACCTTTGAAAATGTATTAAAAGATAGATTAGTGTCTCATCAAGGCAGAGATTAAGTGAAAATACTTCCCAACTTGTCACACAGCATTGTATCTGTTGGGTTATTTATTATTTCGTAGCGCGTGTAAAGTAATAGATCAAATACTCTCTGCAGACTCCTCAGAGATACGAATGCCTCCTCATGTAGTTAAAAACACGGGCCAGCAGAACTGCACCTTGGTGTTTCACTTTCTTCCTACGACAACAAAGAGATCGTCACTGCCTACGGAGACACTGCAGGTGCCTGCCTGGGTGTGTGTCATGTGTGGGGTAGGAAATCAGAATCCCTGCCTTGGAGAGGGAAGTGCTTACTCTGCAGAACAGGCAGACTGTGCTCCGTGGTGCTGCATGTGGTCAAGTTGAAAGGTTGGGTCTGAGTTTGACCTCTTTACTGCCTATAAATCTGTGAGGGGTGGGGGTCAGGAGGATGGAGCCAGGCTCNTGCAGGTGCCTGCCTGGGTGTGCGGCATGTGTGGGGTAGGAAATCAGAATCCCTGCCTTGGAGAGGGAAGTGCTTACTCTGCAGAACAGGCAGAGTGTGCTCCGTGGTGCTGCATGCACACTTGGCCTCAAGTTGAAAGGTTGGGTCTGAGTTTGACCTCCTTACTGCCTATAAATCTGTGAGGGGTGGGTGTCAGGAGGATGGAGCCAGGCTCTTCCCAAGGTCATCTGGTGACAGGACAAGGGGCACTGGGTGCCAGCTGGAACAGAGGAGGTTCCCTATCAATCTCAGCAGGACCTTCTTCCCAGGAGGGTCCTGGAGCACTGGCACAGGCTGCCCAGGGAGGTTGTGGAGTCTCCTTCTCTGCAGACGTTCCAGACCCATCTGGCTGCGTTCCTGTGTGACTTGGTCTGGGTGATCCTGCTGTGGCAGGGGGGGGGGACTGGATGATCTCTTGAGTTCCCTTCTGATCCCTAAGGATTCTATTATTTTGAGGTGCTGCCTTGCAGCATTCTTAGTTGTTAGGCACTGGGCAAACCACACACTGAGAAGAAGCTGGCCACCAGCACTGTCCTGCACACCTTGTGGCTTCTCCTTCGCCAGCACGAGGGGAAGAGGATGCTTGGAGCAGACAGCAGTGCAATGGAATAAAAAATTACTTCTCCCTTCTCTCTTCTTCATGTGATTTCACGCAAGCAAATATGGGAAGCAATACCACAGCATATTGTTCACAATATGTTCTCTTGGCCATAGGGAAAGGAAACAGTTTGGTGATTCTTTTAAAAGCAGTTAGCATGACATATAGTCTTTATATTTTGCTTAGATGATGCCTTCCTTCTGCTTATCTTATTTATTTAAGTCTCAAGTCCTCTTAGCAAGAGCGCTTCTCTCAAACGCATTTTGAAAACCCATTACATAGAGGGTTCTAGTGTAAAAGAACGAAGGCATTAACATTTGTCCTTACGGCTTCTCACCGCTCTCATTTCCTTGCCAAAGCGCCCTGCTAACAACACAAAGTTCACTACCGTGGCAGTTGCCCTTCTCCAGACACTCCGTCTATACAGGGTAACTAAGAAAATCAGAAGGACAGTGATGACCAACAGCGAAGTATGAGATCATACTTAGGGACCCAAGGTAGGACACGGGACCCCCAAGTTCCGTTAGGCAGATATCAAATCCCAAGGAAGGAGAGGGAGTTGAAAAGAAATGATTAAGTAACAAAAGGGGTTTTTTCCCCCCATGCCCTTCAGATCGTTCCTGGCTTTCTGACTTGAAAAGGGGATGACAGCAAGAGAGAGGAGGTTGTCTAGAATTTTGCATCAGAAACAAGCAGGTAGAGACAATGAAGGAATAAGCATGCCAAAAACTGGGGGGCTCTGCTAAGAAATGTTAATGCAGAGCCAGGCCTACGGAGGAGAAATCGCCACCAAACAACAAAGGGAAAACACGGATGTGACAGACAGAGAGATGCCAGGCAGCAATCAAAGCAAACACACCTAACCTAGTTATTCAGACACACAGTGTAACTCCTATTATCATCCCATTATTAGGAGGAGAGTGGCATGTGCCGCCAAGTCATACACAGTGTCCCAGGACACACTTCAAACGCCGCACTGAAGCTCTTGAATTCAAGGATCCTATATTCAGTCTCCAGTGATGACACAGGTTGAGATATTACAGATCTAAAGAATATCATATAGTTAAAGGCTGTCAGAGGAGAGAAGGGGAGCTCAGTTGTCTTGAGAGATGAGCTGAAACATAGGCTTTCACAGCAACGCATAGAAACCAGGAGCTGAAATGGTTCTCCCACACAAACAAGCGCAGTCTGAGACACACAATTTGTGTTCTCTATAGTTACTGCTCACGTATTTTCTCACAGTGCTTTTACCCTCCTTGAATAAGCTCTGCTTCTGGAAGGAGGACATCATTACCCCTCCCTCATCTGAAGGGGCAAGAGAATTTGCTGGTCCTGCTGCAGTGATAACATTTTGTGTGTAAACCTGCAGGTTCTCTCTTGGCCCAGTCAGTCCACAACCGCAGCCAGTGGCACAGGCCCTGCCACAGCTCACTTCAGAGCCGACAGACTTCTTCCCAGAGCCAGTCCAGCCCAAGTAGGGCCGTTCATAACGCAAGACAGCGCCGTCCTTTCCATGGCGACTCTGGTGGTTGATTTCTGGTTCTTGCCTCCCACTACCATTTCGGAGTTGATGCCACCTGTAAACCCAGCCAGACCTGCCCAGACCTCTCCCCTAAGTAAAGAAGTGCCCGCGCATCTGGTGTCTTTGCCAGGCTTGTGGTATAAACGAGCCGCGCAAGCAGCCTCAGCTCTCCATGACAGGGAGAGTTGGGAGGCCAGTACGCAGTTTCCAGTGCCTGTTCTTGCAAATATCTTCTCCGATCATGACTCCCAGAAGGAATGCAAGGAAAAACTTACTTCCACTGAACCATGAGCTAATGTCTTCCCCTGTGCCGACGGGGGAAGGAAAAGTGTGGGTTTCAGCCCGATACCTGCCTGGCACTTGGTAAAAACAAAGCAATTGCTCTGAGAGAGTTGCCGTCCGGCAGCTCTGTCCCAACCTTCCCTGTCTTGCGAGCGCTCTCCAGGTCCCGTACCTCACATCTCTGCACACAGGTTAAAATATTGACAACGCTATGTTCTCACAGCAGAATACAGTCACTCAGTAGGCGAAGCCGCGCTCAGAGCTTCATGAATACATTCAGCAGTTAGGAATCGGGGAGAGAGGAGCACGGGGAAATGGATTTAGTGTTTGCATTCATTTTGGGGCAGGAAACATTCTTCTCTCATTTAAAGAACTGTATTTGACTGGTTTGACACGCTGAAGATCCAGCTGCAGAGCAGCACCAGATGAGACCATGCTTACCAGCACCCAGAAAATGTCTCCAGCGCATGTTTCCTTGCCAGTGGTTTCTAGGAAGCAACAGGCTGTGCAGGGACCCGCACATCAGCTGTTTCATTGTGCTCGCTCGGCATTCAGGCGCTCAAGAAGCGCCCGATCGCTAAGTAGATCAGCACTGCGACGGCCAATGGAGGGGAAACTTCCTCAGGAGGATTGGAAGGATGGCAGCAAAGCCCTCCCAACACCCAAAATACAGGCTGCACTAGGGGCTCTGCTGCACCAGGAAGCAATACTGACCACTCTATCATGTACACAGGACCACTGCGGTGCTTTGACTGCATCTGTGGTGATACCTTTGGTAGCACCAGGGAGTATTCCTGGGCACCAAGACAAGAATGCCTACTCTTAAGTTACCAGCGATCCCTCTCTCTGGCCCAGCTTCAACCAGGCTCAGCTACCACTCTCCCCAACAATTCCTTGGTGCACGTTAGGACTTCATGGAGGGTACGTGCCAGTCCTTGTTGGCAATTTTCAACCGTACAGAGGCAGCGCAAGTGTCTACAGCATCCAGCAATCAACAGGAATATACAGGGAGGACTATGTGTAGGGGTAAGGTCATTTGAGACAGCTGACTTCCACTGGGCAGATTCAGAGTGGAAGTTTAACACAGATAAATCTGAAGCATCCTCTGGCAGAGTATCTCCCTCAGGTCTCCAGATCACATTTACTGATCAATAGGTCTGTGTCCCTAATTCAGAACTTGGTGCTTAAAATTAAGCAGGCCCCGCATTCAGCCTGTACTTGGTACCTGGACTTGTTGGTAGCTGCCAAGGAACGTACGCACCACTGGATGCTTCTTCTGTTAAGAAGAATCAACAAGAAGATTCAGACACACAATTACTTTCCCTTTCCTATTTCCAAGTCTTTGTTTTATAGGAAAAACACTAATTGTCAATAAAGATGCAAATTACATCACTTATCAAGGACTTGTGGTGGAAAACTTCCAAGAAGGTGCTGCTGGGACACAGCACTCCTTTTGCTGTGAGACATTTAATGCTTCCCTATTGTACCGAGCGTCTTCCTTCACTTTCATGAGCCGTAGCAAGCCTCTGTCACTCCCAATTAAGCTGTCTCCCCAGAGCACACGAGGATTGGCTCCGGTCTGCACATGTGTCTGCTCATGGCTAGATCCATCAGGCACTCCAGCATCAACATTTCTACACACGGCAGCCAGTGCTACATTTGAGGCCAGAGGCCAACAGAAAGAGAAAGATGCTCATCAGCTTTCACAGACCAGGCCTGTCTCTTCACCTCTGATTAGCCCGCTCTTAAGTGTCTTGGCTGAGGATGCCACTTGCTTCCTGTTTGATTGAGAAGGTGGGTAAAGCTGCTGGTGTCAAGGGACAATAGATGCTACTGTGCTTCTGGCTTTCCTCCGGATAATGCTGCCTGCCACTGATCCAGTCGCTGGTGGTGTCTTTTTCTCAGCTGCCTTAGGTCAGCAGCTGCTAACTAGTTTGATAAGAAATGAACTTCGGTGTGTCGACAGATCACAGGGAAAGCAAGGCCACAAGTCTCCTCTGCCGAAGCGCAGAGGTCAGCAGCAGCTTCTTTAGTTAAAATACATTTTATAATGCAGAGGAATCCATGGCTTGAACAGGAAACTGCTTTTCCCTATGGAAGCTACGATTTTCACAGAACAAGGAATTCCTCAAGACACAGAAGTGAAAAAGGCTGGCTGGGTACCAACCTGCGACCACCTCACCACTATGGAATGATTACCCTACAGGCAGCACGGGTCTTTCCAAGCCATCCTGCATTTTGTCTTGCCAGGTTTGAACTCCTTTTGAATCTCGTATTCTGGAGAGGCTTCCACATCTCACACCTGGTGCTGCCTTCACCCTGTGTCGCCTCGGGACGTTGGGAACAAACCCCCTGCATGGCGCAGAGACTTTCAAGGACAGCAAAGGCAAAGTGGATGGAATTAGACAGAAATAAATATACGGATAGGTAGGGAGAGAGAGAAAGAGAGAGATTGCGAGAGAGAAATAAATAAATAGATGCAATATGGACAGGCAGTCAGAATCTCTGTCAAAGACGTACAGTGCCTTGGGTATAAATCAGTGTAGCTCCACTGACTTTAATGACATCAGGCCAGTTTCAGACAGCTTGACATCTAACAGACTTTGGGCTGTTAGTGGTCCCATCAAAGCCATAATCAGCGGCTTCCTGGTGTTTGCCAAGCTAGCAGGGCCCAACACACAGGCTTCATCAGTGCCTACAAATGACTTCAGGCCACCCAAAAAGGAAGTTAATGTATCTGCCCAGCGTCCACATCTTCGTTTGAGGCCAGGTGAATTAATCCAGGTGACTGGGTTCCTTTCCCCAAAAGCCACTCACCAGGAGCACTCTGAATTATTTTCTACAGAAAGAGACGCAGCTCAGAATTTCATTGCAATTGTTAAGCCATCACAGTTCTTCACCAACCCTCCAGCTGGACAGACAGTGCTTCTGAGAGCATCTGACTGGCTATTTCTGAAGGCAAATCAGGGGACCTGAGTGGATCCTAAGTGGCCTAAGACCTGGCTGCTTTGGAAATCTCATCTCTTCTTATTGTGATTTCAACAAAGCTGCCAGGCTTGGAATCCCTGGCAGCTTTGCAGTCTGCACAGACAATGCTCAGTTGTGGAATGGTATCCTTTCCGACTTGAAGACCCACTTCACTAACCTTCTGCAGGCATGGCATAAGCTACCTACTGCAATGAAGCGGTCCAAGTGGGTGGCTGAAGGCTGACCAGTACAGGTCATGAGTGCTATGGCTACTCTGCAAGAGCCCGATTCACTGGGTGGTGCCCGCTGGTGCGTACTTGTCTGTGCTGTCATACAAGAGTGCTCAGGAAACAGAACAACTTCCCTTTAAATACTGAACAACCCAAAATAAACACAAGTACATCAACAGAGGGCAAAGGCAGGAGCAGGCTGCCCAGGGAGGCGGCGCAGTCACTGTCCCTGGAGGTGTTCACGAAACACGGGTCTGGCTCTTGGAAACACGGTTCAATGGGCACGGTGAAGCTGAGCTGATGGTTGGACTTTGTGACCTTGGAGGTCTCTTCCAACCTTAACGGGTCTGATGGCCACTGACCAAGCCTTGGCACTGTCCTGAAGGTTGTCTATTATTACATGAACTATTATTACATGAACTGTGGTCACAGGACCTGCAATTCATTCCACACACACACAGGTGTGTGCCTGTCTGACTGGCACACACCCCTTGCGATTTTTCTCTCTGATCACAAATAGCTCTGGTAGCTTCACTAGAGGAGTTGCGAACAAATACCCACTCACTTCATAAAATATAGACAGAAGAAAATGTAAAATTAGCAAGGCCAGAGCCCCTTGGGCCCCACAGAACCACCGACTGACTTCACTTCTCCTGAAATGACCGAACTGCTGTAAGTCTCATGGAAGAATAGTTTGTTGAATTATAGATTGTAATGTTTCCTCCCAGATGCTGCTCTCCTTAAAAAGCATCCTTCTCCCTCTGTCCCTGTCACAGCCACACTCTGACAATTCCTTCCCAGCGGAGACACTGGTTGTGGTGCCTGGCACAGAAAACGCTGCCTAGATCTCACATCTCCCCTGTATTCAGCAACTGAAGCCATGCATCAACGCTCGCTCTGTACTCCACGCCACGCTTTCATTTTGCAGGAGCTGCAGGTGTGTGCCATGGCACCTGCAACCGTTTCACATCACAGCACCACTGGCTGCGACAGAGACCTTTGATGGAACCAATCAAGCCATTGGATGCCCACATTAGCACATCCTTGTCACTGAACAGAAACAGGGGGGCAAATGGCAGGCAAGCAATGCCCGCTAGAAACACCGACTCCCTACTGTTTGCTGCAGGCCTTCTCAAAGTCAGTGTGCCACTCCAAGGCCATCGCTGTGTCCCAGGTTCATAATGGGATGTAAAAAAGTGAGGCGTTCAAACCATGTTCCTCACTCCTGCTCTTTCTGCTGAGCTGGACATCTACCCAAGAGTGTCAAACACTGTAAAGGACGGTTTAGCATCACGAGAAGGACTGGCAACAGGCACAACACGGCAGCCACAGTGCCACGCTGTCCCCAGTGAGTATTCCCCCACAAGAAAACCCCACTTACTATCTGTGCTCCTCCTGTGATTTCTCAAGGCACCATGAAGCTAATACTCAGGCACTGTAAACCACTGTAGGTCCACAGGAATCGCCAGTTTAAAACGGATAAGGGACTGTCGATGAGTCTTTGATGAGAACTGGTTTGTCACTCGTGGCTTAATGTGACTGTTACACAGAAATTCCAGGGGAAGAAAGACCTAACAAAAGCCAACAGAAGGAGTAAAACCATAAAGAAGATACAAACCAAAACAGGTACCTGGGAAGAGATCAGGAAGCTGACCGGGTGCTTGGGTACCTGGCTTCTGCAACAAGGCATCGGGGAAGCTGCGGGGCTCTGTCAGGAACAGAGCCTCTACACTGACATTGTATCCTGACTTCTGTTGGAGAACCCAGTATAATGACCTGAACCACTGAAGTCTGGAAAGACCACAGACAGATCTGGGGAAACGTCCGATACCTCTTCTACAGCCACAGAAGGTCTCACACGCTGCACAAGTGCAGATCCCAAACTGTGTCTGGGAAGCAACAGACCTGGGATGCAAACAGAGACCTCAGACGGTCCCAGGAAATATCTAAGGACAATTTTTGGTCCTGCTTCTCCCGTTTCCCCTTTCCAGCCAGGGTTTGGACTGTTGTTAGGTGAAAAATAATCTCAAGCAGAAGTACAGCTGTGAGCCTAAGCCTGAGTGTGCCCCAGCACAACAAGCCTCAGTGGTGTTTGAGCTCCGGGGGTAGTTGGCACCCAGGCAGTTCTTGGTATGACTGGGCTTTATTTTTCCTAGCAGACATTGCCAGATTTGCATGTGAACAGCTCATAGACTGCTGTAACTGCTACACGGAGGGACTGGCATATGCCACATCACCTGCAGACACTGCTACGCGAACGACTTCAACCCCTAATTTGTAGAGGTGTGAATTAAGTTTTGAGGCAACTAACAGTTTAGTGATATGACGTCTGCAGCTTTGAAAAGATGCTGACCCAGGGGTCTGCTGGGAAAGCTACCCCTGCTTTCAAAATAAATGCTCTTTCAGCATAAAAGCATCAAAAGCAACGCCTGAAAACCTGGCCATTTTCAAACAACAACAGCCCCACAAACAAAGAGCCTCCACCTCCAAGACGGAATACAAACGCCCCTTTCACTAAGAAACACAAATGCGATGAGCCGGCCGGGGAGCATCGTACAGTCATGGAATCACAGACTCGCTGGGGACTGGAGGGGACCTCAAAAGATCATCCAGTCCAACTTCGTCACTTGCCTTCCCTACATTCTTGAAACAGAGACAGAGCTCAAAGAAGAGTCTTTCCAAAAAGCCCTCCAGACCCGTGGGGCTTACAGATAAAACCACGTGGGTGCTTCTACGCCAAGTACTAAAGGGTTAATGGCAATTAAGAAAACCCCAACACAGCTAACTGCTGAATCACGTCTGTAAATTGAGCACTGACAGTGGCAACGGTAAATTCCTTGCTTTCAGAAAAGCAAACCCTTCCAAGAAGGTTTCCAGCAGATTTTTCTGTATATAGCAATTCTATTGTTGTGATTGAACCTCCAGAATAGCAAATTAAAGCGGGTTTACTAAATGGGTTAAGGATAGCGTACTTATTCAAGATTTCAACCCTATTTCATGCTTAGACAGGCAGATCTTAATTATACACAAAAGAATACAAATGTTATTAGCATGATAATAATTATTTAAAAGTCGTCCTCTTTAAGAAAAAATTAAAGCAGCATTGTCACTCGTGCAGCTCCATTTTTCAATAGAGTGACAGCTACGCTAGTCATAGATATGTTCAAAGAACATATACAATATTCAAAGCTGTGCAGCCGACATGTTATCAGGATAAGCTAGAGTAGGTACTGCCAGAAACGCTCTGCACACTAATCATTATGTCCTACCCACGGTACTACATGCAAATACAATCCCGCGTGACATTTTGTCAAATATTTTGAGGTTTCTCTACTTATCGTCTTTCCCTCTGCACTCATTAACATACAGCCACCCGGAAAGGGGAGTCGTGAATTGTTTGTGCTTCAGTTCTCCAGGAGGATAACACCATGACAAATTAATGAAAGGGGAATTAAAGATTCAAGTATTTCCAAGTCAAACGGATGACTCGCAGGGCAGCAGAATTCGAGTTCCCCTTTGCAACCGGGTTCCCTCGTAACTGCCGGTGAAAACACAGTGCCGTGGTCTGCGTCGGTGCTCGCTCTGAAAGATGTAAGCACTGCACAGAGTACCCAGCACACGACACGCTTGATAAATCAATTTATAGGTCCTGTATTTCGCTAGCCCACGCTGCAGGTCAATACTCACTGTCAACGAGCCCGCCTGCTATCAGATTGAGAAAATGTAACAATGGCTCTGGACTAAGCAGTTTGGCTACCACAGGAGCGGAGCATTTCTCAGCCCTGATGTGCCAGAAGTGTTTCTGTTGTCTTGTTGCTCTAGGCTGGCGTTTTTAATTATTTCTGAGACCAACGGATCGTTCATACACAGAGAATCTGTGGGGCTTCCTGTCGAATTAATAAAATAATAATGGAGGTAGTCACGTCGGAGCGCACGCTGTCACAATACCTGCACAGCTCCGCGGTAATCTACGTGCTTAAGCGAACGGAAACGCTCCTGCGCGCTGCTTTCAGCCCCGAGTCCTACGACACAAAATAGATTGCATAATGTCCGCCGTACACAATGACACCTACTGTGACAAACCCAACTATGTTTAATGACCTTTTTAAATCTTATACCTAGAGTCCATAAAGGCATTGTAATTCAGTTGTAAAACACACTTTAATAATCAAAACGCAGCTGTTAAAATAGCATCGCTCATAATTCTAACTTGAGGCAATTTTTGTGTTTTTCATGCAGAAGAGCAGACCACAGTTTAAAATTCCTATGAGGTCACTATTGGCCATTACAGTGGTTTTTTGCAACTTAATAATAGATGTTTGAAAGTTTAAGTGCAGCCTCAGGCACTCATAAGCATTTATTACAAATCGCTGGTTGCCTCCCTTATGCAGAGAGGAATAACATTTGCATACAGTAGCACAGATTAATAAGATAAAAAATTTGAAAAAGCCGTCAGTCAGGGAGCGAAACCGGTGCTAATAAAGCCCACTATATTCTTTGGAAATATCAAGCCGTCTGTTCCAATATTTTGCCATTCCCCACGAGGTATACAAATCCAAATCAGATAAGACTCAAGCAATGCCAAAGACATGCTACTCTGCTCTCCAGTGGCATCCAGCTGAATCTTTTATTTATCTTCAGAGCAATTGCATGTTCCCGGATAGCAGACACTGAAAGAAAGCAGCGTCCCTCATCGCAAAGTTCCACAGAACGGGGCCCGCTCCTGCCTTGTTTGCCCAACCCCGGCTAATGACTTGGACGCGACAGAAAAGGCACGCTGTACGACACACATGTGTGGAGCGCATCTGTAAACACGTCATCGCCATGCTTTAAAATAGCAGGGGTGGCACCACGGCAGTAACGGCGAGTCAAAGAGCTCTCGCTCCACTTTGCCATGATTCTCACATGAAACAGAGCACGGAGGAAATCAGATTGCTTACGCAAAGGAAATCCGAGCAGTCTCACAATTGCCTGCTTTCTATTAGAAAGACAGGTCCGGAGCCGAGCTGCCAAAGGCAAGGTAAAGCTTAGCTGGCGTGGAGCAGCACCCACACCATGGCACTAGGATTACACTGCAAAGGTGCTGGTTAGAGCAAACCGCTTTGTAAATCAAATGAACTACGGCATAAAAACAGAACGCAAACTCGCCTTGCGACGCCGATAATTTTAGAAGCAGAGCATTAAGAACAGGAAGCCAGAAGGAGCCCGATCAGTAATTTTTAGGAAGGTTCCTCCCAAAGATAAACCACGGTTATTTACAGGAGGACTGGTCGGTCTCCCCTCCGGAGCTGGCTGGTGAATTGAAGAGAAAATAAACCCCGAGATACGGTTTCCTTCTCATTTTTCTTCAAGAACGCTGTCATATTACCATGGAATAATTACAAAACGTGGCAATACACTGGTGTAATATTACCTTTTGCCAAATTGCATTAATCAAAAAGAGAGCCCATGCAATCAAGTCATTAAGTGTGAAAGAATTCGGCGTATTTGCATAGCGTATGTTCCCAGCACCGGCTGCGGTACCGCAGCGCTTTTCATTGCTGGGTTGGGTTTCGCTTTGGGGTTTTGGGGGGTTGGCCGGTTCGGGTCAGCTGCAGGGATGCCAAGTGAAAGGGTAAGTAAATGGCAGTACAAGGGTGCCCAAGAGCGGCCGAGGGACGCCAGCTACCTTGCCTGTTCGGAGTCTGTACACAATAACATCGGTCCTGCTAGAAGTCCTCAGGAACGCAGACTATTGTTCGCCAGGAGTAGTAAACACGGCTGCTTAATTACACACGAGCAAGCACTCGGGGAAGTCAGGCTCGTAATAAAACCACTCCAACAGAATTCTCGTTACAGTGGGTTTCTTTCGGGGGGGGGGTGGAATAAACTGCATACCCAGTAACGAGCGTGGCAGGTACGCGCGCAGCTGGGAAGGTAAGCAAATTTCCTTTGTACGACGTCACAAAGCCACCCTTAATGCCCAAGCAGTAACGGCACAGCCGGCTACATTCACGGGCTTCTGTCTCCAGGGTTTATTTTGGAGGAGAGCAAAGGGTTTGTTCCCAGAGCGGCATCTAAACTTAGGGAACCACGGTGCCAGAAATCACTGACTGGCGAGAGGGAGGCGAGGACCAGCAGGGAGATCGCTGCTGACTTTTCCTGTTGTTTGTCTGTAAGGCGAGGTTTCTTCCCGCAGCCTCTCTCAGGCTAGCTGTGAATAGTGCCCATTTTGAGATTAGGAGATTAGGTTATTCATCACTTGAGATGCTCCCTGCTGTGCTGCTACTATCAGAGCGCAGCTAAATCAAAACATCTCTGGAAGGCATTTCAGAATAATTGAATGCATCATAATTTCCCTATTAATACATATCTCATATTACAGATTATGCATGAAATGTTCACATTATCTGTTACTTTTTGTTAACGTCTTGCTCCTTGCCAGTAAATTTAATATACAGAGTGAATCAGCATGCCATCATGAAGGGATAGGTTACTGATAGCTATTTTTTCAGGATTCAGTAGAAAATTAAAGTAAATCGATCATTTTATAGCCCCACTGGAATGTCTACAAGGGCATTTTGCTAAGCAAATGGTAATTTAAATGTACTGTGTAATTTTTCTAAGCAATTTACTGAAAGCAAATTTTATTTCTCACTTACTTAATATCACATGCTCTTTATCTGTTAGTGCATGATGTATCAGTTATAGAGAAATTATTAATCTGTGCTTTAATCAAATGGCAAACACACGGCGATTTGACAGCTAGCTGTACACACATTAGGATGTCTTAATTCACAGGAATTACAATAATAGTGCTTCCTATTATCTTAAAAGACACCAGAAGATCAGATTGCATGCATAAACAGCGTGGCAAGCCGCAGGTACGTCGGCGTAAATCCTGAAGGACCAGTAACCCGGCCGTCTATTGTGTTCCACAAAAAGCACAGGAGCGGTAGGTGTCACTTACATCCCGACTCGTTTTTGCATGAATACATCCGCACTTTGGAAAGTTAGGGAAGGGATGAGAAAATCCAGCACCTGTTACGGCACACGGAGAACGCAGTGTCAAAACCCAGCCCTGCGAGTGGATTAATAAGATGTCATGGACGTTTCAAGGCGGTTAATTACCAGCTGGGTGGGAGCCGTGCCCGGTTTATACATTCAGCACACATATAGTGCTTTTAACAAAGAGTATGGCACATGGACCTCAGGTAGCTCCCAGGTCTCGCTTCGGCAGGATGCCAGTTGGCTTTCAGCACAGATTTTGCCTCAAAGGCAGAAATATCGGGTTCATTAGAGTATTTTAACTTTTCAGGATGATTCCAAATCAGTCCGTGGTTTAGAAAGCAACTAACGCCANATGAAGTACAAAGAAGTCGCCATTTATCCTTCAGGTTCCCTCAAATGAACACGGGGTCCGCCTATGGCTGCCGCACAGAACGCATTATTGTCATTAATGAAAAAGTTAATGGGCCATTTTCTTATATATCAATTTACATTTTACAATCTGAGTATACAAATTATATGTACAGCAGAGAGCTGATTATTTTTGCTCAAGGAAATAGTTTTAATGTGTTTTATGGACATCAAATGTTGTGAATAATGATGCATCCACAGAATGCAAATAGGATGACAGTTCTTGTGCTGTGATCAACAGTCCTTGGATAAAAGGTCTGCAGTGACAATAATATTCTGCGGAGGGTCTGAACAGTAAAAAATGGGAAACAAGAGGATACCGTGATGCTCAAAATGTACATCAGGAGATAGATTTGAAATTGTCCCTAACATCGTTATTTCACAAGTACAGGGTAATGGCAATTTACAAGTGAAATACACTCTGAAAGCCCATTTCATTCCAGGGGGTTTCACAGCAAATGATTTCTCCAGCCTTCATTAACAGCTGTTTCTCAGGTTGGAACTTTTCTTTCAAGCACAGAGGCTCATCCAGTGCACGCCCTGTCTTACAGGAGGCCAGCAAAACTTTCTTAGCATCTCCTAGACACACAAGATGGGGAATCTTACAAGAAAACCTGAGCAGGTAGGAGTGACCACACTTCATCTCTCCAGACTGTGACGCTTGGAGCAGAGCGCGCTCCTCCAAAGGTTCAGGGTGGAACCAGGACCACCTCCCAGAAAGGCTGCTTTTCCTGCAAGAATTTCACCAGTTCCCACAGAAGGTCAGAAAGGGGACTTGTGGCTGTGGATTGAGGTGCTCACCAATTCTGAGACCTACAGTCACACTGGTTCAAATGCAGGCAGCTAGTATCTAGTGTCTAGTAGCTAGCATCTAGTAGGTGACAGACTTAGAGCGGCTCTCTCGAGCAGTTGAAGACATCACCATCCTCTACCACACTCACAAGGAAAATTTCATACAGTGCATTTGGACCATGCTTGAAAAAGAACATACAAGACGCGGTCAGACAGAACTGAGGCATGGAAGAGCTTCCTGCCACGGCACGGGGATGCATTTTTTGCCAGGATATGCGTGTGCATCATTACCAGATTTGCAAAGTGATTTCTAGAGGTTCTCACTCTGGCTACAAGAGGAGGTGCAATTATTGCCCTTTTAGAAGAATTGCTTACACCAGAGTAACCCATGTTACAACACAACACAGGGCTTTTATTTCTTCTTCCCTCAAATCCAGTGCTGATAAACAAAGTATGCTGTGCCAGCACTCCTCGGTCTCAGATTTCAAGATACCCACCAGTCACAGCAGCCTGTGCAAATCAGTCGTAACTCACAGTATTAGAAACAGTCACCCAAAAGATCTTCAGCTCAGAAACTGGAGTGCGGGGGAAAGTCAGAACAGATGCTGTGGTGTGGTTCACCTTTGCTACGTGTACAGTGACCCGTAACCACTGGCTGTGCCTGCCATAAGAGAGAGTATCAGACTCACGATGGGTTTGTAAAAGGCGTTTTTCAAAGGCAGAAGCATGACTGGTTTGCGAGCGTAACTGAAACAGCACGGTGCTCCCCTAAAGGCTCCAGTGTGGCCGCACTACTGGGCGTTGCACCTGAGCACCGTTGTAAGGAGAGCAAAGGCAGGATGGCAGTCATTGCTGCACGCCGGCATTAAAATCCAGGTAATCGCCAGAGCTGTGCAACACCTACAGCAGGGCACAGACACAGGTACGCCAGCTGGCTTTGGGGAGCTTCATGCAGAGCATCCACGCTTCCCATCATTCAGGCTGACTCCAACTCTCTGCCGAGAAATCAGGATGGTGAGCACAGGCGAGTGGATGCGATGGGGTTGATAAACCTGGAAGGGCACGGTCCGGCTCCTGCTGTCTAGCACCACCGGAGATTTCTTAGAAAGGAAACAGGGCCCGTTTTCCTTTAGGCACATCCTAGCTACCCTGTGTGCTGGGACGAGGGAACCGAGTGCACGGGTGGCAATCTCCATCTGCTTTCATGTAGGAGGGAGGGCAGCAGAGCCTGCTGGCCACCCTTGATGCTTTCTTTGAGTCAAAATTTGGGTCACGCACGTTTGTCACTGCTGATCCTTCGGTTCTAGGAGTCTGGTGCTGATTACCCTGCAGCAGCAGCAGTGCAGTCTGGATGAAACCAGATTTGTCCCATCAACAACGCAAGGCCGTTTTCAGGCTAGCACTGGGGAATCTAATTAAGCATGAAGCAAAGCTTCAGCGCTGCGGATACCATGGAACCTCTCAACAAACACTTCGTTCTAAGCAGTACACTAAATCTCCTCAGTATTTTAAGGGCTTTGCCCACAAAACACCGCCCTGGAAGTGTTCAACGACACTGTCAGCTGATCAGCTCCACAAAGCCAGTATTACACGCAGCGACAACCTGGTGCTGTCACTGCACCAAGTGATGAGCTCAAGGTGTCTGCTGAGCCCATCTCAGGTCTACGAAGGAGATGCTAAAACCCAGAGGCTTTCACATTACAACAACATGAAGATCTGACCCCCCTTGCAGGGCAGGGAGAAAGAACCAGTTCAGAGTCCCAGGCAGACTAGAGAAGAAACACCCCCCAAAGTAATCCAAGCTAACAAACCAAAGCAGAATCCTCCACAGCACTACAGGCACATTCGGGTTGTTTTTTCTGTTAAGTTAGCAATCCATCCTGAAAACTGTAACAAATCTCCTGTTGCTCATGGATGCATTTTGTATGGAAACTTCCAGCATCAAAACTACCCGGGATTTGCTATCAAGAGTAAGATTTCGTGTATTTTAGGATGCGTGCGTTGAAATGCAACTTCGCCGAAGAACACTAATAATTCTCTTTTTTATCATTCCCCATCAAACTGTAACCTGTCTCAAGGAAGCTGGAAACAAATTTGCTGAAAGAAAATATGATGAACAGCTTCCTCCAGAGTGAAGAGGTTCCTGGCTTTATCTTCGAATTGATAGCTAATATTGATCAAATTCCGTTTCTGATAACAAACCCATACATCTCCCTGACTAGAAACGGAGGAGCATGCAGGCACTCGGTATGCACACATTTCCTCTAAAGCCCTGGGGTGCTGCGAGGCTCTTTGCCCCTTGTATGGCTAAATATGTTGATGAGGAAGGACAAACACCAGTGTCCCCACATTCCCATCAGCGGGGTTTTTCTTCTGTAGGTCATCTGCTTGTTTTCGGCGTCACATAGATTCACTTTCAGTTACCTGGTTCTTCTTGTTTACTAGTGACTCCCTCAACAACATCACAGCACGTTTGATATTAAGAAAGAAAAATACCACTGTGGATCAAAAGCAGTAAAGGCAGCGTCGGTCCAAACACAAGGAAGCACTTTGCATGGCTGGTTTGGGGCCAAAACATTACGCTGAGCATGATCTGCCTGGTGCCTGAGCCAGCAGAAATGCTCAGCGGCGAGATGGAAAGATGAGATTCAAATTAATGAAGATACACTGACTATGTAGAAAAGTAAAATTAAAAGCTCAGGTAAATAGATTCTGATTGGAAAAAAGGAGCCCTGGGTTCTGTCTGTGCCTCAGTATCCCCACTGCTGTGCTCACAGACCAGTGCAGCTTCTTTGAAGGCAGCTGGAAATGTGGAACTCTGCAAAGAAGTTGCAGTGTCATTTCCACCTCAGGCAGGAGGATGAGAACTTTAATAACCACAGCTGCAGGCCACATCTTCCCACTTTTCCCCAGCCCAATTAAAACTGGCTTTGGAAGCTGGCTTCTGAAAGAGAAGAAGGGAAGCTGACCAGGTATTGATATGTTAGGCAAAACTCTGCTGATCTGCAGTCAAGCAGATACTGTGACAGCACCGGTGAGTCCTGTGCTCAGATATTTCTTGAAGCTTTCAAGTCTTGCTTGGAGGAGCTCCTTCACCCCCAGTGCTTCTTACAAAGCCTTAAGAGAAACCCTTCCCTGGAGCAGGATACTGAATCACAGTCAGAGAATGGTAGGGACTGGACGGGACCTCTGGAGATCAGCTAGTCCAACCCCTCCACACCAAAAGCAGTACCAGCTAGGGCAGGTCACACCGGAATGCATCCACGCAGGTTGTGAAAGTCTCCAAAGGAGACTCCGCAACCTCTCTGAGCATCTTTCCTGATGTTGAGGTGGAACCTCCCATGCTCCGATTTGTACCTACCGCCCCTCACCCCAGCACACGGCACCGATACCCCGCTCAATCTCCACAGCTGTAGAAGGGGAGCAGTAATTTTTGAACAATGCCTGTGCTTAATTAGGCCGGTGAGTATCCTTTTCACACTTAGCTTTTAGTGCAAACGATCGACTTCATTTTAAAGGTGTAAAAACCGAACCCTGTGAAGGTTAAACGGCTTGTCAAGAATTACTGTAATCCTGACTCTGACACTAACTAGCTGTGCCAATTTGGATTTGTCACTTCATTTCTCCAAGCCGCTCCTTCCCCATTTGCAGTGTCACTTCCAAACTTTATTTAGTGGCAAAGTGCTAATGTAAGTGCAAAGTATTACTAATCCTGTGTGCGGCAGACACTGGGATGTAATTCAAGATCTTCTGGCTCCCAGTACTGTGCTTAACTCTCTAGATCTTGAGATGGCTGAGGACTCTCTTCCCTTAACACATGCGGTTCCAGACAAAGGGTTGCTGCGCTCTATGTGAACCTCATCCAGAAAGAACTTTGTCAGCTTTCAAACGCGCAGGCCTGATCCTCACTGGACACGAAGGCAACTCCTCAACTAGAGAAAAATGGAAGCGTTTGGGGCAGTCCTGATTACGCTGCGTAATCAGCAGTGGGAGTAAATAAATACAGACAGACGAAAGCCTAAACAGGAATGAAAAGTTGCTGTTTTAATCGGGCAGGGGAAAAAGTCAGATGTGGCCTGCAGCTGTGGTTATTAAAGTTCTCATCCTCCTGCCTTAGGTGGAAGTGACGCTGCAACCTCCTTGCAGAGTTCCACATTTCCAGCTGCCTTCAAAGAAGCTGCACTGGTCTGTGAGCACAGAACAAACGGGGATACTGAGGCACAGACAGAACCCAGGGCTCCTTTTTTCCACGCAGAGTTATTGCTGCTTTTTGATAACGTTTTAACTGGGCTGTAAACTTCTGTTTTGAGTTTTCCTCCTGACCTCCAAGTAAACAGATTAACACATGGCATGCACACGGTGTGTCCTATTACGGCTCAAATCTGGACAGCAGTTGCTGTCTGCCTTTCCCAAATTATCAGCTGGTTTAGGACTGCGAGCTCGCAGAAGGAAACACATGCACTGGTGAGAACCGCCAGTAACAATAACTGCTCGATCTAGCACAGGGAGTGCAGTGCGTCAAGCAAGGGCCAGGTACTTTCATTCCCCCACGCAGCTCAGACATCTCTTACATCTGCTCTCCCAAGCAGACACACTGCACAATACCAGAAACACCGGGAACATCATTTGCATGAAGCATCAACAGATCTGCCCTCTTCCCCTTCTCTGGGAGCACTGCAAACACCTGCCCTTGCAGCAGCGCTGCCTGCTCTAGGGACAGGTGTGACAGCAGCGACTCTGAGGTCTGAAGGCAGCATTTCATCACCGAAGAAATACTTCATTACAGACGAAATGCGGGTCTGATGGGTCTGATACAGCATGCTGTCTGATTCCTCATGCTTTCATCACACATGGCTGCAAGTGGAGCCTCAATCCATGATGCGACATTATCCCCTTCTGATGGGACTTGGATCACAAGTCCATTTGATTCGCCTTCCTTGAAGCGCGTGCCTTTTTCAAGCGCTACGTTCTTTGTATTTAGCGTGGAAGGTACCTACAGGCTTTGGCACAAGGCTATGAAAAGATAATTTCCTACAAAGAAGACCAAAAAGTTCTCTATGGGTTGCAAGCGTGTCATTTTCCCTGCCCTTTAGCAGTTACTTTAACAGAAGAAGAAACAGAACAAAGAAAAAACTAGCAGTTTGTTATTGTCCATCAGGGATGCGATTTGTTTCTTTAGTTAAGCAGCCGGTATTGATTTCCAGGTCAAAGTCACATTGCCTAGTTCTACCATTCTCAGTACAGATATGAGGGTGAAGCTGACCCACTGTTTTGTGCTGAAAGAGGTAGCAGACTGCATCACAAATGCCCATGATTTTCTGTACCGCAGTGAGTTTAATACAGCCGTGCTTGGGGAGTTCAGACATGCTGAAGCAATTCATGGGGTAGATCTGCAGCTTGCTTCAATAGCTGTGGTTCCCATGGGCTTCGTGAAACTATGACCAATTTACACAGCGGAGGATATGGCTCATTGTGTGCAAAAGAAAAGAGCTCTGCCCTGGCTCTGTGCAGACGAGTACAGACAGGATCACGGGAGTTAGCTCGAGAAACAGGCTTCAGGTCTTTAGGGGCTGCTGAGGCTCACGCAGCAAAGGTTACAACTGGCCACTTGCTTGTTTAACTCCTCCAGCTTCCTTATACAAAATCCTATTTACTTTGCTGCTCTTCTGCGGCAGGAAAAGTAAATATTAGCTTAATGTAGAGAATCTAAGTATCACCGAATGAAAAAAGAGAAGCAGCAGGAGAGAAGAGGTAACAAGCTGTGCCTTCACCCCCGATTCTGTGCTGTGATTTGATTACTCATAATTTTTGCTTACATTGCGACTTTGCAGCCAGAGATCCCAAGCAGGACCGCTGCTAGGGTTAGGTATTAAACAGCCTTCCTCCTGAGAGACAGACAAAACATGGGCCAGAAGCACAAACAGTGATTTGTACTGATGCTGCAGACTCTTGGCACTGTCGTGGGCAGACCGCACCCTTTGCTCTGCGACCCACGAGTAAGTAGCTCCAGCAGAGCTCGAAACCAACGGCCAAGCCGCTGCCCTGCTGCCTTTTCCACACATGGGCACTTGTGCCCAGAGCCAGCCCCAGCGCTGCTATTTTGAGCCCTTCCTCCAGCGCCAGCCGCCAGCGGTGCCTGGGTGCCTCACTGCAAACGGCACAAGCTGTCACTCAGGTATGCAAGCGAGGAAGTTAAATCTCCAGTTTGTTTGTGGGGAACAGGCATGCAGCCAGTTCTGCACCGAGAGAATCGCTTGCTGTCTGCGACAGAGGGAGAGGGAGAAGAGCAGGACTGGAGCGGGTTGGGGTTTTTAAGGTTTCCACAGCACCACCGCTTGCCTTTCCCTTTCCCTTTCCCTTTCCCTTTCCCTTTCCCTTTCCCCTTTCCCTTTCCCTTTCCCTTTCCTTTTCCCTTCCCCTTTCCCTTTCCCTTTCCCTTTCCCTTCTGCGAGTTGACAATTTTTATTTTCCTTGCAGCTGCCAGCAGGCTCCTTACTGACTAATGGTCGATGGCAGTGGATTAGAGAGCCGAGATTGCTTCAAGACACAGAACAGAAAAAGTAAAAGGTGGGAAAATGGGCGATGACAAGCCGGGATCTGATTGGAAAGCCAACGGGGATAATTAGTAGTGATGTCATAAAAGGAAACGCGTGCCAGAAGTGATGCGACTGAACTTAACGCAAACTAAAGAAATCTCACACTTCTCTCTCTTTTTAAGATTCAGTGGGCCAAACCCAGCTACTGAATAAGCAGATGAAAGTGTCAGTAACTTCAATGGATTTGCATGAGCTTAAACCACCTTCAGCGGTTTGATCTATCCCCAGTACCTTACAGAAACAGAGGAGTTAGTTCAGCAGCACTCGGAATCAGCATGACTTCTGGCCGTCTTAAACAATAGTGAGAAAATGGAGCTTTTCATTTCCGAGAGATGCCACAGCCACTGTCATTCAAACCCGCATTGGTAAACCACTTTCTGAGGCTTCCTCTTTCTCTTCTCGCCCAGAAACCTGCCATTTTTGCATTAGATACGCTCCGTTCCAGGAATATCTGCCAATCATTTTGATCCCGCCAGCTCTCCTTTATTAATTGATTAACTACCAGAATAATCTACCAGTGTTTAACAGACTTCTATCCCCGCACCATTTCTCTGAAGAAGAAAGGTATTTAAGTGCTTCACACGAAATTCACAGGCACTGACTAGAGGACAGAGGTCTCTGTTAGTACAGTGCTGAATGGAACAGTCCCAGGAACTGGCACTTCGGGGCTATTACAGAATTTCTGGAATACATCACACTTTCCACTGGAAGAGCTCAGCAAAGCAGGCTAGACAACCTGGAAACACTGATCTGACGCTAGAACTTCCACTTCCATTCCACACCCTCCCATTTTCACTCTCATTTCAACTAACTACTCACCCAGTCTCCCTTGAGCCTGGATCTTGCACAGGACTGAGTCTGACTCTGTTTAACCCGTGCTGATGCGTTCAGTGCAAAGAGCTGTGATCTCTTCACACACCTACAGAACAGCCCAGGGTGGAAGTGATCTCAACAGATCATCTCCCTCAACATTTCCTGCACGCAGAAACACTGCTGTAACGCTCAACTCATCACCTCTCCCGTGTGGGAAATAAGAAAGAAAAGAAGAAAGGAGGGAAGAGAAAGGGAAAGGGGAAAGAGGAGAGGGGAAAGGAGAAAGGGGAGAGGGGAAGGGGGAAAGGGGAAAGGAAAAAGTCTAGAACCTCAGAGTGAGGAGGCTCAAAGCCCCTGACGGCTTTTGGCCACTGAAATGTAAACAAGTAATACCTTTCAGGAAAACGTTAACAGAAATGGAGTGAGTTACTAAGGAACCGCCTTCTCTAGGCTGGCAATAAGGATGATGTTGAAGGAGAAGAAGACCTGCGGGTTCCTCATCTCAGCAAGACACGCACGTTGTCCCTTTGGAATGAAAAAGACATAGTAGTCCATGTGCTTTGTTTTCTGAAAGGAAGTTCATAACTCTGCTCAGATCTGGCACGGACACAACGGAGCGGCAGTCTCGCCCAACACTGCCATTCTGACATTAAACCCCAAACTAATGAAGTTTCCTGATTTTCAGAGTACCGGCTGAGAGCAAGGAAGTGTTCTCCAGCGCTGCGCTGGCGGTGTACACACGGTCACGTTAAGCACAACAACCTAATGACAGAGGTCGGCCAGAGCCCAGGAGGGTCAGGTGAACCACTATTTATTTAATGGCTCTGAAATTACTAAGTACTCATTCGGCAGAGCATCGTCGCAGTCCCCAGCGGTGGGAAGGCCGGACAGAAACGTTCCAAAGGCAGCGCGATATTTGCGTTCTGGGGGTTTACATTACAGACGCTCCGAGTGTCTGCCATCTGACGCTGGCTTTCTAAGATAAAAGTTCGCTTCGGAGCCACATACATCACAATAACGACGGTGCTCTTCGGATGAGAAATGTGGGCTTCCTTACCACACAGCGCGGCGTTTAAGCAGTACAGAGTAAGCAAATTCACCCACGGGAACGGCTGGAGTCAAGTCTAAATACACAGGACTCATCTGAAAAGGGTACCTTTAAAGGAGTTCAGTGGTTTCGCGGACTAAAGCGGTTGCATAGAGCGTCTAAAGCACTCCAGGGATTTCAGACAGAATCCCACTGTGGCTTGTCAAGTAGGGAATCGTAACCTTGAAATAAGGGAATTGCTGGGCCTTGACTTGCTGAGCAATGAGCTACCTCTTTGGCTGCAGTACCTTGCGGAGGAGAAGAAAACCCACATAGAGAACTCCCAGTAGTGTTGCGAGATCACTATCTGCTGCTGAACTGGAGAGCCCTGTTGTCCAACAGCACCTCATGGAAGCTGAGAGTGCAGTGTCCTAAAAGACACTGTGAAGGTAAGCTTCTCTGTTCTGCACAGGATGCTGCCACGTGAGAAGTAACTTCACACAGTCAGCACAATACTTGAAAGAAAATTCTTTGCAAAACACATTTCAGGCGGTTCACTCGCCCTGACTAAAGATGCTGTCAGCCCTCACAGCCTGATTTTCTAGTTGTTTCCTCCGGGAATGCGTATTTGCATCTCCCGTTTTACCTACACTGTTGTGTTACTGCAATGTGTTGAGAAATCATAGAATCACAGAATCCTTAGGGATCGGAAGGGACTTGGAAAGATCATCCAGTCCAACCCCCTGCCACAGCAGGATCACCCAGACCCAGTCACACGGGAACACAGCCAGGCGGTGCCACAGGTACAGACAGCACCCGTCCTGCAGTGCCTAGGGAAGCCACCAAAGGGCTGCTGAATTTTTCTACTCACATGTGTAAATTGGAGGGGAAAGCTGGAGCAATTTCAAAGTAATCACTGCTGAATTCTGCTGGCAAAACCCGCACAGATTACAACCCTGTGTTCTTTCCTGTCAGCATTGAGCACAGCACAACCATCGCCTTGAGTCACATAGGGAAACAGCCTGGTCCTCTTCAGGCCTCTCCACAGCTCCCCAAGACGCTCAGCCAAACATGTACCTGGGGAACAACAGTCCCGTGAACGAAGCCCCAGCAGAAGTTCTCCTCATGAACTGCACTCTGCAGTGGAATTTTTGTTATTGTTGCTGAAAACGTGGCTCGTGATTACTTTCTATTTTTAATGAAAACTGGTAATGAGAAACACAACTAGCGTCCCCTTTAATGATCAGCGCGCCGCCTAACTCCACTAATGCTGAGTAGCATGTGCTGAAATGATGGATTATCTTAAAATACAATTTTACCGGCGCGGCCGTGTAATTTGTTAAGCGTTTAGTGATGTCTAATAAAATATGAAAAAAATATTTAGAAAATGAACCACAATTTTAATATAATTTTAATTAATGGGAGTGCAATTGCAGTGGTTTAAATTAGATTCCCAGTGGTAAAAAGCCTTTCAAACCTAATTTGTAAGCCAAGATGGTGGCTTTAATGACTGGCAGCAAAGTTTCTTCAACAGATTTCATGGGGCATGATCCAAAGATAATAGGTTTTCAGCCCAATGACAATCCAATTACAATGCCAATCAAAGCCAACTTCATGCACTCTAATTATCAGATTTAGCTGTCAGTTCAAATACAAACATAACACTTTTATTTAAATAAAAATTTAATTTAGAAAAAAAGACGACTTCATGTGTGATTTATTGAGACTGCAAGAGCAATCTAACTTATTTCTCTAGTAATATAATAAAATCAGTCTTGTATTAAAAATGTGAAAACTTTTCGCTCTCCCGTACGCGCCGCGCTGTATTATTCAGGATGTAATTTAAGCACAGGGAGCGTATCGTAACATGGCAGCAGATATCTGCGGACCAGAAGCAGGTTAACCAAACTAGCGAAGTTTCACCCCGACAAAACGCCAGACGAATAAATGGCCAAACCTAATTAGTTCTTACCAGTAATCAGGAGAAGCTACGTCAAGACCACAACCTATTTATGCAGCACTAGAGCACCCATATTGTGCTGTGGCTCTCCTCCCTTCTCTGCCCACTCCAGAGTACGGCGGGGGTTCCATCCCTCGCGCGTGTTTATTTGTATAAACACAGAAGAAATATGGAAGTTATTAAAAAACCACAAAAAGGGCTATGTTCAAATCAAATGAGCGGTCAAAACACAGGCATCTCCCAGCTGAAAGAGCCCCCTGGTACCTACCGACTGCAACCTTGCTGTAATTCTCTCTCTCTATCAAAAGTTATTATTTATTAATTAACGTAATTATAAAGTTCCCAATATAGGAAGCGAAAGATAGCTCAGGATGCTGCATGCTGCAATACATTACGGCACAATTACCAACTCAGGCTGGGTTGAAGCAGAGGTAATTGTCCTGCGACATATTTAGCACATATAAAATCCTGTTTTCCCACAACTGCAAGAAACAGGAGGCAGGAATTACGGAAGGAGCAATTTTTACACCATTCTTTAGAGAATGTGAACTCGTTCCCACTTGCCACTTACCGCCCCTGTTGTGTATCAGCTCCTAAAGCTTCACCAGTTTGTGGGTCACAGCTAGAGCACCAATGCTCCTAGTCTTGTACCTGCACTGGATTCCCAACGTGTATGTGCACTGCTGGGAGCAACAGCAGTTCCCACATTAGGGCTGACAGAGACTACACTGGGATAGGTGAAAATCATAAGAACAGGAGCACACACACTCATTGACAACCCAAACATTTGAAAGTAACTTGGGAAGCTTTGGCTGGACCCAAACTGAATCACAAATCCTGTGCTCATGTCGTACTCATCATTTACATCCCGTCTGCTCTGACGGCATTCTTGAGCACAGAACTCAAGCCATGCTGGGCTCACCTGCCTGCTACTTCCCGTCATCTAATTCCCAATGCATTTCAGTCCTCAACTCTCCTCTCTCTTTCAGGTGTCCATTACATCATTCTTTGCTACTGCAAGGGTCTCAACTCTGTAAGTGCAAAGCAAAAGGATTTCAAGAACCGGAATAAATGGGCAGGAGGGGTACCGCGTTTATATATAATTCTGAGATGATCATCCATCTGAAGACAGAGCTACCAGATCCTTGAACTCCCCATCGTTTCTCATGATTTGGGGTTTCTAGATAGCCACGCAGTCTTTGCATTTGAATCCATAACGACTTCAGAGTTCAGCCAACAAAGACATAGCAAATTAAATGGCAGGGCTAAGTTCAGCAGTGCTACATTTAAAACGCTCTCTGGAGATCACCATCCAAAGACAGAGTCCCCCATCTGTCGGCCTCTTTTCCCCTTTCCCTTTAGAGGTCACCTTGCCGCCCATCTATTTCTGAGCACCTCTATCAGAATGTCCCTCCCTGAGATGGGACAGAATAATTCTGGATGCAATCCCCAGAGCAGCCCAGAAAAGTGAAGACATTCGCAATTACGTGTTGTCGAGGTCATGACACTCCTCTGCTCTCAGTTACTCAGCAAAGCCACTCTTCTCTGTTTTATCTATAGAGTTCTGTATGCTAAGAAAATGACGTCTCTGTCGCACAGGAAGCACTACAAAACCAAGCCACAGCATGTATACATCCTACACACTGTATTGCTGTGTAGTGCCCAAACACCACTAACTGCCTGTTAGATGTGTGCTGGCTTAGACCAAGGTAAACTAAAGCAAACTTTAATAGTAATAAGAGAATGGGTTTGCTCGTATAAATCCTCCTGCATCATCTAAGACTTTCCTTCCTGTCACACCGCAGAGGAACATTCTGCAAACAAGGACTAGCCAAATCCTAGAAGCCATTAAAAATGTCTTCCAGGGAAAGCATCATGCCAAGAACAATACTGACACTCAGCATGGAGTAGGATATAGGAAAATCCAGCAAGACATGCCAGAGAAGTTTTCAGCTAGCCTCTGTTACCGGGAAGATCTGCGGTGTAACTGTTCCATCACACTGGCTCCACACAAAGAATAGGAAGGTTGTTAGATGGTGACTCAGAGCCTTAACCATACTTTTGCTTCCACCACACAAAGACAAAGTATTTCATTTTCTGAAGACAGGTGAAAGCTGATAGAGTAGTTCTGTGTTGGACTTTGCCAGCTTGCAAGTGACAGCGTGATGATTTTTGCACGGCTGACATACCCAGTCACCCCCCAAACGGCAAACCATATTTAACCAGTTACCCCAGACTGTCTGTGGCCTGGACACAGGCAAACCATGCTCTCAAGAAGGACTTTGTGCGCTACACAGGATGCCAAACTTAGAGCTGCACAGATTGGCAACCCCTCCCTTCATTTAAAAAACAGCTTTAGAATTCTCAAAGCAGTCTGACCTGTATCCCCTGTGTTTTCTATTCCTTGAGGACAAAGCTCTCTCACTAAGACAACTTCCAACAGCCTGCCCTGAAGAAAAAGCTGTCACAGATTTACACTCGACACTCTTCTTCTGGGGATCCAACTTGTGCCACCCTTAACCAGGACAGTGGAATTAGGTCTTCAGAGCCTAACCAGTGAGCACCTAGAGCCGCAGGAAATGTGCAGTAAGCAATTACATGTTCTAGACAAGGGTGAACTGGAAAGACGGGTCGGAGGGGGTGACTTCATTTCATTAAGGTAATGCAGTGGGAAAGGTGAGTAAGTGAAGGAGTACACGCGCGTGAGAGGACGAGCTCAGCAAACATCCTTCTTAAATTAGATGGATCCTCAGTTTTGCGTTACCTTGCTCGCCCTTCAGGACCAGCAGAGAGGCAAAGGAGATAATTTATTTTTATTTCTTTTCAGAAAGTTGTTCTTCTGAGGATGGCCAGTAAGGAAGGTCACTTCTCAAGAACAGGACTCTTTGACGTGAGCAGTGATCATATGCAACCTAATTAGGACATGCTCACATCCCATCACTTGACACTCACAGATTTCCCTTTGCTTCTCCCCTCGTCCTGCTTGATAGGGGACGTGGCAGGACAAACTCGCCCCCCCTTATTGTGTACGTGTCACTCAGGACACACCTAGGAGGAGAGGGGAAGTTGACTGGGAATAGAAGGTATCTGTGGAGAAGGAAAGAGGTTCACTTACTGTAACCGGCATTCTTCAAGCTCCAGTGACCCCCAACTACCAACATCACTCAGGAGAATCCTCTGCCCCCTGCACAGCACTGCCCCGTCCAGCACTGCGTGTGCTCTTCCAGCAGCAGAGGAGGAGCAGCAGTTGCGCATGGAGCCTCCCTCTCCTGAAGACCCGTGACAATTCAAACTTTATCCGACCCTGCCTCTGCCTGCTGCCTCAAGCTTTGAGCTTCCGACCCAGACAATCACCGCTTTGGGGGAGGATGGGGGGTGGAAGGGGGGTGTTGGAAATTCATCCCATTTCTCGTTAGCTCCCACTAACTCCAAAAAAGTAGAGCAATTTTGCAGCCGTTATCAGTGCTCTGTCAGGGACAATTTCACTCGAGTATGAAATAAGCTTCTACCCCTTCTGCCACTCCTCTAGTCTAAAAGGATGAGCAGGACTGTTACACAGAAGAGAGGAGGCGCAAACCCCCCGGCAAAGGGCGTTAATGCTCCTCATCCGGGATGCAGGGAGGGCCGGCCGGGGCTTTTGTTGTTTCTTTGAGGACAATCGGTGTCAATAGGCTCTAAGCTGCCCCTTGGAGCCAAACGAAGTTTGAGGCTTTTAAAACCAACTGCGGGTCTTAGCAGGATTTCAGACTGCACCATTAAGCCCCTTTGTCAACTCCGAGCCGGGCTGCTCCTGCTTCAGGTTGAAACCGCGGCGGTGGTTGAGCCAAAGGAGGAGGACGGCAGTGTAAACGCCTTAGCCGCTTGTCCCTCCAGCTTTCGCCTCCGCCAGCCCCGGCAGTCTAACACCTTGTAAACCCGGTAACAATAGGAGAAATTATTAACCAGCGATCCGTCCCCAGAGGGAACATCTGGCCCGCATCACAACGCCGCCCTGGGGACTTCGCACCAGAACCTTTCAGGTTTTATGCGCCTGTGCCTGGAGAGGGCAATAACAGAGCCTATTCCACACAGGGTTTTTTAATCACTGGCCTCTTGAAAATATCAGGAGCAGAAATTTATGAAATTCATTTTATAAATGAAATGCTAGCGTTCTCATTTACGACACAGGAAAAGGAGACCCACTGCATCTTTAGTTAACGGAGACAAAATGTAAAAGAAAGGGGGGAGGGAGGGAGGGATCACACAAAATACGGTATTGCAGACAGCAAGCAGATGGGATAGAGCTTCTCACGCTTTGCTACGGGGAAGGACTTCCCGGACCTCTTTCCAAAGTTTCCAGCTCACGACCCTCTTACCCCCAAGTCTTAGGACAGTTGCGGGCAGTCACGAAGGACAGGCAGTCCCTGCTAGAGCTGCAGCCGCACGCACCCCGCCATCGAGCAGCAAGCCCCGGTCCCACCACAGGCGCTCAAAGATTTAAAAGCCTACAAACAACCGACGAGCTGCCACCTCCAACGGGACCCTGATTTTCCACATAAATTGGAGAATGCTCCTATGCAGCAGGAGGTGCTGATCACCAGTGTGGGGCTCCCAGACAGAAGCATCGGCTGGGGGTTCACATCTGACACCCCGCTCAGAGCACAAAAGCAGAACAAGCTAGAGGCCAGCAGGGCTCAGTTCACACAGGGCATTCTAGAAGAGATTGTGTGCAGGGGAGCATTAACATCGCATCTTTCATCTTTTTTTTCAAACACCTCTGGAAAAATGTATTAATCTGCTGCTAATGCTCTCGAGGAGCTCTACATGCGCTGGGGAAAGTGAACCACTTGGGAAGAGGGAGAGGAGCAAGTGGAAGGCAGAGTTTAAGATTATGTGCGTAAGTCTTGTTTTTGTAGGGACAAGACAAAGATTTATGTAACGTGAGGAAGAAATGCGTGTAACGTGAATGATACTGGGAAGCAACAGAGAAAACCCTGATGGTGAAGATTAAAGTGCACGGCCCCATGCGGCTCACATATTGGGTCAAGATACAAATGTGAGAGGAGAATATAAAAGGGTTCTCTTTGGATTCATGTGATGGTAGGAAGGGATCACACAACGGCACGGCCGTGTTTCTCAAGCAGTGCTTCCCTCTCTCCCTGTAATAACCCCGTAGCTTTTTTTCCAATGCAAGAATAACTTGACAATTTAGTGATTAATGTTATTTTTAACAAGTCCGTTGCTGGGTTATCACTCACAGCTAGTAATAGGGACAAGGACATTGCTTGGCTTTGTTTTCTCAAGTATTTTCAGACACATCACAGCACTTGGTAAAATTTTACCGTGCCTGTTAGTACTACAAATGAAAAACAATGCTCAACTATTTCCTTTATCCAAGTGCTTTTCTAATGTAGTTGAGCTCCTACATAGCCTGGAACACTTTTCCTTTCTTCATAAAGCAGCCTAGTCTGCTTACATGTAGATGTTCTCAAATAGTATATTATAGAGAAAATAAATATGGGGAGGGGGAAGGAGGGAATCTAAGTTAGTTTAGAACTTCCAGCATTTCTGGGTGGTATAAAGAATTCTGCTCATGAATTCAAGCATGGTTAAACCAGCGCTGGATTTGACTTAACAGGGTAAAGGATGGGAGAAAGCAAAGGATGCTCAGAGGGAAAGGCAGGAAGAAACCAATGAACTGACAGACACTGGAGAAAAATGAAGGTCCCAGAGAGGAAATTACACCAACTGTACTGCTTGTCCATTTTTAAAGCAGCCTGAAAGGATATCCTGAAGGATGGTAACCTCTTTCTTTTTTGATGCTCAAGACTTGGGATCTGTCGGTACAGCGCTGTGCAAGGACAGGCAGCAGCTGAAACACAATGCTGTTGAAGGAAGCAGAAACACACACTCTGATGTGAGATGCTCCTTAGTGTTTCCTCGCCGTGGGAAAGCAGCAGCACCATTAGCTTTGCAGAGACACTCAGCTAATTCAGTGCTAAGTAAGCGAAGTTTAAAGCTGTATTTGTAGTATGAAATGAAATGAAATGATGATGCCAAAGCAAAAGAAATGTCGACAACTCTCAGTCAATCATCTGTATCCTTCTTTATGGCTCTCATTTATATTTGATATTGAATTGCTCACTTTTTAAAATTCAAATAACTCCCTCATCGATCTGGTCCTGAATGATTTTACTGAACACATCTTTTTAGTATCTCAGGCGCGGTGATTTTGTTCCACATATGTTGTACAGTAGCTGATCCCATCCTAACCTCACAAAACATATTAAGCTTAATAAATATATTTATGAGAATTACTTTGTACAGTCCTTATGCAATCAGCCATGCTGCGTATGATAGCCCAAGACGATGAAAACCCATTGACTTTTTGTAGCAAATTAGTCTACCACCTAATCGGTGAACCCTGCTAAGCTTTTGAATTATGAGAAGAACCAGCAGCTCAGTTAGAACACTCAAATGAATTATATCAATTCATAAACTTGTTCATGTCCAGATTTCATTAGCCACACATTAACAGCATTTTATGTTTATTACTGCTCTGACATAATCTATAAATAACTGAAATGCTAATCATAGTGTTCTGCCAGGCATCATCATTTAATCATAAAGAGATACATTATTATAAACTATAATAGATAATAACAAGTCCGGGTCAATGGCCGCATATTAAAAGATCACAATTATATCCTATAAGGGTATGTACCTCATACATTTGATGACACAAAGGTCCGTATCTAATCACTTGCAAATGTTTCCCCTCTGACATACTTACAGTACAAGGTGACACAATTAAGAAAATATGCTTGTAAAACAGGGCAATCTTTGAGCATCAAAGTAAACAGAGAACAATTAATAGTGCGGGGAAAACATTCCGGCACTTGCCAATGGCAGTGCTATTTAACTCTTCAGTTCTGGGCCTCTTTTCCCCTCTGCTGAAAGAACTCATAATCACAACGTTCGGCGAGTTTATTACAGAGGAGAAGACGGACTTTGTACTCCAGCAGCTACTGAGCCAGGGCTGCTGGATGTTACCTCTCAGGCTGAAAACATAAAGCAAAAGGTTAAGTGGCCTTTCTTTTGCGACCCTGTTGCCGGCACTGGCACGCTCTCCCGATGACCTTACGTCATAAAAGCCCTGCGACAGTCAAATATAGCCGGGATGATTTCTTATACAGAACGCCTAGTGACTGCAGCCTTGCTCCCTGTCCATTTTGCAGCCCCCTCTCCAGAGCAGGTAGGCAATCTGACGTTACAGCAGCTGCAGTAACAGAGAAATCACCTTACTAGATACTGCCTTCAGCAGATGACGGACGTGGCAGCTTACCGACCGCTGGCAGTTCCACGTTTTAACTGAAGTAAAACACCCCGGCAGTTACCAAACAAATAGTCTCCACGTGGGCTTTATCAACGACACTGGTTCTATGTGAGAAATCGGTCTGACCCAAGGACCAAGAATCAACTGCAGATTCTGAGGGTAAAGTTGTTTGCGGTGGATTGATTTTTTATCAGTTTAGCGGGGTTGGGCTTTTTTAAGAGATAATTAGACTAATTTAAAGCTTTAGTTGAATAGGAAGCAGAGATGCAGTCTGTCATTGTGAGCACTTGCACCTCATAGCTCAGGGTGAACTGAGGGAGATAAAGAAAGGAATGTAAAACACTATGGAAACCAACCTCTGGAGACTTAGTATTCTGATCAGCTCACCTCCGAACATCTGGCTCTTAAATGTTCAAGCACAAAAACAAGAGAGCTAATGAAAGCAGTACATATTATCTCTCCCATCAATGTACCTCACAAACACCTGCTAAAATTAAAACAAATTGAATCTTGATTGCTGATTAAGTACCCCTTCTTTAGCTAGATATTCCGTCATTATTTGCCCTGGCACACAATGCACAAACTGATGAAAAGCCTGTGGTGGGCTGCGGCGGCAGAGGTTGATAGAAGACGATTGAGACACAGAAGCGTGTAAACTGCCGAGCATTAACTTTAGGTGCTCCAGCCCTCAGAAAGTTAGGTTTAGCTTTTCTCCTTATTTCTAGGGCAAAAATTAGTCTCATTTGAAATGGAAAGTACGTAAACTGAACGTGTTTTTTTCCCCTCCGGAACACCCACATCCCAGAGACAGATGATAGATGGGCTCGCAGCATTTCCTAACGCCACTACCCAGTTACTGAGCTGAAAAATCTCTGCAAACATGACCGTGCCTGGTGTGCTCTTCAGGCATTACCTACTGCGTGTCAAGAGTTAGGAGCAGTTATACATGTGTGCCCATGAAAAAGGAACGCAAAGCCTGCTCCGCAATGGACGGCCTCTGTTTATCTGGAATAGGTGCTTGGGCAATGACGAGAGAAAGGTTATATAGTTTACTGCCAATAAACTAGGGGACTCCTCTGCTAGTACACTTGAGGCAGGATAAAAACATCCATTAGGATTTTCATCACACCAATATAAATACCCTCCTACACAAACACTGCTGACAGATGTGTGCCTAATCTACCATGTTAACTTAATTTGAGAAGTTGTGGTTTTGTTCAAACTTTATTAGTTAAACCTGAATTGATCCCAATACATGTGAAGTCAGTATTTAATCTAGTTTAAGTATGTTTCCAGAGATCATAAAGTCTTCAGACATTGTTGTGTTTACGCAGATATATGCATTCGTGTAAAATTCACTGGTAAAATAATCAACTTTTATTTGACTCACGGTTCTCCAATAATCGAAACAATCCCAGCCCAAACGGGCGATGTGACAGCGTGTAAATCCTTCGTAACAATAGCATCCACAAAACCTGTTACTTGACTGACAATAAGGTTGTAACTGCACATGTGGTTGGCATATGTATTTCATCAACGGTGATTATAACGTGAACCAAGAATTAGCTTCAAAATGATGGGTTCCTTAAAGATGTGGAAGAGGACATTTAAACAAAAGAAATGTCCTGCATCGCTTACTATCGCTTAGCTTTTTTTTCCCCCCCTTTATTACATTCTAAATTATTTAAATATACTATTAGACATCATATTGGAAAAAAACAGATGTTTTCTAATTATGAACCGATTTTACAGTGTGATGGTGTCACATATTTAAATTACAAATACACATTTTTAGCATTCCAGCTGTGCTTTTACAAGAGTTTAATTTGCTTCTTGTGATATGTCACACTGCACCTGCCTTTTCAAACTCCTATAAATGTAAACCATTAGCCAAGCGCAAGTATTAAGACATGCTGATGAATTCTAAAGATCCTCAGCGTCTTCTCGAAGAGGAAATTTATACAAAGATTTCATAATGAGCCAGATAAATGTGTATTTTAAGTTACTTTTACAAGTATTTTAGAGAAACACCAAAAGGGGTGGGTGACCTGCGGACAAGCACACAGGCAGGGGAGAGAACGAAACGCCTGCTCCCTGCTCCTTTCATACACCAGGTATCCCACAGTACTTCATACATTAACAAGGTTTTGCAGGAAGTCAGCTGTGCTCTCGGCCACTGCACACAGGGGTGCGGACCTTAGGTAGAGTGTTAGCAGTGGGAGAAACGCTGGCCAGAGCGCCGGAGCTATGCGGATTCTCCCATACGCAGCCCATCAGCTTGGCGCTTTCCGGCTAACCGACCTGCAGATAAACAGCCAAACCAGCAGCCTCATGTCTCACGTGCAATGCATCAGAAGTATTTGCATTAGCACTGGCTGGTGGTATGAACCTGATCTTCCCGTTTCATCATGCAGTGTGCTCCTCACTGATTTACATTTATCGCTCACAGAAACCGTGTGACTCCACACACGCAGAACCCGATGCGTGTTGGAGGCTATCACTACCCAAATAAGAGCCGCACGTCGTCAGTGAGAGCACTGTTGATAAACTACAGCGATCCATTTCTGAGAGTAAAAGAACAACAGTGTCTAGGAGGATAGATTTTAAACTTGAATTAGCTAGTGATCCGCAGAAACGACATGACAACACACGGGGAGTACACGCAGCTCTTTACTCTCTTGTACGCTCCCTAGAAATAACAGCTACTGGTTTGGGTTTGCACACAGGTAGAAAAGGAGAGAGAGTGTAAACAAGTCATGGAGAAAATGAAACACCGTTGGTGCAGCTTTTAGATTTCATCTAACAACAGCAAAGGGAACAGAGACTTTTGAAGCGCTCGTCTTCTTGCCGTTACAAAGACATTAAAGATCACGATAGACAAACAGGGATGCTCTTTTAGAGCCTGTTACTGCCTGCACACTTTCTAAACCCACGCAGGGACCTCCTCGTCACCACTCTAATCCTGTGTCGATTAAATTAAAGGAAACTTTTGAACTGACACAGATGGGAAGCGAAATAGGCGCTACCAATGTACTGTAAAAAATTCACGGCAATCTATACGGGATCCTTATTACTGAACTGGGCTGGCAGCGAGAGGACGAGCCTTCTCCTCCTGCCCCCTTCAGAAAGCACTGCCATTCCCCGCTCTGTAAGAAGGCGCAGAAATTATTTTCTTCAAGCTAGACAGCTGTCGTCTTTGCAACCTCATCTGGCACTGCAAAGCCCTCGGCGTGCACACCAGCTCCTCACCCGCAAAGAATGAAATGGCAAAGGGAGAAGCGAAAGGAGGGCAGAGAAAGCCCAACGGGAGACATGACAGCGAGGCAGTTGTTGTAATCAAACTGTGCGGCAAAGTGTTTTAAAACGGGAGATATTAGCAGCTATGCAGAATCGTACATGCGATTCAAACCGGTGCGGTTCAGGGCGTCTGAGAATAAGCGCGGGGGCACTTGGATTGCACAAAGTGTTGTAAGTCCTTTGGACACAATTTACAGAGATATTTTTCAGCGCAAGGCTGTGCTACAGAACAGAGCGATTCTTCCTCAGGAGACCTTTCAAAGATTCCGACTTGAGTCTTGACATGTGCTGTTTGTTTCAGCGCTGCATGATGCAGTGGTCTCTGTCATATCCTGCAATGTCATAAACAGGCAAACAGAGATTGGGGATGCTCTGCTAGAGATAAAAAGTGGATGCTCGGCAGATCTCAAGAGTTTCAACCAGTCATTAGGGAAATTACTTGTGCTTCCGTGCCATGAAGTCCATGGCGCACGCAGCAGAGAGTCGGTGCTCTGTGCAGGTGAAGGTGTTTTGCGGGAAGCTGCCGGGTACACAAGACACACGCTAGAAGCAGGAGAGCTGCTTTCTGTGCAGTCTGAATCAGAAACACTCAACGCAGGATCTCCAGCAGAGCAGAGCCTGGATTTCCCTAGTCTCCTGGTTTTTCAATTGCCAATGATAACTTCTATTAATCAAGCCAAACCATGATCCCTCCATTTCAAATTAAATTCCTCTCTCTATTTGGTAATCACAGTATAGCTCCTGCAGGCTATCGCTGTACGTCATGTGCTCGCAGTAAAGTGATCAACAACAGAAGACAGAGCTAGGATGAGCCAAGCCCATTCCGGTAAGGGATCTCGAGTCAAGCTTTACGTTCTATTTCCCTTCTGCAAGGGGCATTACCACCTCAATAAAGGGGTGTGTAGGACTCCCCTTCCTTCGTACCCCACAATCAGGAAAGGCAAAAGGATTGATAAGGTGCACAGCAGCACACACTATGTTAGGCGTTACTACAGAGAATCCTGTTCCCAGTGAAATCTATTGACCTCCTTTGCAAACAGCACACGACGGGTAAGGGTTATTTAGATGCTCCTGGACCTACTGTAATTCCTCTTAAGTTAGAGCTTTGTTCTCATTCCACTTGGAAAAGAATGGGGTTTAGGTCTGTCACAGGTAGTGGGGGGCTTTAATTCCTGGTTTCCTGCACCTGTTCTTCAGACACTGCAGAGAAATGCAAAACTCTCCTTGGTTTTATCTTCTGCTGCAGGATTTGGCATTGGCGCAGACCCATCCCCAACTCCTCCACCCACTTCTACTAAAGGAGGAAAAGAAAAGAAACCAAATCCCCAGCCCATGTTCCAGGAGCGCTTTGTCTGGGTTTTCATGCCCTTGCTTCTTGCATCACAAAAGTCGTAACGAATTGAAAAGATTTCTGTTCAGCTCCTTCAGCAACTCTGCATTAAGATAATCTGCAGTTTATTGGCTTCCAGTGCTTGAGCAGGTTAAGAACGCGGGAGCGAGGAAGAAATCATGTAGGGAGAGGACTCCAAGGTCCATGGTAACAACAGACATTAGGAGGGATGAGGCCATCTTTATAAACCACTGTTTAAGTAGCAGATTATAAAAAACAAGGAAATAATATTTGAAATAAAGAAAATCAATGTTTAACGCAGCCATAGCTCATGCCTGTGGAACTGTATGATAACCCGCAGACCCAGGTTCACCCTACTGCACGGAAGTAGGCACTGACCTACTGCTGCTTCAGCACACATGGCTGTCAGGTCACACTCTACACACAGTACAGCTACCGTGGGTGGGCAAGAAAGCGGCTTTCCTGAACAGAGATGAGAAATCTGGTTTACACAACTCACGGAGCTTTCCATGATTCCAGCCATGAAGACATCTACAGCATGATCTGTCACCACAAGCATTTGATTCAGGGGGTTTTCCCCCAAAAGGCATCCCTCAATAGGGGCGACCGTGTCCAGTGATGCAGCTGGCATCAGTAAATCTGTGGTGGTTTGTCCCCAGTGAGACCAGTACCAAGATTCTGTTCAGTTACTCTGTTGACTTCCATCTCGAGCCCACGGCTTCGTCTTAGGGGCAGGAGTACTAAACGGCAGGTACAGCCTTGAATGTTCAGGTGCATGACGAGGGATTGATCCACCCTTTGCAGGGTGGATAAGGACATACCAGGGCAGGCGCAAAACGTGCAGGGAAGACAGAGCTGGAAAGTGCCATTTTCAGTTCTTTGAAGACAGAACTCAAAGAAGAATCTGGAATGTTTAAAGCGTTGGCAAATATGAACCTATTACTTATTATTTCATTAAAGCGGTGATGGGAAGAACCAATTCCTAACTCTCAGCGTTTGCCTCCTGGGGTCCTAGATAGCTTTTCCTGTCAAATTAAAAGGGGAAAAAAAGATAAATAAACATGAGAAATTAAGATTGTCTAGGTATATGAAGGGGAAAGGGAAGGAAACAAGGAAGTAATGTTCCACAATTATTACCAGAGCTAAGAAACAAAATTACTTGATCATAAATTCAGTATAATCCGGTTTTCTTTATGAGTTTCCATTTTATTAATGAAAGGACGGTAACACCTTAGTGTACCCGGATGAATTAAAATGCCTATTTGTAGAAGCAATCCTCCATAGGGGTCTCTAATAGAATCTGTGAACAATTCTGGAGTCGGATAATTTAGCTGTAAAAAGGCAGTATTAATAGCTCACCTCTCTCGGTACACAGAGCGGGATGGACAAAAGTGCGAAGGCAATATTTGCAGGAAAGACCATGCAGCTTATGTGCATGATCCTAACTTCCCCACAGCCCAGGAGCTCCACACACGAGCAGCTCGTTTTTAAAAGGGGAGGCAGTGGACAAGCACAGAACCTGTGAACGGTCTGTCTGCCTTGTTTATCAGATTCAGCGCGCACAGACAGCGAGCTCGCAGCAGAAGCAAGCCTGGCAGAGAGGGCATTAACTGTCTAACAAGACTGGCTTTTATTTATTGCAAACTGCAGCGGGGCTACTTTAAAGCAAACTTCTCTCAGTCACTGCCAGCATGGAGAGGTAGATCCTCAGCGGTGTAAACAATCCTCCTGACAGCATCAAACTCATCCCAACTGTTCCCACCAGCTGAGGATCCGTCTCCGGGGCTCTTCGTATTAGCTCTTTTCAGCTTAAATCTAACAGCCGCTGGTCAGACTTTGGGGGATTTTGCTTTTGTTGTTTTGTTCTGTGCCCGACATGCGGTCTGCTCCCATGGATCGCCAGGAGTCGGAACACAATGCTCTCTCCAAGCCTGCAGTACAAAAAAGTGGGATGCTATTTCACAGGTTTATTTTTTTATCTCATTATTCAAAACAAAAAATACACCCTTCTCCTAAATATAACTGTTCAAACGCCTCAACTTAACTCCTCAGCGGGATTAAAACACCTGCAAAAACACGCAACTATTTTATCGGCATCAGCTCCTGAAATAAAGTTCGCCCTGGCTTTTACTTTGTCCCGGAAAATGCAGGTTACTTCATGTCCTGTCACACAGGCAACCCCAACCACTGTAATTGATTTCCTGACTAATTTGAAAGAGGGCGGTCTCATCCCATGTATCCTATCAAGAGCAAACACTTCTCAGTGTAGAATAGCTTATTCAGAATCGTTCTGACAAAGACGCTTCTCGTGAAAATGCCAGGCAGGTAAATTCGTCCATGGCAGAGAGTCTCTGCGAATAGAAATATGGAGAGAAATGAAGAGAGATGAGAGGAAACGGGTCAGTCCACCCATGGGTATCTGCTCCTGGCTACACTGCAAGAGTCAGACAGTGTCAGACTTCAGAAAATCATCGGTTGGGGGATTCAGAAAGTTATTTGGAGTTTAAAATGGCACTAACGCGCTCATTTCAGAGAAGAGGGCTGAAACTGTCACCTTTCATAAGAAGCAGACTGGGGATCGGTGTTGAACCCCAAGCACCTCAGGAACAGCTGTCGCTGAGGAGCAGTAACAAGAGACACTCAGAAAGTTTCCACACACAGCACAGAGAAAGGATCTTTTAAACTCCATCGAGTTAGTCGGGTCACTGTCTCTGGAGGTGTTCAAGGTCAGGCTGAATGAAGTGCTGAGTGGCATGAGCTAGACATCAGATGTTAGGGTTACTTGGTTTAGTTGGATTTAGGTTGGACTGGATGATCTTTAAGGTCTTTTCCAGCCTCATCAGTACTGTGAGACTGTGAAAGTAAGGGTGAGGAGTAAGGCTTAACCCACACAGAAGTTACGTCCAGGAAAGCCTTCTGTTACTACAGCGCTTGAAGACACACACTGCAGTGCAGGCAGCGAGTAGGCCCTGTGAATCTGTCTGCTTTCCAAATTCCACCACACGGGCTGGTGCATATGTTTTCCTGTCATCACCTGAGTACCTATTAATAGCAACAGACTAGTTACCGGGCTCCTGCATTGTGCTCCTGCAATTCAAACCTTCCAGCAGGAATCACTCCTTGAGTTGTATTACCCTGTAACCCGCCGCAGACAGTAAAGGCGAGCACAAAAAGCACCTTTTTGCGGGCCGCTCCTGCGCTTTCCACACTGGACATTGCGCCCGCGATGTATTACCTGTAGGACTAAGTCACTGCGCGTGCATGATGCCATCATGCTCCACAACAAGCGAACACCGTGTTACGCTGGATTAATCGACGCGCCCGTGTCGCTGCCTTATTAAAATCACTCACTTGAAGTGGCGGATGATTTTAGTGTCATCTGGCAGCTGATTTACGATGACCCAAAGTTTATTAATAGTTTTTCGTTCAGCAGAGACCTCATGAAATTTGCAAATCTGTTGCTTCTTTCCCAAGCCTGCTTTTGGCCAGCCCACGGGCACTGTCTCCGGGAGAGAAACGCTTGACTCAAGCGCAGTGGCCACAGGCACTGGGCTTTTTGAAGGTAATATTCCAGGAGAGGAAGATAGGGAAGAATAAAAGGGCATTAATGAAACTAGCTGTGAAATCTGGAGGAAACCTGCAGAATTGCAGAAACATGAGGGATCTGTTTCTCCCTGAGCCAGCATCAATGATTCATTAGCCACTTGCTAAAATTCAATAATCAGTTCATGAATTGCTGAGTTCAACCATTATGAAAACAATATACAGAATCAGTAAATAATGGCCTCTGATGAATCTGCTGCACTGCATTCCGTGTGGAGGAAGAACAATGGAAAGACCCAGAATAAAAGTAGGAAAGGGAAACAAATGAACCCGATAAATCATACGGAAGCCTAAATCTGTACCGCGTATCTGAGTTTACTCCGTGCATCCGACTTCATTAGAGGCTCCGCATCGCTGACTGCCTAAAACAACAACTCCTCTCCAAACCCCGAATTTCAGAGCCCGCTGTTAACGTGACGATTAGGAGCAAGGTTTGGGGGTTTCGGGAGGGGACTGCTGTATTTATTTAGGGGTTGGGGTTTTTCTGTGTGTTCTGAAGTCAAAGGGCTCTGCGTTGAGCAACAGCGGGACAAGTTCTTTTCACAGGCAGCAACGCGTTCTCGCTGTCACATCTCAAAAGAAGCTCAGCGGGGCTCAGGGGCTGTGTGTGTAATAGCCACAGAGAGAACCAAGCCTCAAGTGACTCCACGACAACAAAAAAGCACTACCCCACCTCCAAGTCTGGGGAAGCACCGTTCTGAAATGACAATTAACAAGATCCTCTTTAGAGTTCCAACGTCAGCCACACAACATGCGACAGAGAAGGGGTTTCTTTCAAATGCTAGACCGCAAGACACCGCGTTTCACAGATGTCTCTAGCGTGCGGGAGACGGCAGGATCTGCGCAGAATCCCGAGACCATTGCATCGCTCCTGCTCTGAATTCAAAGCCTCTGGTTTTTAAGTTGAAGAATGGAGGTTTCCTTCTGCAAACGGGTTTCCAAAGGAAATTTAAAACCCCCCCTCCGTATCGTCCAGCATGTAGTATGAAAATTTAGACTCCCTAAGGCCTTAACAGAAGAAAAATCCACCCATGGGAAGAGATTATTAATCTGAGAGGCTTCGATGTCCTGTATGGGTAATGATGAAAAGCTGCTCAACAGGTCTAAGCCTTTCCAAGGGACGATCTTACTCATCTTCGCCTAGGTGTGGTTCAGGCAGCATCTTTAGCTCTTGACATAGCAAAGGGCACCTCAGAATAATACAGCCTCTCTCCAGGGAGCAAAATGAATTTCCAAGGCTTTTCTTTGTCGGGTTACCATTTGACAAGCGCGCCGCGGTGCTCTCCTTCTCCCCAAGTATCTCAAGATGAGGAGGACAGAATAAAGTTTGCAGCTGAGAAAGACGGGAGGCAGAGACGTTTGAGGTTTTTAAAACACCGTGCCAGAAGGCACACGCTTCTCTTGCTGTGCATCAGGTAACTAGGGCAGCTGGGCATACTGCGGATTATTCTAGACGTCGGGGCCAAAGGAAATGGGGCTTGCTTAGCTTTTGCACACAAAGTCTGCTGAAATCTTAGCACTTAGGTGCACGGGATTAAAATCAAGCCATGCTTACGGGCTGGTGCTCCACAAACCCAACAGAAGCCCATCCGTGTACTTGCAGCCACACATTCATTTTTCTACTCCTGGTTTATTATTTACCTGACACCACGAGCGTGCATGACCCCGTGAAGGAAACTAAAGGTACAGCCCCTGTCCAGAGGCTCTGCGGCTCCAAGTTCATCCTAATATCGATACAAATAATGGAACACACTTTTGCTCTCTAAAATGGCAGTCAAAGCAAATTGGGCATTCTGAGCTGGGCTCTGTCAGCCTTTTGTATCGCTTTCATTAGAGTGTCAGTCTCTACAAAATAATGTGACAAAGGAAGGGTGGCTGGTGAGCTGGCAATCATACGACGTCTAAAGATCTGAGCTCTTCTGTAATGATCATACGTGATTTACAGAATCAAAGGGTCAAATTCTGCCCTCAATTACGAACCTATTGCTAGGTGGTGCATCGCTACGCCGCCACACGGCACGTGAATTACAGAGATTATTATCTTCCTAAAGAAACAGAAAAATGGTCGGCGGCCTTCAAAGTACCAAATCCCGTGTGGAACCTCTATGAAATAACAACTGAAGTGTACAAAACCACCCGAGCACCTTCCGCGCATTCCGTTACGGACACAGCTGCAACAATAGAACTGCTGCAGACTCTGTTTCTAGGCTAATGTTCAGGGTTTCTAGTATGTTCGCAGTCCAGTATTGTGCACGGGACTGTGCTCCGCAGCCAAACTTGGATAAAGAAGACCTCGGCTTTCCTTCAGCCTGCCTGAACGCTGGAGCTTTGGCGGAGTTTGTCAGTAGTCCCATCCCTGTGGTATCTAACAGCTATGCTCCTCCAGCGTTGTCAAGACACAAGTGTTTCCCCAAACACCCCTTTCTCTCTTGCCTCTTACCTAAGGTCTACAGCTTCTAAAGAAGGAGCAGTGCAATTTATTCCTTGAGAGACTTAATCCAACGCACAAGCTATTTGATTTCATATGAACAGCTGGCCTTGACGTGATGATCTTGGAGATCTCTTCCAACCCTACTGATTGCTGTGACACCCCCCACGCCACCAGGAATCAAAGCTACTACAGATTTGTATTGCTGGGTTCTGCGTTTCGTTAGGTGGTGACTGAACTGCAACCCCAGAGTTTCTCCACTGACCTGAGTGGCACCCTGACAGGTGCCAGAAGGCAAAGCGGAACCGAAAGCAGGACTGCACCCTTAGCAGCCTAGAGGAGAGGCATGGCTGGCACCCCTTGTACGTGACCCAGTGGAGAACCCCTCTGTTGATGAAAACTGTTTCTCCTTCACAAGTCATGCAGCAGCAAGTAACGTCTCTTTTAGGGAAATGCATTCAGCCGCTCTTCCCAAAACGCATGTGCATGCAGACACACGCATCTACACCGGCACGCGAGAAGGATGTTGCAGACAGCACCTGTGTAGAAGCAAATACTCTCTCACGACTACTCTGAACGCAGGCTCTTGACTTCCCTCCACACCTCCCTGCATTTGCCTGTGACACACAAAGGCCAGTCTCCCGACACAGGCAGCGGCGAATGCCGGCGTGAGGGAAAACGCTGCACAGACAGAAGTGAACTCTCCCTGACAGACACTCGGGTTTTCACTTTGACTGCACACTTTGAGGACTTACAGCATTGCACAACTACTGCTGGATCATGGCATTTGTTTTCAAAAGCAGTTAATATCGGTTGCGTTAATTGTTCTGCCTTCCAACGCACTGCCTGTGTAACTAACCGTGCGCAAGGAAATCCCGAGTGCTCCCGTGGACGAACCACAGCACACAAAGTTAGCGACAGCTGGGAGAGCAACCTTACCAGCAAGTGGAACTGCGAACTGGAGGAAGCAATGGACAGAGACGTTACACAACAAGCAGGACTGTTAAAGAAGAGCTCCCTGGAGTTGGACGTGCCAGGGAAATGTCGCTGCCCCAACCGCTCCGTGTCCCTCTCATCTCTGGAATAAGCTCCACTGTGAGCGAGGTTGCAAGCATCGAGCGTCCCTGTCATTTTAGGAGGGTGGAATTTTCTGGAGCTTCCCTCTCGCAGTGAGCACACACGCACACGCTCACACAAACCGTATGGTAATAACTCCAGACCACAAATTTAATTTATCTCAGCTTTCCACCTGACATCATTCCTTGTCATGTGGCGCAGACCCATCCGTAAACAAAATGGAGATTCATTACCATAGCAACAGAGAGTGCGACTTTGATCAGCTTCAATGATTATTTGTAGGCACACACGTTCACAGATATCAAATTCCTAAGTGAAGGCTGATTACCTTTCTTCCCCTCCCAAATGAAAGCAGTTAAGTTGGTTTACAGGTATGAGAAAGAACGCAAGCTGGAGACACTAAAGAATCCCTCTGCATGGAGAGGGATGCCGGGGGCCATTAGCCCGCTGTCCCTTCCCGTTACGTGTGCGTGTATATATTCCTAATAGAAACTATTTGATGCGTGCGTCCTGCGACTAATAAAGTCTGCTCTTTTTGCTCCCTGGCAGATGTGATACTTAAGGCTGCACATGCAGGTGTTTGGGTGGCTGGCTCGTGCAGGATGAGGAGAGGTGGTAGCCTGTAGCTTGAGAGAGAAAGAGGAAAAAAAATGTATCTGAACAATGTGTTGCAAAAGACTACAGTCAGAGCTATGCAGGACCAGCTGTTTTTTTCTAATTAGAATAACAAAAATAGCACATTCTGAAATGTTTTTCTCCTCTAAAGCAATCAATGCTTTAGGAAAGAGCTCTAAAACCTATTTAAATGAAGGAATTTTTCAGGAGCCATATGGAGAAGAAAAAGAAAAGGCAAAAGTAGAGAGATGTTTTATTTTTAGCTGAATCTGGAGCGTTTCAATCCTTCACCCGGCGTTACACCAAAATTATCTTACTTTCAACCTTCCAAAAATGTCAGTGCTGATGCTGCCTATTGCATCACGGCTTCAACAAGATATTTGAGAATACTCAGTGCACGGCAGGGCCGCGTCCTCCCAGGCGTTGCACTTCCCATTGTGCGCCCTGAACGCGCACCGAGAGCATTACTTATGATGAATCTGTGCTCCAGTAACGTAGGAGAGCTGCACATAATGAAGTATGCGACAAACGCTCCACACCCCCCTGCACCATCCGTCTTCTTAACTCTGCTCTTTCTTTACAGTTTTTGCTGTTGCATGTTTTATTTTTTGCTTCGTTTCTCCTCCTTTTCCTGAAGCACCGATGATTCAAAACTTGGAATAGAGGGGTAACAGCTACGGCATCCTGGACATCTGCAGCGCTGCAGTGCTTCAGGAGAAAGTCCCATGGCCATGGGGAAATTTCACAGCATTACAATCCCAGGGCCTTGCCAAGGTGTATAACTAGTTTGTTTTCAGCTGTTCGTCTCATGAATAATTACCAAGCAGACATATCCTAAAGCTAGAACAAGCTGTCACGCCACCAGAAATATTCAATATTTAAGCAATTTCAAATTTAGAATTTCATAAATGAAAATAATTACAGCACGGGCGAAACAGCGCAGTTCAAGTGCTCTCAGGTACTGCTGCCTTTCTAGCAGGCTTCCCAGAACAGACTGTTGGGTGATCTTTCAGTTCCTTTTACAACGTAAAGAAGATGATGCCAATGCAAGCGGAATGGCAAGGTGGGTTTTCCCCCTCCAGTCTAATACTTTGCTATCGTTGTACCGACTCCTCAGTTATCAAGCACGGAAAAAGAAAACAGTCCCAAGACTTCCATCTGCTTCAGCCTGTTTGGACCAAACACGCCCCGTGAATTCTTTTCCACCATCATATGCGCAAGTAAGAGCCAGCAGTCGTGCAAAGCTGGGCAAGGAATAAGATGGAGGTGCAAGAGGCAACGCTTTACCTCAAAGCCTTCCTTAGACCATTTACTACCCACCTGGGTCCCTAACATGAAAACCCTCCCGATCCCTAGTGATTCTATGTTACATCCATGGGAAAGGACAGGATCATTTAGGGAGTGACTCCTCAGCCATCGGCATGCACCCCTCTTGCACAGCCACGGTACAGGCAGATGTGGCAGTGGCCAACAAACAGCCCGCTCCAAGGCACCAGAGTCCTGCTGCACCACCCATAACCCTGTCTGCCCCATGATCAGTTGTGCCATCAAACGTCAGGTCAGGCCCCCGGGTTTTCAGGTTCCCAAAGGCAGAAAAAAGGCAGACAGAGCCAGGAGAAAGGTGCACATGCCTTCACACAAGGCTTAATAGCGGCACCTACACCGGAACATTACGGAACTCGACTGCAGCTTGCACAGTGCCCTGAAATAGATACCGCGCTGCTTAATAAATTACATTTTCAAATGAGACAGATTTTATCACCAAAACATCTCATGATTAATTTCTAATGTGAAGCTTATGGCCCTAACTTAAAACATTTGATTCTGCATTGATGTTCAAAGGTTGAGCACTTAGTAAAGTTTATATAAGAAACTCCCTGCTTTTTCTGCTCTGTATTGAAAAAAAAATCACTAACCTGTTAATCCACTATAACTTCATAACCTCAATTACAGCTCTTGAGATGAAGGTGATTAAAAATAAGTATTTCCCCCCACTCTCAAAGAGCAGGTCATACCTTCCCAAGAAGTCCTGGTTCAAATTTTTCAATGCTACATTAGTGCAGTAATTAGAATTGGCCAGGAACGTTCCACAGGCACGTCTCATGCTTCCAACCAGTTCTAGCTGTAACTACCCGGAGGCTTTACCATGCTGAGGAGCACCACTGCATTAAATAGGGTTATTTCTCTAGAAGGTAAGAGGAGATACGAGCAGGCTTGTGAGCTGCCCATTCTCCAACGATAAAAACGCATCGATAACGTGAAGATGCCAGAATGCAACAGGCCAGGCTGCAACTGGGCTTTGCAATTTTTCAGGGTATGGTCCAGTGTCAAGCATTAAGAACAAAGTCTTCAGCTGATTATTCTCAAGAGCAGCTCAGCATTGCAAATATGCATTCATCTGGTTAATATTCTCAAGAAATTAAGCAAAACTTTGCTTTTCTAACCAGTAGCAGACCAAGAATCAAAGCCCACATTGTTCACACCACGTTAGAAAACAAGGCATGGAAAGGCCAGCCCGAATCCTTACAATTCAGGCAATTCACCCGACCGCTGACCGGGCGTGGATTCAATTCTCAGCACTAACAATTATTCCGGACTGACTACAAGAGTAACCCTTCTCAAGTGACTGAATTAGTGTCCCTCCTATTGTCAGGTATACTGCTTGTTCGTCTAAAACCAAGGCAGCTGTAAGCTGTTTGGGTTAGGCAGGGTACACAGCAGCCTCTCGCCCGCAGGGCTGGCCGGATACTTAGACCTGGCAGTGAGGTAAGTTACGATGAAAGCATCGGTGCGTTCAGCAGCACGGCGAGCCCTGCCTCAAACAGGGTGGTTTTTAAGAAGTTCCTCGCTAGCTAAAGGCACCGCTGTGGCAAACGCAGTATTTTACACTGGGATCCCAAAATCTGCAAAAACATGGGAAACGTTCTCCCGGGCCCCTCTTGTCAACCCCAACTTTCTGACAGTTCTCCTTTCTTCCTGCAGCACTTCTCCAAATTGCATCGGTGGCTCCCTCCCTCGGGGAGCTGGAGCTCCACCTTCCCCTCTTCCATTTGCAATCCATGTTAATAGCTTTGTCTCCTCCAACAAATAAGAAATTCGCCATTGTCTTCAGGGGAAGAAGAGGAGATTTGCAGTGAGCTAAGCCATACAGGTTTTTGTCTTGTTTTAATCAGGATGTTAGTTTCACAATTCAATACTGATTGTGTAATCAGAAAGCAAGAAGAAACAGAACACAAATGAATTACTATGGAAAAATTGGCCTCATAAAGGAGTCACGAAGCATAAAGATATACATTTATAATACTCAGTCAAATTGCATTATGCAGGGAAATAAATTATGTTAAGAGAAAGTACGTTTTAATTATGAGCACAATACTTCTTCAAATTGGGGGAAAATTGCCACCCCTTTTTTTATTATTACTATTGTTCTATAAATTTAGCATCAATATGCACAGAAGTGCCTGCACGAGGCAGACATCCCCTGCTGCTAAGAACGATGTGTGTGTGTGTGCACGCGCAAAATTTAGGACTGCAAGATTTTCCAATTATTTTCTTTCTGTCGGTTTTTTCCCTGCCCACCAGTGTGTAAAATCAAGAGAAATACCCAGCACCACAACAGCCGCTTCTTGTCACTGCACGACAGCAGCTGTATTGTGGTCTTACTCCGTGCTGCAGATACAGTAGATTATTTAAATCTCAGCAAACAGGATCTAGAATAAAAAGAGAAAGCAGAAGGTTTCGGGTCTTTCCCCCCCCTTTTTAAATCTAAGCAAACATTGACAGAACAGCATCCTGGTGCGAAAGACGACGCTGTTAGGATACACAACACACCTCACCAGTCCAAATCAAGGCTGAATAGGTGCAAAGGCAACCCAAACTTTCTATAATCCATTCCAAAGAATGGCAGAAGGTAACGGGTGTTAGACACACCCGCCGACTAGATGGCTGTAGAGATGCCATCAATCTCTTAATGCCTCTATTTTTCCATCAACAAGTTTGGTTATAAATCAACTATCAGCCAAAGTGCTGAGTATAAAATACAGATCTTTTCCTCTGCTGGCTCAGCCTGCAGAGAGCTGCAAAAGAAAGCTCTGCTCAAAGGGTTGTCCCTTTTCCCAGCCAGAGTTCTCTAGGAGAACAGCAAGTGGCTTTGAAAATACACAGGACTGACAAGCGTTGAAAGTATTCAGCTTGCACTTGACCCGTGGTGTAAACACACTGAGCAAGAAAACACATCAAACCTGTGCCTCTAATTTCATCCTATAGATTGCACTCTTGCTAAAAAGACAATGATTTTAAAACTCCGTGTCAGCTCGCAGATGTGTGTGCACCCTACTCGCCCACAGGTTTCCTGCCTTAACTAGAGCATCTCTCTTACCACAAGGTGGCATCTTGTTATTTTTCTATCAAACAGCTGACTCTTCCCATCGTTCAAATCATTTTCTACACCTGACCGTTTCTCGGGTTTTTATGACAGCCATTTAGCATCTGGGAGAGTCTTTCAGTTCCTTTTACAACGTAAAGACACGGACGCGCACAGGACTACCCGCCGCAACTCTCCACAGACGTAACCGCTGCCCTAACAAACGCGCTGGCAGGACCTGTAGGAACACACACACTCCCCTTCCAAATTTGCAGCGACCCAAACCGAGACTCCACAACTCATATTAAAAACGCTGGGCTTCCTTCCCAAAGCCCTGTGGAAAGGGTAGCTGTCAGTGATCTGACTAGCTTTGCAGCATGCAGATGGTCTGAAATGCAACACAGAAATCCGCTGAAAGCCAAGGAATTTTATACTGCGTTCTTTCAACACATAACTCAAACCCATCTAGAAACACGGGCAACTGCATTAAAAGCATCTGTGGACGTTGGGTTTTTCCCTTAATCCGCCCAGACCGCTACTGATTGAGCCCCCGCGAGAAGGCAAAAAAGAGAAGTTTGAGGTGTCGCTCAGCTTAGTTACTTTCACTTTGTACAGCCATCGGGCTCCTTCCAGAGGTGATTTGCATCTAATCAGAAGAGGTTTAACATCTGCTGACTATGTTCCACTTCACACAAGTGGAGACCACTACAGCAAGAAGTCAGAGGCTGGAGTTCCCGTGCCAGAACACGAGCCAAGCCCCGTCCCTGCTGTTACGTTGAAAAGCAAAACACACAAAGGTTGCTTGCCAGGATGTTGTAAACACTGGCTGTTCATTACCTGGGATCCTAGCTCTACTGCAAGGCTGCTACTGACTGCAGAAGGCTACAGACTCAGGCTTCTGCCGCAGAATGAGAAGCGTGAGTAGAACAGTACCTCACAAACTGAAGGAAACATCTCATGCCACAACCTCTTAAGGAGGGAATTCAAATTCTATACTTTGGAAACGTTTCAGCAGTTGCTCTTGGCTTCCTCAGACTGATTCTAACTGAGCAATTCTAACTCAGAAAACAACCTACTTCTAGGCTCAGGGGAGTCTCATTGCATTTGTAAATACATCTGCAAATGGCTTTCTTAATCTGAAAAAATGCTTCAAAAATCAGCCCTGGCAGGTGTTCAAAAACACGGGAGGTGGCATGTGAAAACGTGCCTTAGTGGGCATGGGTTGAGGGTTGGACTTGATGATCATGAAGGTCTTTTCCAACCTTGATGATTCTATGATTTTAGAGAATCTTGCAAAATCTTGGAAGAGACCTTCAAGATCAGTAAGTCCAACCCTCTGCTCTACAACCCGTGACCACTAAACCACCTCCCAGATCAGCATGAGTGCCTGGTTTTTTAACACCTCCCGAGACAGTGACTCCATCACCGACCTGGGCAGCCTGTTCCAGTGCCTCACCAACCCTTCTGGGAAGAAGTTTTTCCTAAAAGAACCTCCCCTGGCACAACTTGGCCCCATTTCCTCTGGTCCTACTGCCAGTCACTAGGGAGTGGACAGCAACACCTGCCTCACTACAACCTCCCTTAAGGGAGGGGGAGAGCTGCAAAATCCCTCTGCCTCCCTCACGTTCCCTAGACGGAGCTCTGATGATGCCAGAGAGCCAGGGGTCGCACTGCTGCTGCCCTCAGCAATTCTGGACGTTTAAAGCCGCAAAAATCAAGGAGATGGGAGCTGGTGAACTTGTTTCAAAAAAAGGAGTCCGTGAGCCCACCTTTGGCAGCTCCAGTGGAGCTGCTCGGACTCAGCAGCTGAATGCCTGGGCTATCACCAGAAACCCCACCACAGAGTCTAGTTTCCCGTTATGGAACATTATCTCGCTAGAAATGTCCTCCTCATGAGATGTTTTGACTTGTGTGCAGCACATACAAACACGCTGCTTCACGGCGTTTGAGGCATGGGTCGCGGCATCGCCAAGGTCAGTACCGGAGTTACAGCACGGTCCGATCACGTCTGTGCTATGCACTAATGCTTAGTTAGAATACGGCTGATAACAACCCTGCAGAAGGGCAAGAGCCTCTGCGCTGGGACGAAGAGGAGGATCACAGCCGATGTCATTGGGGGTCCCAGGTACGCACACCTACAAGCTTACACCAGCTGCCTACCAGGGAAACGATGCAGTAATCCACGGAAGAATTAGACTTCTCTGTCTTCCTCTTCACACTGTACAAATTAATGTGGCTCAACGTACTCAGCTTAAAAACTGGCGAGCGGACACACAGCACAGACACTGTAGGCACAGCATTTGTTTGTCCTCGGGTGTTATCTCCACTTTTCTGCATCTGAGGTTCTTCCCTACGTGGCACAACCACTGCTCCTACGATACCTGGTCCAGCAGCATCTCTGCTGGAGCTGTTGTTAGCTATTATATGGAACTCAACACTTAAAAATATATGAAATCAAACAGATCCAACTGCCAGCACAGGTAGTGTTAGCAGATGACTCCTCCAGGACTGCTGTTCCAAGTTACCGTTCCATTACCAATAATTTCCAGCTCTAACACTAGGTTTTGCCTAGGAACCAGAGTTCCTTCCTATGTTAGCACAAGAAAATGAAAAGCAGCTCTATTTTGGTATCATGTGGGCTCGTTTGTTTTCTAATTAATAAATGGAGCAGACTGCCTACATGTCCTTATAGTTTACTCTACATTTCCTTTAATTTATCAATGCAAAATTATTTAGCAGAGAGTCATTAATCGAATTTCTTCTGAGAGAAAAGCATTATTAGAGACATTAAATCTCAACAATGTTGCTTCAAAACAGCTGTAGCCATGGATTTTTAAAGCTTTAATTGAACATCTGTGCACTTTAATTAATCTGAACAAAATGCAAAGGGAAAGAAAAGCTACTGTAGGTACCAGGAATTTAACAGACTCACTGCAGTTTTTCAGGCTCTCTCAAACAATGACTCCTCTACATACACATCAGATTGCAAACAGCAGCGTTACGTAGCACGAAGTTCATTATACATGGCCAAATACGATGCAATTTCATTTCATAAGATAGAAATGATGTAGGAAAACCAATATTTGCACATATATTCCACAGTTCCTCTCCTCAGCCAAGGAGGTTATTTATCATACGGCTCCCCTGCACAGGGGAAGCTGCTGTACCTTGCAGCAGGCAGAGAAGCTGATGAAGGAAGGACTGCCTTTACTCCTCTGCCCATCAGGAGATTAAACACTCGGTCCAAGACTGCAGGAGGGCCTCCAGCCTTGGACCAGTAGCTATCCAGAACCCAATTCCCAGCCACAAATCTTAGCCCCTTGGAACACTGAACATTAATCACCTATTTAAAGTTTAAGAGAGGACAGTGATGGTTCTTCTTCCCAAAAGCTGGAGTCACAAGACCTCTCCAGAGAGGCATTCACCTCAGGATCCAAGCTCACCTTAAGCACCCTTGAAAGAGCATTTCCAGCTGGGATGGGCAGCATGCTGCATATCCTGCCTGGAGGGATGCTCTGGGCACAGGACACACAAAGTGTGTAACACAGCCCCTTATGGGGCTTGTACAGACAGCTGCTGCAAGGCAAGTCATATGCAGTCCAACACAGAGTAGGCTTTGTGCCCACACAGTCAGGAGCACAGTAGCTACAAGTCATGAGGGATATGGTGCAAGCCATACTTGTCCTGGTACAGCTACCAGCCGGTTTGGATCATAGCATTTAAATCTGTCCTCAGAAAGAACCAGGATCATTTTCTGACCGAATTCTATGAACCGGGTGAAGAAGAGGCTTTTCAAATCTCCTTTAGCAGCTACTTGTCCAAGGGATGGCACCCGTTAAACAGGCTAAAGCCCCCCAAACTATGCAACACAAAGGTATAAGCAGCATGCAGAAAGCAAGTACCTTATCCCCTAGACCCCATATTTAAATCCCCCCCCAAAGGAATACCACTGTTGATGCTGGCCTAACGCATTAGTGTTTGTGTCTCTGTAAAACAGTCTGGCTACTACTTCAAATTAGAGCAGAAAGCTGCCAAGAACAGGCCCACAGCTTCTGAGATGGATTCAAGGACAGAGCACCGCAACTCAAAACCTCCCTTGTTGAATCAGATGATCACAACTGCTGCAGACTGTCTGAAATACGTTTTAGAGCCTCGGGACTCTGAGTGTCGTGTCCAAATCAACCTGAGGCTGTTTTGGGTGGGTTTGTTGTTGTTTCTTCCACCGTCCATGGCGATACGGCGACTTGCTGGTGTGTTTCCAGCTCTAGATGCATTTGAATAATGCATGGCATGCCCTTTAGCTAGCATCACAGCACCAGATTTAAAAGCAGGTATGAAGTTTCTCCGTATACACTCCCAGCATTCAGCTGCTCATAATCTATAGCGTTAACAATTCATCATCGAACCCAGAGCCTTGCTGCCAACTTATCAAAATGGCCACTGGATGCATATGATCTAGTCTGAGCATCTGGCTCTTCACTGCTCCTGACATTAGCACAGACAACAGAATCAGTGGACTATTGAATGCAATTACAGTAAGCGAGAGAGACAATAAAGATTGATAGCGCCTTCTCTTTTTATCACACACAAAACTAGTGGGGGTTAAAGCTTTGCCTTGAGCTGCCTTCATTTAACAATGATTGAAAATACGCAATTGTGATGGTGAAACACTGCAGCCTGTACCACTTCATTTACCGGACACATTATCAAATTAAATGAAAAGTGGACTGCCAAAAGCAACAGTTATTATATATTAATGATGAATATTTACTTAGCATTGTTCACAAATCATAGAGAGACCAGAATCCTTCTCGTTATCTTCTTTGCAGCCTACAGATGAGTAGTTTAACATTTCTCTGTTTACGGATCCCCAAGTCCAGACACGTGCGGTCGGTTTTGTGACCATCCATGTGGTTACAGACGTGTAATTAATAAAATGCTCCAGCAGCAAATGAATCCTAATTGCTGCAGGGATTCTTTACCTCAAATCACAGTTGGTATTCTTGGAAATACTTCACTAGCCAGAGAAACTCAGGAAAATGAGTGCTCTGTTTCCAGCAAGCTTTACCCTGTGGGTCACGAGGTGAGCAGCAGCTTCTAACAAACGGCATGGCCAGAAGACTCCAGCACAGTGGATTTATCATAACACATCTACTGCGTGTCAAACCAGCCACTGGTCTGTGGTTACTGCACACTGGGTGAGCTGAAAGCGCACAGTGTGCTGGAACGACAGGGAAAGGGATGTTGTGCGGGTAATTGTTTTGCTTAAAACGTTAACTCCGTGTCTCACAGAAGCACACCTAACCGCAACGTTCTTCCCTCAAGTTACAGCCAAGTCATCGTCCAGTGTGTGGCAATGATCTACCTAGTGAAGGGCAGAGCAGAGAACTTCCCTGTGCCCTGGCCCAGTGCGTATTGCTTACTTTAAAGGGAATTCTTTGGTTTCTCTGCATCTGACTGTTACCGAAGAACTGATACCACAGAGATGCTAAACAAAGTAAGAAGGTCTTTTCTAAAAGCTCAGAATTAAACAGTAACTACACTGTAGGCACTGGAAAAAATTCTCTTGTCAGCCTTAGATCAACCACGACCCAGTAGCAGGTGGGCAACGTGGGGTCCTGGTGCTGCCTGCTTTGGGGCTCCCTGTGCGACAAACGCAAACACGTAGCCTTTTGTACCCAGGCAGGCATCGTGTGTGCCAAGCTCTGCTTGCTCCAGAGAAGCTCTTGATGCAGGCAACGTGCAAGCGGCATGCTGAGGTATCTGAGACGAAACAACTGTACTGAGAACTTGAAATAAAAACAGACGTTTGCGTTTTCCCCTCTGCACAGCCCTGGCTAGTAAAATAAACCGCGCACAGACAGCTCCCTCATCCACGGGAACCGTAGTATGCCAACTTCTCTTCTTTTTTGCAGCAAATTGATTACAATCCAGGAATTTGACTCCCACAAACTGTTGATGTAAAGGCACTGCGGACTAAACGCTACAAGACAACTGTGGGAAACTGGGGGTTTTGTCTGCTGGCGCAGAAGACGTTGAAGTGACAAACGCACAGCGATGCCACCATGGCAAACCGCGTCCTGACGCCACACAATAAATTGTAAAAGCAGCCTGCTACACGGTCCTCTTCAACAATAGCGCAGAAATAACTGGAGGAAACTTCGGTTAAGCTGGCCCACAGACAGTTCTGGAAGGGATGAGGCATCAATGGACAAACTACAAGTAGAACAAATGAATTATCTTAATCCTACTGAAAACAGGAAACCAAGGACACTTCTATTTTTAAATGACATTTATGATGACTCTCCTCCCTTTTTAAGCAGGAAACACGGCTACATTTCACCAATTATTTGTTTATTCGTTTTCAGAAACCACGCAGCCACTCCATTATGTTTCGATTCTCTTTGTGGAAATACCAAAAGAAAGAGTAAGTAGATTTTTTTCCCTTGTAAGCCGGTTTTTTCCACTTGAATTTCCGTATAAACGAACAATAATCTGTCCCACAGAGCAACAGAACTGTTGAAGCTCGCTTTTCTGTGATCACGTTTTGCCTACCATGCCGCCTCATTCCCTCCACCATGGAAAAGGCAGCACAGAAAGCTGTGGCTTGGCTCAAGTCATGCACACGCTGACTGGCCAGCAGGCTACTGCCAGTGGAGAGAAAAGGTAGCCAATCAGTCCTGCCCAGCTCTTCCTCAGTGAGGAACAAATGTAGACAGAGGGATCGTGGATTCGGACTTGCACAAACCCTAGCTTGCGTTTCCACGCTCCTGTGCATTTGAGCGAAGGCAGTGTCCAGCGGCACCTTATTTCCACAGAGAGGAATAGCCAAGTCCGACACAGCCCGGCGTGACTGGAGTGGTTAAACAGCAGAGGAATGCAGTCTAATTTTTTCCTTACTCGTTTTGCCATGACTGTTGTGTCCAACAATACAAAAACACCCAACCACCAAACCCCAGCATGAAGTCCAATTCCGTTGCTCCAAGGCCGCCAAAGAAGCGCTAATTCCCAAGCCAGCCCTCAGCATCATGCGTTCCCATGAACCCCGTGTACACTCTTCTCTCCAGAAAAGGGAGGTATGTGGTAGCCAAGAACTAACAGTGGAATGACGCTCTGCCAGCACATGCTTCCCCACATGAGAGCTCAGTAACATCCACAAGAACTTTGGTACCCTTTCTAGAAGCAAATTTGCTCACCAATTAAACCGCTGCCGAATGACAGCCAGCTCAGGACACACCAGCAACACGCTAACGGAACAAAGGAACAGAACAATGTGCCAGTATACATTCCGCATCCCTCTGGATCTTACACCTGCAAGAAAGAGGAACCCAGTGCTCTTGGCTTCCCTTCTGAACTCTGACACAGACCTCAGCTGTGGCACGGGACAGGAAACCAAGCACGCTGTCTGCAGCTGCAAGCCTGCCTAAACAATGCTGTAATGTATTCATCCTTTAAAATAGATCCCAGGTAATAATCCTTTATCCACAAATATCTTGGGTTTGGGGAAAAGAGCTTGTTTCAGCCAGTTTGTCAGAGGCATGAAATAGGCAATATCATGCAAGATGAGAGATCTGAAAATAATACTTAGTGCGGAATGGGAAAACTGCTGTTGTATAACACAAGAAGTCTGATGCAGTCATGCTTTAATGTTTTCCAAAAGCTAAATCATGTCCTTCTGAGAATACCTTTAGCATCATTCCCTCACGGTCAAAGTCCGGTTTAGTTTCTTGCAATGTCACGAGAAAAGTAGCCTCGCTACGGAACGTGCAAAATACAGAGCTGTTCAATCCTGGAACGGGTTCTTCTCACCGCCTCCCTCACTGAAAAGTAGTTTCTTTAAAAATCAAGTGCCCAAGCATTTTGTAGGGGCCCAGCTCATGTGACCAAGGGCACAGGTAAGGTTTGGGCTGTCCTGCTACTAGAGCTCAGAGAGCAGAAAGGACAATCGTATGAGCGTCACGGTGATTTAGAGTGTAACTGGATCAGAAAAAAACCCAGTGGAGGACATCTGTTCACTTAACCTCACACCTCATCAAGGCATCTTTTCCTGAGCTTGTCTTACTACAACTTGTCAGGCGCTGACTGACTGAAGTTGTAGCCACACAGGACATTCTGCAAAGATGATGAAGTATCTTCCGAAGTCAATTACAGCTGCTCTGGACTTCTACATTAAAGGTAAAAAGCTAAATGTTCTATTTCCTGGTAGTCCTGAATCACACCATACCCTTCGAGAGGGTCCGTGGTGCAGACATGCAAAAACCCCTCTTCAGGTCCTTTGCTGAAAGGATCACAGTTTCACAGACACCCTACAAAACCAAATGGGAAAGACTGAACGTGCCCAGAGACTGGAATTTTCCACGGGAGATGCCTATCTCTCCTTACTGACTGCAGAGGAATCCCAGAAAAACTGATCTCCTACCCCTGGCACCTTGAACAAGGACCTAGAGTCAAGAAGATGGCTCAAGACCCTGAGAGAGAAGGTAGCAAATAGGAACAGATCCTTGGCAGCCTTCCCACGTGAGCTGGAGTCAAGTGTTTGGGCTGTCTGCGCTTCAGTTCCGAGTGTGTGAAAAAAGGATAACATTACTGGCCCAACTCACAAGGGTACAATAAACACATTAATGATTATTATGCCCTCTGAAAATATGGTAATGAAGGTTGTAAGTATAAGCACCATCATTAGAAATGTTGCCGTGCATTTATTTTCGCTCACAAGCTCTCCCTGTTTTGCAGAGCTGCCTCACGCAGCGATCACGCAGTATGGCTTGGAATGACCCTCAGCCCACAGCCACCAGAAGCTTTGGAGTTCGGGTGAGAAAGGGCTGGGCCCATGCACCTTCACAGCAACACAGATGTGAGATTCTGCTTCACGGGAGCAATCCCCACGCGGCCCATGTCCGCAGAGGACGACAACAGATGCTTCTGGTTTTATTTCTTTAATTACGTTTCACATGCACTGTAATTTCTTAGAATCAACTCCACTGCTATGTTCCATTACCAGCTCCATTCCCTGACAGCTCCCCTCGGCATAACAAATATCACTTCAAAAGAGGACACGAGGGACGCCGACCCCACCGCACAGAAGTGTTCAGTAATGACCCTGCAGCATACCCTGCTCAGCTTCGGCAGACGAGCGCACCACGCAGGAGGGCAGGGTCTGCTTTCCAGCCCAACAAAGCAATGCCATAAAAGTCTCACAACCATGTCATCTCCCACCTGCACCATTTCACAGAGGGGAGAACGCCGTGCCACCACAGTGACATCACTTGCCATCATGAGGCATTTCAAAGCAAAAATGCAACACAAACCCTTTAAGAAGGACATTTCGGTTAGCGCTGAGGTAGAACGGAGACCTAAAACCTGGTTCCCCATCCCAAGAACCCTTTCTCTGAGTCCCTCTTAAAGCCTCAAGCACCACATTTGACACAGGGTGCATGAAAGGCTTTGAGCTGTAGAGCACACGGATGAGAAAGAGAGGGAGACAAGGAAAATGGCACTGTAGGACTAGTCTTGACTCGGGACTACAAGGACTGGCACACAAAGCCCGTGTGAGCACAGCTGGAGAACAGCTAAAAACACAAACAGAGGAATTCGAGGGGGGGCAAAGCGGTAACGCGAGCATTACCTTGAAATGCACAGCCCAGTCACTCATCCTCAAGATCTCTTCAAAGCAGCAGCTCTGGACTCTGTAAATTAAAATTACGAAAAATATCATTACGACAAATACCTTTATTACTGCAATAATAATTCTGGAGCATCTCATCACACCAGGGAATCAAAAGCTCATCTTCCCCTCCACGGAGCCCCACACCTGCTCGAGACAACAGGGCACATCTGCGGGAAGGGCACAGGGGCATTCGGAGAGCCCCGACCCGTTCAGCACATCCAGTAGCAGAGGGGATGGGTCAGTTTACCGGGAGGAGATAAGGGCTCCCCCCAGCACTTCCCTAAAGGCTATAAACAGAGGAACCATTTAACATTTCAGGGTGTTCTGCCCTCCAAACGCCCCGTCTTTCCTTCTGTCATCGTTGGCAGTTTAGGGCACTGTTTGGGTCCGGGTTTTTGGGGGGTTCCCTCCCGCAGTTTCCTTAGGATGAGGCTTGCACAGATCTCATCAATAAGAAATGAATCCCGGGAACTTTGGAAAGCACTGTATTATTTTTCTTTTTATTTGTAGCGAGTTTTCCTTCTCTCAGTGGTATCACTGCAATAAGTCAGTCATTATTTCTTTATGTTTTCCCTCCTTTCTTTAGTATTTCATTTCCCTTTACAGCGCATCTCATGATCACAAAGAAAACAGAGACACTTATTTCTTTTAACAGTTGAAATTGCTGCAAGTGATTTAACTGTCATTTAATCTGATTCCTCTCTTCTGTCTGTGGAGAAATATGTTTAATGTACTGGAAATTATGTTAATAAGAAAAAGCATTATCTCATTTAATGAAATAAATATACAAATATTTCAAAATAAAATAAAGAGGCAATCTTCGCTGACGAAAAAATGTCTCTTATGGTTTGCATAAAATAAACAAATGAGAAAAATTAATGAACACATTGAAATATACCGACAAAAATTATGCCTTGACTCAAAAGGGAACAAAATAATGGAGAGGCTGACTGAATTGCATCTCACCTAATCAAATTCTTTCCGAAAACACACAGAAGCAATCTTGAAGGATCACAGTACAAGTTATTTTTTTACAATTATTATATTAACCCAAGGTAAACTTTTCCCCCTCCTCTAAAACACCGTCAGCTGTCTTGCCTTTTGTTTGCTCTATTTTCTACGATTGGCGTTGGAATAATATTTATTGTTTGACAGCTGCATTTGCTTCATCCTTTAATTACCTCTGATCCTTTGCCACAAAGCATTTCCTTTATGGCAAAGAACTTTGAACCCTCTGATTTAGTTAATTGGACAGTCACAGAATCACAGAATCCTCGGAGCCGGCAGGGACCTCAAGAGATACACAGATCATTAGGGGTTGAAAGGGCCCTCCGGGGGTTATCCCTGATCGTGTCCAACCCCCTGCCAAAGCAGGGCTGCATAAAGCTCATCGCACAGGATTGCACCCAAGCGGGTTTGGAATGTCTCCAGAGGAGGAGACTCCACAACCTCTCTGGGCAGCCTGTGCCAGGGCTTTGAGACTCACACCGTAAAGAAGTTCCTCCTTATTTCTAAATGAAACTTCCCGTCCTGCTTTGTGCCCATTGATCCTCGTCCTGTCACTGGGCACAACTGGAAACGCTCTGGCACCACCCTCCCTACAGCCACCCTTCAGATACTTAAAGGCCCCATGGATCAGGTCTTCCCTCAGTCTTTTCCTTTCCAGGCCAAACAGTCTCAACCTTTCCCTGTAAAAGAGATGCTCTGGGCCCCCAGTCCTCTTCACTGCCCTTCTCTGGACTCTCTCCAGGGGTTCCCCGTCTCTCTCAAACTCAGAAGCCCAGAACTGGACACAGTCAATGACTGTATGTCTAAGCTTCCATGCTGTGGGTTGTGTAGAGCAGCATACACCAAGGTCAAACAAATATTGCTCTTGGTGACACAGAAACTTGCAGCAATGACGTAACAAGAGCGTGAGCACTGCGACAGAAGCCCATACTCGGGGGTTTCACCAGAGATCAAAGCCATCGAGAGATGTCAATAACAACACTTTCTTGACAAACTGATTTCATTTCCCTGTTCTGAAACCGTACATCACCACCCTCTTCTTCTTCAGGCACCGGCAGCGCCAAACGAAAAGCAGACACTCGGGTGCGGTCAAACCCCTGGCAAGAATTAACGCCTGACATCCACTCCAGGTGGCTTTTGGTGACATGCCCCTTCAAAAGGAAGCGGCAGCGGCGGCTGTGCTGCACTGCAAACCCAGGCGGGAGTTTCAGGCATTGTGTCACACACCTCAAGGCACTTGGTACATGCACTAGTTCCTCTCCTGGATCCCCCCCACCTCCCTCCACACAAAGTGGTAACTCCGGCTCAGTCACTCCTGCTATGGCGAGTAACAAGCCAGAGCCTGACACATAAAGATCTCAAGTGTCTCCCTTCCTGGAAATGCCGAGAATTGCTTTGCTGCTGCTCTTTTCTGGTTTACAGACGTTTGAATCCGAGTGCAGCAGCACAGGAGCTATGCAGGGAACATCTGGGCTTCACATTAGACGGGTCAGCCTTTAGTTTTAAAACAGCATCTAAAAACCCCAACAGTGGCTTTCGAAATCCACTGATGTCTGTACCAAAACTCCCACCAGCCTCACTAGGGAGTTTAACCTGTGTTGCCAGAGGCTCTTCTATTCCTGTTCTGCTGCTTTTAGAGCTTTAAGACATTCTTTGCCTTCTGAAATGAGCAAAGGGAAAACTGTACATCGAGATAGGTTACTCCTTACATCTCAAGGTCCTACTCCTGATTCTTCTTGACTGGGTGCTTAAGCTGCTTATAATCATTACATGACAAACAAACACGGAAAGTATTTGCCCTGAGTGTAGATTAAAACAGCCAAAGCACTGAAAGACATTTAGGTTAGCTAATTTTATAGGGATACACACATCTCTACGACAGACTGGGTTCCAGTACCAGGGGTGTGGGTTAATTATGTACTTTGTCTTTTTTCTACTAAATTCCAATCCCAAGGAAAATACTCCCTACAGCTTTTGTGATCAGGGTTTAACAGACAGTCAGGAGAGAATAACTCTATATATCCACGGCTTTATTTATCTAATTTGAGGTTTACAGGGCATTTAAAACCCAAAAAAACCTAAACCCCATTCCATTTCTTTTATAACTAGAGTGAAGAATGTTCGGCAGCACAAATGAATTAGGAAATTACTCTCCTGCCGTGAGAAAACATTACGCTGCTACCATGCAGACAGGCATGCAGAATAAAGCCCACTGATTCACTAAGATGCAAAAGTAAGAGGTTTAGTATCAAACCAGCCCCACTTCAGGAACACCAGGTCAGTAACCGACCGGGATACGTTGCCTCACGAACGCACACACCAAACACGGAGATCTCAGCTTTGAGGGAGAAAGAGGACTTCACCATGACCCACCAGACAGGTGCCCATGAGCCTGCCCTGCAGGGGCTTCCCGAGCTAATAAGCCCTTGAAGGAAGACAGACTGCCCTTTCCTAAATGTCTATTCAAAAAGCCTGCCCCAAGTTGAAGAAGGCAGTTCAGCAAGCAGCACCTGCAGGTCAGGGCTGCCCAGTCAGGGCACTGCCAGGCCACTGCTCACACCCTGCCAAAAGCAGCTCCAGCCTCCAACACACTTGGATGGGATCCACTACGCTGACAAGTTAAGGAGTTCTAATAATCTCATCTATTCCTGCTGCAACAATACTGAAGGGAGCTGGATCAAAAGATGGGAAGGTCTGACATTTTCTATTCCAATGCCTTTGAGTGATCAAAAGGCTATTGACACGAGCAAAACATCTGCTCAGGTTACGAAGAAACCCCAAACTCTCTTTTAATGCACCTCTGGTTTTAACACTGCATCTGAAAACGTCTGTGAGCTCGGCTCGACACACAGCCGAACGCACGCAAATTGTGAAAGACAGCCTTTTCACAGAGGAGCCTTCGAGTGCCAAAGCTTTTTGTATTTTCCAGAGCAAAATCAAGGAAGACAAATTTCCTAAAATCAACACCCTTTCCTTTCCTATTGCTATTTTGTCGTTTGCACACACCCCCCACACACCCCCATTAGCACCTCCATCTATTTTCCAGTCTTTGCTTCTACTCCTGATAGGAAAAAAAGAGCTGGACAGAAAGAGCACAGCTACTTAAGGTGGTGTTCAGCAATAAATATGACTACAGGGAAATTGGTTCGCTGAACACACTGAGGGTGCTGCATTTCAGTTATCTTGCACATTAAGCTTTTCTCCGTTTAAGGCTAAATATAGATTACATCAAACCCAGGACTTATTCCTTCCATCTGCAGAGGAAATGTACAGATACAGCTCTTCTCTGCCCGTGCTGTGAATGAAAATAAAATGCCTCCTTGATGGGTACAGCTTCACCATCTTTTAGGATCCATAAACTTGTTAAGAAAAAGGATGGCACAGACAGATCTTCACAACCACATCCCTAACTCCCCTCATCTTTCAGACCATCACGCTGCCCTTGTGGTCTACTACATGGTGATGCTGTAAAATACAGAGAAAAGAGCTTCTGCAGCCTAGCTGGAATCCCAAGGGAGCATTTGCCACCTCACAACCTCCGCAGCGAGTCACTACACACACCGGAGATGTTCGGGTCCTCTCTTGCACACTGCTAGCAACAGGGACCACAACCACACAGACGTAATGCCTTGTGCCTGCTGCCAGACAGAGGGGTGCCACTGCCAGGGTGCCTTGCAGCGTGTGCAAACACACAACCCTGTGTTCTGTTACAGCCCTGGTCCTTTCAGCTCCTGTAGATCGAGCGCACCACTGAGCACCAGTACTGAGATTGAAAGCTACAAGTAAAAGCTAACAGTATTGCTGCTCCTCTGAAGTTTTTCCTGTCCCTTTCACGCAGTCCCTTTAGCCCTTTATCAGCCTGTTTAGACGTACTTTAATGTCTCTGATTGCCACAGGTTCTCCCTCTGTTCCTTTCATGGAAACAGTTAATTGATTTACCTTTGAAGAAAGCACTCGGCTTCCCCCAAAGCCACAGGCCATGCTTTCCCCTCGAGACAGGAGGTGGAAAAGATGGCAGTTACCATTTCCAGCCTGGACCTGAGTAAGGTGCACAGACAGTGAAGCTCAAAGACGAAGCAGGTGCTCGAAAGCAGAAAATGGAACTGCATCTGTCGCTGTCTGAGCAGAAACACAGAAGCTGAGTGCCGATCTGCGAACGCTCTACCTCCTCACCCAAACTTGCATGTTAGTAGTCACATTTCTTGTTGTGCACTGCATCCCTTCCCTCTGCCATACAGAAACACATCATTAGCCCAGCAATACTGACACTGCACTGGAACAGCAACAGAGAACTTGAGGACAGGGGGATGAGTAAATGTATATGGTGCATAAGCTTTTCGGACCGGTTTTGGTCCTGTTATGCAGCCTGCATGCAATTTACATCAAAGGCAGCATTTTTCATCAGCTCAGCAGAACTCAAACAGTGTGGTGTGTGCCAAGTACTTTTCTTCAAATCCCTCTCCTTGTTTTTCAAAAGTGACAACTGATAGTAGACGTCTCAAAACCTCCAGCAACCTTGATACCTATTTCAAAGAGATATCGATAGCTGAAGATCAAACTTTTACACCCTCCTTCCACAAAGCATTCTCAAAGATGCTTGAGAGCGAAAGCAAATGGAAGCCACAGCCTTCATCTAGCCGAGGCCGTTCAAAAAGCACAGAACAGCCTCTACTAAAGGTTTTTTCCTTCTTGTAGAATTCCACGCTCATTCATTAAATTGTGACAAACAACTTTGGGTCAAAACACAAGTTCCCTTAAAGCTCTACAAATACAGAGAAATTGGGGGTTTTCCCTATAAAGCCAGGCTTTCCACGCTCTTGCTCGTCATAGAAGGCACTTGTGGCCACACTGGCCAGGCTGAAAATGATCTGGGGACTCTCCATTTCATTCTTCAAGACTCTGCTGCTTCTCTAGCAGCAAGTGCGAGGACAGCAAGCACACAGATACTATTCAGCACTGACAACTCAAGCTGTAGAGACCTCATCATCCCACAACAATGCCCCCCATGACTGAAACCAGAAGAAACTACCCATAGACCATTCAGTGCTCAAAGGCAGAAGTAAATGAGCAAGACAGATGCTTCCAATGTGAGCAATGACAGAGTTCGTGTTGTGCCAAGTGAGGTTTTGTCCTTCCTCACTATTCGAACGAGCCAGCCTGGGAAACCACCTGGAAAACCGGGAGCAAGTCACGAATCCTTGGTGAAACATGTTAACAATCACTACCTTGGGACTTTGGGACTACCTTGACAGGCTTCTCCCCGTGCTTTTCAGGTAGCCCTTTGGAAGAACGCCCAGCTGCACACAAGAACTTTGAGGTTACGAAACCAGCCGCAGCATCTGAACTGCGCTAAGATATCAGGCTGGAGGTTTGCAAACATCTCCCTGTGCAGTTCTTCACGAAACACAAAGTGTTTCCCGCTTCTTACACACTCAAACCACAAGCAGGTGAGGTTTGCTATCTCTAGCACACCTGTACGCTAGAATCCAGCGAAAAGGTGCTAACAAACACAATGAAACGCTTGCAGTGTTCAGACTCTGTTGAGCACCTAGTCCCGCTGGCTTACCTGAGGAAGGTTAAAGCCGATTTTCCCCTTCGCATTCTGTTTTTATTTTCTCCCTCGGTTATTTCCACACGGACAGCACGAGCCTGTTGTCAGGCGGCAAAATTAGAACATCAGGGATGTCCTAACTAGAAGGCAATTTATCACTGTAACGTTCCAGTATCTGGAATTCCTACGCCTTAAATAAACATTTCTTTAAGGCGTCAATATAGCCAAGAAATCTGATCTTCTCGACAATATTCCAGGCTTGATGCATTTTTATTGCTCTCCAGTAATGAAGTTTTAACTCGTGATATATTCCTCCCATTTCACTGCCACTCCAGCCAAACGAAAATGATCGATTCCAAAGTTGGTTCAGGCAGAGCCACGACGTTCCGCAGAAGGATGCGCCCAGGTACGCTCTCCGAAAGCACCCGCCATTCGCTTAAACAACAGCAGAGAGGAGGTGAAAGACTAAAGAACAGATTTAAATGCGTAACAGAACTGAGGCCGTCAGTGGGCTCGCACTAGTTGCACGTGTAAATAAGGTGTACCCCGCAACTCTGCAAACTGCCTGCTAGTGGTACACACAGCTCCCATGGGGTGACAGTGCCACTGCTCTATTAATGTCACCCTTGCACACTACACTGAACGATCATAACTTCGGTTCAAAGTTATGGCTAAAGGAAGAGAGTCGAATGAACAGCTTCTATCACATTTACACTTGTCCGCTGGGCCTAGCTAATCCCAGATCAACTCTGTACGTAGGATATAATTGCATATCAACAAAATCAGCCTGCAAATAGGTCTCACTTCTTCTAGCAGTTTCCAAGTTAAGCATTTTTGTCCTGCTAATGAACCTTTTGTTCCAGTGAATATGATCCTGCCAGGAATTTAATGCACGTAAGAGCATTACATAACCACTCTCCTCCAGGAGGCTGCACGGTGCAGAACGCAATGGAGGCAGACTATAAACGACACGCGTACCTGCAAGGGGAGAGCAGCACATTTCTAATTGGGAGAATCACGATAAATACTGGTTCTGGCTGCTTTGGTGTGTGTGGAGAAAGGGATCGAGATCTGCTGCTAAATTCTTAACATGGAGAAGAAAGGGACAGCTAAAAGATCAGAGGGTTCCTCCTACTTTCTAAGAAAATTAAATAAAACTGTAATAAAAATTCACAACCTGCCCCACACACAACCAACTACAACAACAACCACACTCCAACCTAGTTTGAGGCTGTTCTCACTACCTTTTTCCTCCTCAACTTCGGGAAACAAAGGTGTCTGCCACAGGGATTTGAACCTTCAGGAGCAGATTCTGAAGCTGCCCGCTCACATCAGAACATTGCATCTTACATCTGGCTCTCCCAGCAAATATGAACAGCCAGGGCAAAAGAAACGAGCAGCTGCTGCAGCTACTCCAACACTGTGTTCAGCCTGTGTGCATCTGCTCGAACACAAGAAACTCAGACATCTTTGCAGAGCAGTACCTGACTGAATTTCTTCCATCTTTGTCCTCTGCCCTCCCTCACTTTCAAGCACATTAGAAGAGCAAGGAAAGTGTCTGTACCAGGCGTTCGGCTGCAGGGACGGGCTGGGAAATGCAGCCCCATCCTTAGAACAAGCGGCCAATTTGTTTACATTTAGAGAACTAAAAAGAGCAACCGCTCATCTCGCAGAACGCCTGAACAACACTGTCATCTCAAGTTTACTTCTGAAAACATTGTTTGCTATGATTATTTCTGTTAGCCTGAGTAAGACGTACTCTTCTATCACACACATACATAAATCAGTGCAGAAGCAGATGCTAAAGTGTCTCTATTTTGCATACAACCGCCTCCCTATTTCCCCCCCATCGACTCGGTGTTTGACAGAAGGAATTTCACCTCTGCCCACTCCTCCTCATTCCGGTATTGGTGAGCTCAAGGCAAAGAACTCACAAGTGAAAGGCAATTATAGCACGGAAAGTCTTTCTGAATTTTGAACATCTTTTCACTTAGTGCCGAAAGTTATCTCTGAGTATCATCAGCACGCTGACTTTTTCTTTCTCGCCAGCTTTACAGCCCGTGATTTCAAAGCAATCTTTCGTTAAGACAAGTCCAAACGCTGCAAAGAAGAGCCACTGAAAGCTCAAGAGGTGTCACATACTGAACCGAGTTGAAGCCACAATCCTTCACCATTCAAGACCTAGAAGTGAAAGTGCTTAACACTCTCACCTTGTGAGAAAGGTCCTAGAACTTCTCTTTCCTCCAAAAGGAAGGGAAAATATTCTTAAATCAAGAAGCAAGCGATGTTGTGAACATTCTGCTTGGAATGCAGAGGCAGAGAGCACAAACTGATCTGTGGGATGAACTGACCGTGTTTGCACAGCATTTACAAAGGATCAAAGGATCCGAGTCACCAAACTCCTGACATCCATGTATACAGCGGACTTTTCCATTCCATTGTCATGCATCCCTTCTTCCCTGCTAATACCCTATTGAATCATAGGATCATTACGGCTGGAAGAGACCTACACAATCATCCAGCCCAACTGCCGATCTGACCCCACCATGCCCACTAAACCCTGTCCCCATGGGCTGTATCTACTAGTTTTTTGCGCACCTCTAGGGACAGCAACTCCACCACCTCTATGCTGCTAAGAATGCAGCGTAGGTTGACAGAACCACAGCACTCTCTGTGTCAGTTTGAGAAGGCCTTTTATGCAGGCACACACCTGCACATTTTACAGAGCTACCAACGAGTCCCCACGTGTGCATATCCTGGTCACTAGAAACCATCCCTCTAACTCCATTTGCACAACAGACCGACAGGTTTCTTCCAGAGCAGTCTTTTCCAGCTCCACACAGGTCAGGGCACATCTGTCCAGTATCCCAGGGATGGCAAAGTCTGCTGGCAACACTTGATTAAACTCCACGCTTTGACAGTCTGCTCAAAGAGTGGGCTCCAACACCCGGTGTTCACAAGGGAAGAGTATCGCCGTCGGACAGCCATTGCTTAGGCCAGTCTCTTCAGCCACACACAAAACCCAGTCTCTCCCACCAAACCCCAGAGGAGAGGGTGCGCGCATCAGCGTACAGGGACCTGGTTTCCACTTTTAGTGGTGCACAGCCGAAGCTACAGGCTCCCCCTAAGCACACATGATGCAGCTTTGGCAACATCTGCTTGTTTTAAGCACTGGCAGCGGTTAACAAAAGGATGATTCTCCGCTATTTACTGTTTGCAAGGGACCACTTCTGTCTTTGCATGCAAGGGCGCAGAATTGCCACTGTTAGTGTTATGAAAGGAAGAAAAAGCCAGCGACGGGTCCCAGGAAAAATACCACAGGGAAAATACAGGTTTTCTACGGCCATGTGCATGGTCTACCCCAAGCGAACCCCTTCAAAAATAAAACCATCTACAGATGGTTTTGGACATCCTCATAACCAAGTAACACGGGGAGACAAACCAGCGCTGCCACGGTGCGAGCTGGGAAGCCTGTGATTGGCAAAGCTCGCTGCTCTCCAATAAAACCAACAAGTAACAACCCATGATGATGATGGACATCCTTTAACGACAAGAATATTTTCCATCCTATGGAATGTTTGCATCAATCACCTACGTGTGGCTTTCGCCGTGAGCTGGACTATTAGGAGATTGATGATAAGCTCAAACACAATACTTGACCTAAATACATTATGTAGTGGTGGATGCCTGTTAAGTAGGTCAGCATGGGCTTTTAAGTTATGTAAAACTTATTGCTGCCACACAGCCAGCATGTCACTAGTCGACAAGTATGAGAATCAATTTTATAGGCTGCAGGATCTATCTTCTTATCATCTGAAAATCTGTTTTGCCACACTTAAAATTCCTCACATAGTGCAACGTGCTGCCTGTCGTGAGGCTTTAGGCCTCCGAACAAAGCACAGCTGAGGTGGGCAGCTGATGAAAAGTTTAACAGCCCCACAGATGATCCCGAGCTTCACATCCATGGAGGATCCCTCTTTGAAAACAACGGCTTGAATAAATACCTTGCATTCTTACAGTCAAACAAAAGTGATTTATGGGATGTGTTGGACCAGCCTGTCAAGATAAGGAAGCCCATAGTCAGTGGTGATTAATCAGAGATAGCTTTATTGCCTCACCTTGATCTTAAAAGCTCCTAAGCAACTTGGGATAGTGAGGACAACTGCAGAGAGTGGTTGGTTGCTGTTGTGGTACCCATGGATGCTGTGCACCAACCACTCAGCCATCTATATGTTCATGCAAGACTGAGCAAAGTCCAGCCAGATTCCAGTCTCTCCTGTTACCTAACACCAAATTTGAGTAACACCTAGGCTGAGCTGAATTTATAGCTTCCATGCACTGGGTATCCTCCCTATACCAATCCATAATAGCAAGCAGAGTTCACCGTTAGTGCCTCCAAAGAACACAGAGTAGGTCTGCCCTTCAAACACTGCATAGCGAGAGCCCAGGAAAGCAGGATTTTCAGCACCCATTTCTGTCTCACATCAGTTTCAAAGAGGGGCCACCCCTCTTGCCACGGCACCCTTCCATACAGCCTCGCCCTCAGCACGCACACAGCCACAGTCGTGACCGTGTGTTCACATCGCTGAGCACTGTGTATAACCTTCTTGCGTCGCAAAAGCCTTTATTCTAGACAAGTACAGAGGAACAAGTCGGCACACAGACATCAGCTCCTTGCATTTCCTCTAACTACACTGAGCAACTTACTGACAGCCACCAATGAAACCCCCAGACTATTTCCCAGGAAAAAGAAAAACATCAGTGAGCAACGAGACTTCTTCCAAGAAAGAGTAAATAGACTGTAGAGGCCTGTCTCGAGAAAGCAAGTCTCAGGAAGGCTTTCCACCAGCTCTCAGTAATGGGCTTCATGTGTGCAAGTCGCATATTTTAGCTACCATTTAACTCTTGAGGTTTTCCTTTGAGACACGTGATTATTTCCCTTCGCTGTCTGCCCCCGTGAACGCTGCAACGCTCCGCTATCCTGTATTCGTGCCCCGCAGGCAGCAATGTCCCACCAACTTTCCACTGAATGCTTGTAACACGAGGCAAGATGACAAAAAAAATCAGTGTGATTATTTTGCATATTGAAAACAAATACAGGCCATTGTGTTCCTCCTTTTATTGTTTGGTTATTTCATCATTACTCACCACAGTTATTTCCTTCATTTGCAGAGTTTGGGTTTTAATGTAATGGCCATTCAATAAAAATGTTGCTTTTAAGGGTTTGCATATCATCCCATTTTCTCTTCAACCCCTCAGCAACCATATGGCAAGCAATCAGGTCTGCAATCACTAGGTCCATATTATGTAGAGCATGATTTCAGCATTATGCTATTACCCATCTGTTTCTGTAGAAAAAGACATGAACCCTTGTATAAGAGGTCAGTGGTTTCATTGCACACCGTATTCCAGAAATCTATCTCTGTTCACTTGAGATCACTTCCATGATTTACTGTAGGCTTCTAGGCCAGGCTTTTTCTTTTTTTAAATACAGACAATCAGCACAATTCGTCTGTCTGTTGTGCAGAATTATTTGTAACTGCAGCCTGCGCACTGAGGCTCTCTTAGTTAAAGATGTTCTTCTGAGATCATGCTATTTCTTAAAAAGGAGAGGACGCTCACCTATTTCTGTTTGTTTAACTGGCGGTGCTAACACGAACGCTGACGTTCGCCATGCAGCACCAACTCATTCATAAATTAGTAAAAACGGTCTCTTTTCCTTGGCTTCCTCAGTGTCAAAAATATGCAAAAGAGGCTCCCCGTGCCGTCAAAGTACCGGTCTGATGGTAACGACAGGTTTTAATTTGGCCTAATCCTTGAGTTCTGCCCACAAAGATACCTCAGTGAACTTCAGATGCAGCCTATCGAGCTCATAAAACAAGCAAACAAGCTGACAACCAGAGTGAAAGATAGAGCCTGACCTTGGGAGTTTTCACTCTCACATAGCAAGCAGAAGGATCCTTTTGGCCCCTCTGACCCCTCTGCTGACCAGAGCGTGTGACCAGGCACTAACTCCCCAGCGTCACCAGGTCTCTAACACGATGAAGAAACACGAAAGCACGTCTAACATAAAACCCAACATCCTTATTCCCGTGTGCTGCTACAACACGTCTAACTGGATAGCTACGATTCACTAGAGGAACACAATGCAACCATCACTCCCCAGCTTTATCAACAGAAGAAATCAAAATTTCTACACGCAAACCATTCAGCAGCACAGACCCCAACTGCTAACCCAGAGCGTTCTGTAACAGCACACTTGTCAGGCACTGCCCAGACTCAAGGGGGCTCACAGCAAAAAACCCCCCAAAATCTAAAATACAAGTAACTTGAAAAGATACGCAGAATAAAGACACGTGGAGGTAGGGCACAGAATGATGAAATCATGGGATAAACCTGCGAGGTAGCTGATCCAGAGGCCAAGCAGCACATCACGGCTTGGCTCAACAGAAACCGCAAGCCTCACGGTAAGGAACGGTCGCAGAACACCAGACCCATGACTGTGCAGAAATATGAAGCTGAGGAGGACAAACGGGAAAAGAAAAGGAACAAATCCATGTTGTCTCACAGGAATTCTAATAAAAGCTCTAGAAAATCAGGGTAGAAATCTCTGCTAGGTCCCAGGAAACAGGGAGGACTTTGGAGAAATGAGAGTAACAGCCAGGTTCTGGAAAAAGCTGCCTCCGGTGGTGTCCAGACAAAGGCGGCAGAGGCTCTACGTGGAAGAAGAGCTCAAAGCCAAAGGGCAGATGCACTGTCACGGGGTGTTCGATACCTGAAGAAGCTAAGAAAGGAGAGAGTCAGAACAGATGTCATTTGGGAGCTGTGCAGTTGTTAGCTGTGCAATTGTCAGAAGCCAATCATCTCGCTGAAGGAAGCTGAAACAAAGAGAACTTCATTTGTCAAATTTGGACATAAAATGGGTAGAGAAAAGCTGCAGAAGCGTCTAAAACTCCTGAGGTTCGTTATCAGTGGCTGAGGTGGCTGCAAAGTTTGATTTCTAAGCTTGCTCTGCAGAAGCAATGCCTTTCTGAAGATAAAACCCAAGCTGCACGGTGAAAGGAAACCTTGCGTCTTCACCAGCCAAAGCCCCCAGTCAATGCTGGAGGACAAGAAGCGACCCAGACCCGTACGGTGACTCCCAGTCGCTACTACAGAATACAAAAGGTAAATTATAAGAGCTGGTTAGAGCTCGGGAGCAACATTCAGCCAGGCTTGTTGAACTCACGGAGCAGTCTAAACGTGGGAGCCGAGTGGAAGTTTGATGGACTAATGGGAGAATTAAGCTTTTGTAATGTGTGCTTAAGTATCAAACGCTGAGTGCCATTTCAGCAACGCAATCATTAAAGAAATTACACATAGATCTATTAGGCCGATTAGGAAGGCAGAGACAGATTAGATGGGATGACCACAAAGAATAAAGTAAATATGAATCAGAGAAAAGTAAAGGGCAGAAAATTGAATCTAAAATAACGCGATAGGTATGTGAACTTGGCAAATAACTGGAAGGATTCCCCCAAAGAAAGAAATGTTCAGCTGGTCAAATAAGAGCTGGTAACTCATTTCCCCCTTTCGCTTTAATCTTTGCCTATATATGGCGTAAACACCACAAAAATTAGGGAAAACTTGAAGGGCTCAGAATGCAAGCATGAAAATTACAGGCTGACAACCATCAATTACGGAATAAATGCTATTGCAAAGTGGATGTAATAATAGCTGGCAAGACACATTAATACAGTTTGACCTACAGTTTTATTTACTTCTTTCAGGAAACCTGAACGTGATGGCGCTTACACAAACAACGCCTCGTGCTTTGAACTTCTGTGGAACACTGAAGGAGTTAATTACCACGCTACCATCCCGGCATATCTCTTTCAGCGTAATAACTAGAACAATAGAGCCCATTTATTATAGAGTCCACTAATTATTCACAAACAGGGTACAGTGAGAGACTAGTTCTTCATTTTAAAGAGAAATTTTGGAGCTGAAAAATCTCCTGCCTTTGATGTGTGCTGACTGCCGAAATTCACGCATCTGGGAGCAGAGACTTGGGCAAACAAACCCTTAATACACACGGATAAAAGGCTCTTTCCAATAACATTAATGTTTAACGCTAACTGCTAAAAGCAAGAAAATTCAAAGTTAAGGCTGACGACTCCATCTCTGGCTTAGACTAGGGAGTTTAAGGAGCCACAGCATCTTACGCCAGGAACGCTGTGAGATCGCACTGTGGATAAATAGCCAAGCTCTCGTTTCCATTTCCATTCCCTGATTCTCCTCATTAATGTGCAGATTTGGAGGGGTCTGCTCTATTTTGGTTTGTGGTTGTTATAGCGGCACCTCCTTTATTCTTTTAACCAGCAAAAAGCCCTCGATGCTATCAGAGTATAAAACCTCAGGTTGTAACAGTCAGTCAACGGCCCTTGGCTCAGACTCCCCCTTCAGCCAGGTAGTAAAAGCCACAATCAGGTCTTATTCCTTATGAAAACAATTATCTACTGGCTAATTGGGAGCACTACACGTGTGTTAGCTCTGGAAATAGCTTCAATCGACTACGTTCATGCGGTACCAACTCATGGAGAATTTAAAGGAAAAATGAAATTCCAGGAGAGGAGAAATCACTGCGTTACAGAGCAGTCGTTAATGCTTTAATCGAGCACTTTTCTCAGAATATGGGGGGAATGATTCATGCAGTCCCCCACCTCCACTAGCAATTTTTTGCCAGCCCATCTGCCACCCCAAATGTTTCGTCCAAAGCATCAGTGGACTTCTGCTCCCTCTGCTGGATCTGCAAAAACAGGTATTATTAGACCCAAATCCACTTCCTCAGGAGGCAAGAGCACAACTTCATCTGGTTTCCCCAGGGGAAAAACTGTGCCTCAGTACTGGCTCCAGACTGGTGTTGACACCACTGCTAGGACTGACTTGCAAATAAACAGCTGTAATATTTTAAAACAACCCAAAGTCTCTAAAAACACGGGGGAACACCAGTTAAAAAGAGAAAAAAGTCAAGTATTCTGGTTTTGCTAATGCTCTCTGAAAGGAAGTGTCACTCAAAGGCAACGATGACACCCCTTTAAGCTTCCAGTGCTCCTCTCCAGCCTTACCAGTTGTTTCCTTGTAGCACCAGTGTGCTGCCACACATGACAGGATGGCTCACGGCCACGTGTGATGGGAGAAAAAAAAGCACCATCCTTACAAGGGGCAGTAACCTCCTGCTCCTGCATCCCAAGCTGAAAACAAATAAAGAGTGCCTTCCATTAAATCCTCTGTTCAGGTGAGCTTTCCTCAAGTCTTCACTATTTTAGATGCTTTCAGTGTCTGACGACTTAGAAATCACGAGAGTGTTGAACTGTTTAGTGACTCTGATCCGCCCATCAGTAAACTGATGCAGTGATAAAACGTGAAGGCCTTGTGCTATTTGCATCTTTACTCAGTTTAGTCACAGATCACAAAATAAATTAGCAAACCGAGCTACAAAGCTTCCAATTTGCACCAACCAAACCTTCTAAATAATCATCTATGCTTAAATACACAAATCCCGTTAAACATAATAATTTCTTTGTCAACCGAACGAGTCACAAAAAATCCATCCCTCCAACGCTTCCACACAATAATTGCTTAAAGAAATCGTCAAGGAACGAAAATGTGCAATTTCTTGTTAATATACTCCAGAGAATTAAAATACCCAATGAACTGAACTGCCAAGATTAGCCACGGTATCCCTTCAAAGCTGTCAAACCCAGTTCCTCCGGTTTCCTAAGAGAAAACTGAGAGCTGCTTTCTTGTTGAAAAGCTCAGAGCTGCTGACATGGTACAGGTGCCTGTATCACACACCCGACCGCCGCAAATGCCAGCAATTAGCATCATTACCAGCAACATCTGAAAAGCAGCCAAATTCACGGAGACTGAACAAATCTCCCACCGCGCAGGTCGATCCCTCCAGGTCAGGGCTAAAGCGCATTTTGGGACCTTGCAAGAGAATCTGCAGCGCTCCTGTTACACCATTTACCATGGTTCTGTGCTGATTCGCTTACACAAACGACTCTGAAAACCTGGAACTCCACGAAAACGCGGGTAATTGGCACACTAAATAACGGGCTCTGTTCAACAGAAAGGACGCTGCTGGAGGTGTCCCGAAAACATTTAAGCACAACACGACTGTGGCAGCGTCAGAGTCAGGCCAGTCAGGTTCTCAGTGATGTGGCCCAAAATTGCCTCTCTCGGTGCAAGTTCAGGGCACGCAGTCCAAGGCTGTTTTGTTTAATAAACAAGGATGTAAATGCAGAGTTGTTTCAGGCACGTTTCCGGGAACACCTGTACTGGGAGGTGCAATGTGTTAGGACAAGCACTACAGTTTCCCTTGACCTGTAGTAAAAGTAGGTTCAAAACATTTTGGACTTTAAAATGGATTTAAAACATTTACAGATTTGAAGTATTTTAGTCTCTATTTACTGACACAGTCGGTCCATAAATCTATTTTATAAGTATATTATATATATACTATACACAGTAAAAGCGTATTTAAATACCTGCAGTGTTTCAGTGTTTAACCTCTTATCCCTTTCCTTCACATTACTGTAATATATTACTAATTACCGTAAACACTGTTGCAGTCAACACATGACAGAAACCTGAATAGATTCCACTAGGACTTTACATCTTCGTAGTAAATTAGGCATAACAGTTACTAGCAGGCTGTACCGAGGGCACTGTCCGTTGCCACTCGGCTGTGCAATAATAAAGGGACTGCAGGGATCTAGGAGGACAGGAAAAAACGGGGTGGGGGTGTGTAAGTTTGCAAAGACTAAAATCCCAGCAACTGGGTTCAGAAGCCCTTCGGCCACGCTACGTTTTCTTCATGTCTCACAGCAATATTAAAGATGAAATACCACGTGGTTTGAGTTGGGGTTTTGCTTTGATTCCGAAGGCGTGATCTGTTGGTTCAGAAGCAGTGCAGGCACACACTTGATTCATCGCTGCACATTCCTTCTCACTGCTCAGCTCAGCTCTCCACTCCCATCTTTCCCAACAATAGTGGTCATCTAAATACTGTTAATCCTTTTAGCAAGCACTAATAATTATGCATTAGCACAAGTAACGGTAAAGGTTTTTTTCAAATAATTACATATATAATGGATGTGTCTTTAAAAAGTTGTTTACAGCTAATTAACCAATGAATAATTGGTTTCCTGAAACAGGAGAAAGCCTGTCTGGGAGACACAGCTAGGAACGCTGCCTCTCCCCCTTCTCTAAAACACTTTTACAGATGTTGTTAGCAATTAGAACTGTTAAAAAGCTATTACATGAAAATTTCTTTATTAAAGGGATTACTCAACCCGGCTGAATTGTTTTTGAAAGTACTAGATCATTTCAAATCATTTCCCATTTGGAAGCCCCGTGACTGGCCTGAACATACCGGGACCCTATTCTAAACAGTTCAGATCCTTTACTACCACAGCACAGGCTGCTAGTTGCTATATGACTAGTTTAATTGTGGGCTGTAATAAAGGTCATAATTAATATCCCAACACAGGCACTAACAAACAATTTTAAATTGCTAGCATAATCAAATGATGCAAACATCTATGAGCTACAAAAGTTCATTGCCGCAACTGACAATTTCTTAATTGTATTCAGTCATTCATGGAAATTTTATTAACATCGAACTGATGTATCCTGCCCTTACTCTGTCACAACACCAGGGATCTAATTTCATTATTTTCCACAAGATTTGCTTGACTACTGCCATGATTCTAATATTGCTTTAGTCCAGATGTTTATGCTATTTAAATTAGGAAGAAAAGGCTTTTGGGTAAACACAACGGAATGGGGGGGAGGGGGGATTTCCTCTTTTTAATTTCCAAATTTACTTCAACCACCTTCTCGTAGTAGAGAATAGAGCTGCAAAGTCCATGGGTTTTCCCCCCTAATTTTTTATGCTCATTTCCTACTGTGCGCAACACACACCAAGGGTATGGCCCCAGCTATTTCTAAATATAACAGCCTGTTAATTTTTCATTTACATTTGAGTGCTCATTAAAGTGACAGATAGCAGTGCACGACAACTGCACTTTCCCTCCTTTTACTCCTAAATCAACCCCCCAATATATTTTCAGCTTAACAGAAAGTTTAAATCTTCCTTCCTCCTCCCATGTTGTGTGAAGGGACTACAGGAGAACCCATATTTCTCAAGTCCTCAGTGTTCAGAAGTAATGCATAGCATCGGCTCTCGGAGGCAGAGAGGAATGGGTGCAGCTGGCATCTGTACCGGCCTCCAAAGGAGAATTTTCTAGCTGCTCTTTGATATCACGTCTATGCACTCATTTTCTTGTCCTGTTGGACAACAGCATTTCATCCGCAGCAAGTCTCTTTCCTAGGAAACAAGGCTATGATGTATAAAAGCAGGACGCCTCTCCTTTTGTCTGTCTTAAAAGCTGGAGTGATATTAAAATAGTATGCTCTGCATGATAAAGAACTAATACACATAAGCACTCGTTTCTGTAACAGAACAACTTTGGTAAGGCCTGAATACGACGCCGTAACGAGTACACACTCCTACACCTCAGCACTCAAATATTATTCCTGGGTGCCCAACTTGGTATCTTCAGCATGCGTGAGGCAGGCTTTCAAAAATACTCTGTCTTCAGACAGGAGTTTGAAGAATCCAAACTGGATTCTTCAAACCAGCATTTTGTCAACATTTGTAAGAAGTCTGAATAATTTGTGTGCTTCAGCCGGCTGAGGATTCGCACCGCACCGTGCCAGACAGGCATCAGATGCACCAAAACTGGCTGCTGTAATTAGTTAGCAACCACTTCTAGAATTCACAAGCACAAGGGGGTTTTTAAAATAAGCTCGGTATTTGCCGTCCTTAGGAAACGGTGTGTTTATTCTGGGGGCAGTAGTAGTCGTCAGCACCTGTGCGCTCTGCAAATTCCCGTCCTCCCCAACACTGTGGCTGAAGGATGACAAAACTCCACTGATGCCCACCATTACTCTCTTTATTCACCTCGCTTTTCTCTGACAGACACACCTCTCATTCCATCACCCAAACACTTCTGCCGTGCAGGAGCAATCAGGCTGCTCCAAGGGTTAGACCACGGGGCTGTGGACTCTTTTGTTTTGCTGTATTGCAGGGAAATGGTTCTTGCGAGCACCCCAAGCCCGCTGGGAGCAACACCACATGTGTCACCGTGAGGCGAGCGGAGCCTCCCATGCTAATGCAGGTCAGTTTATCCACTCCGATCCTGGCTTTTTCTGGTACGCAACGGTGATCAAAACCGAGGCAGGAGGCTGCACTTACACGTGCTGTGAAAACCATACTGGAGAAGTTCTTTCTGTGAAGTATGCGCTGACATTACTGAAGCGCAACACACCTACTAGGAAATCACCACAACATTTCATTAACATGATTCCGATGTGTTGCCTGCAAAATAGTTTGAAGCCCTGGTAGTGTACCTGCGAGCGTTGCTCTAGTTTCATCGCGGGCTAACGCGGAGCTCTGTGTTTGGCAATCTTTCCAAGCCTCCCGTGTCAATTTTACAGAAACTAAAAATATTGTTGAAAAAATATTATCCCAAGAACATACGTACAATTATAAATATTCAGCACATCAAGCTTTTGATATACTTTAGTGCACATGAACTGAGTAGCTGTCAAAATTACAACAGGCAACTCAAGTAATTATGCAGATTTATGCAAAACATTAACAAGAAGAATTAAATGCACAAATGAGGTGGCTACACTTGAATTGTTAAGATTATGAATAATTACCATGAATCTTTTTGCTCTTAATATAACTTGTTTTTGATAAACAAAGCCTTAATTATCAGAATACTTTTGAGAATTTTGGTGACCTTCATTAATCTTACAAAACAAGTCTCTTGTGTTCTGCATTGTAAAAGGCACATGCTTAGAATAAGTACACAAACCATGGGAAAAGCGTACGGTAATGGCTACTACAAAGCAGCAAACGATACCCCGGGTGAGGCAGACAGCAGTCTGCACACGCGGGTGAAAGAACACCGAGTATTTGCAAGTGCTCGGGGCTGAATACTGCCTGACGAAGGAAGGGAGAAGGCTACTCTACCAGAAACTACTTCATTTTGCAAAATAAGAGGGCATTCTAAGAAGTGAAATATCAGCCTAATAATTTCTCCTCTCTAAGATGCAGGAGGTGCAATAAATCATTTACAAAAGCAAGAGAACCCACAACATCCCCACCCCGTGACTCGTATTAGTCATCTCCTCCAAGGCTCGGCTTCCTCTAGGTGAACATCCGCATCGGCCAGACAGAACACGGACAGCACTATTTCCTCTGCTTTGCTGGTGATTTCGACGCTGCCCTCTTCCTTTCAGAGAAACAGTGGGACCTCTTCACGTCCCCTCAGTTAATTTCAGAATTAATTCGCAACGCTGCCATTGACAGCGTAACAATCCACTGATCAACAGTTGCAATCCTTCACAACGCTGTCAAACTCCCAGCTGCCACCGTGGCAGCCAGCTTCGCCCAGGCCCACACACTCTGCCTTGGGACCCGTAGTAGAGAACAACTTTGGAAGCATTAAGTCTTTAATGCCAGCCACACTCTTTCTTCCCCAGAGAGCAAGCTGTCAGATCAATAGCGGTTTTGTCATAAAATCTCTCCTAGGGACTTGAATTTGTTTTGACAAATGTCAAATAGCTTTGATGCATAAAAATTAACTTTGGGAGGTCATAATTAGACAAAACACAAACCCGCATTTTGCCAGCACTTGCACCATTTTACACCATTGCAGAACTTCCTAGCGTTGCGTAACAAGAACAAACCAAACGCCGTCCGGACAGCCAGAGCCCTTGACAGCAGGAGCTCTGCTTAGGATTAACACAGCTACAGAGCTCTCCTTCTCCATAAGAAAGCTCCTGAGCTTAGCCACGCTTCCACCCAGGGCAAGGTCTGTTACTGAAAGAGCGGTCAGGCCCAGGAACAGACTGCCCAGCGAGGGGTTGGAGTCATCATCCCTGGATGTATTTAGATGTGGTGCTTAGAGATACGGTCTAGTGGTAAACTTAGTAAAGTTCCCGGTTGGACTTGAGGATCTCAAGGATCTTTTCCAACCTTCATAATTCTGTGATTCTCCTAAAGGCTTTGCCCAGCACCTCCCCATGTAAGTCTGAAGTCACCAGCTTGTTCCCAAGTTCCTCCCAGCCCCGGTGGTGAAGAAATCCCTCTCTGAAGAGCAGACTACAGAGCTACACACACACTTACAGAGGAGGAAACCGGCTCCTCTCCCTTCCACAACACCACTCACAGGAAGCACAGAGCGTTGAGGTGATGAATTCAGAACTTTCCTCCCCATGAACTTAAACCTCTCCTCCAGCACACAGCCCAGACCCATGCACACAGTTTGAGGCAGTGCTTTGTAGCACCAGAGCATCCTGCTCAGCCCTTGTGGTAAATTCAGTCTCGAAATAGTTGGAATAGGACCGTGTTGCTATAAATGCATTCACCTACTTGGGCAGCAGCTGTAGGGAGAGCCTTTCAGCTAAACCAGGCAAAGAGACCCATCACAACTTCAGATCTCACAAAGACATCAAGCTGGCAGGAGGGAGGTGTGCTTGCTGCCCATCCATGGAGCAGCCACGGTGTGAGCCTGCAGCAGGTGCTTCAACCCATTCCCCTCCTGTTAGTGCTTCTTATTCAGAGGTGTCACTTCTCTGCGTAAGGGTAGATCACTTTTCAGATCCATTTAACCTTCGGTTCCCTTTACAAAAGCGCTGATCAGAGTATCGATTCCAAGGATCTTTATCAGCACCAAAGCTGATACCCAACCAGCGGCTGCTGCACCCAGCACCGAGGTCTCCCAAGTAATAAAGTTAAGGCCTGGCTGTAAAGTCAGCTGCTGCAGTTCCCCCAGGATGGCCAAAGCTCCCCCTTCCCTGAAGGGTGGAGCACAGAAGGAGCTTGGACTGATGCCACAGCTCTGCTGTGGGGTCCAACCCTGGCCCGATTCTTGGCAATGGGTCGAAGTAACAAGCCACCACTCCCACATACTCTTCTCTCAGCTGGATCGTCTTTGAAGATACCAGACAGCAGGGAGCTCTTAACCTTTTCCCTCCCTCGGAGCCGTAACCACTTGGGAGATAGAAAAGGAGAGAGAGATGAAAGAGAGGAGCAGGCCCCTGAAGCAGGCCTGTTCACCACAACAGGCATGACCCTGCGTGACCAGTGCCGTATTGCCTCTGTCCCTGCCTAAGGCCTGACAGCAGCTGCTGTATGTTTCTGCCACTGAGAGACTGGGAGAAGCCTCTGATTTAAAAGAGACAGCTCATAAGTACCGATCTCCTATACCTTTAGCAAACAAAAAAGACACTGGGGTTTTATTATATTCCTGCATCTGTGATGCTGCTACAGCCTCAAGAGTAACTGCGGAGCCAAGGGGAGTTAGAAGCAAACCCATACGGGGAAGCTGATGTCTGCAAGGGGACCGGAAAAGGGACTTTTTCACATGCATCACGATGTAAGAGGGCCTCAGGACCCCTATTGAGCATTATGGATAGAGGGGATGGCTGAATTCCCCCTCGGATTAGAGTGTTAGTGCACACTCTCTTTTCCCGGGGCTCTCACTTGAAGCCAAACCCCAATGCATTAGCTGTCTTCCTTTTTGCTCAGTCTGCAAAGGCATTGTGACACAGTTTCAGTTTCACCATTTTTTTTTCTTTCACTTATTTGGAGATTTTTTTTCCTCTTCTTGGTGATGGGTTCAATAAATTCTTTTCTTTCTAGCAAAGCTGCCTCACTGCCTGTTGCATTCACAGCAAGAGCGGGTTGCTGTGCTTGGATTGCAGGCACCAACCCAAACCGATTCAGACCTTTGCTCTAACCCGTGACAGACCTACTTCTGAGTTTAAAAAACTTCAGTAACTCGAAGTCCTATTAACCAACACTAACCTTCTGCAGCAGAGGAACCTCCTGATGTCCAGTGGGGTCAACAGGAAAGCACTTGATCCCCACAGGGTCACAAATTTACCAGCTCGCCTATGTCACTGTCTTTCACCTATACACTTGCAGAATCACAGCTTGTGAGAGAAAGATGAGAGAGACAGGATGAGATCAAACCCAGATGAAAATGATAAAATTGGTAGATTTAGCGTATTAGAAGCACCTTCTGTTTCATAAAAGGAAAACACAGGTAGTTGCAAATCTGTGCCTTAACATGATGATACGAATCAAAGAACATCTACTTCTGCAGCATCAAGTTATTCTTCTAGAACTGCTCAAAGCAAACACAGACTGCCTGCCTCAGACTTTACATGTAAGCTTCCTACATAACCCAAATTTTACAGTCATGTAAAATAAAAATGGAAAAGATGAGGAAAGAGAGGCCTTCCCATGAAAAATCTGAAAGAACCTTAATGGTAGCAGCACTACTGGGAGCTGCTATAATAATAATAACAATAATAATATCCTCACTGCTACTTGTGACTACTTTCTTCAGATATTCCACGAGCAGCAGTCATTTCAAGATAATGAGCCTGTTTGGGAGAAGAGCTAATTTAGAGAATCAGAACGGGGTTACCACCAGCAGACATTGTTTTCTTAATAAATGATCATTTCATTTTGAATAAATGTGCAGTTATACCCTGTCAAGATGTTCCTGCTTTACATGAAATTTCCCAGTATTCAAGAGGTTAGCATAAGATTGCTCTTTAAGCAGACAGTGTTGACACGGTTTTCACTAGTTCCTTATGTAAAAGCACAAGAAGTAATCAAGTTTGCTAAGGAGAAAACATTTATTTAGAGACGTGAGAAACTGCTGCCTAGCTGCTGCACCTTTCTCCCCCACTGGAGTCTGCGTACGGTGACCACAAAATGCCACACAGCATTTTAAGGGAATGGAAAATCAGGTAGAGGCATATGAGAGCAATTGATTTGCTAATCTAAAATTGACTTGTTGAACTCTTTAATCTACATCAGTATAGAATCTGTAGCCTGACTTATACAGGATTAATCCAGTTGGACTACAGCAAGGTTGCATCAGCAACACTAGACCGTGAGATACCTGACTTCAGCGTAGGTAATAGGAAGGCCTGTATTACTCAAGTCAAACTCACAGTGCTGCTCCCACTTGAATACAGACCATTCTTTGCTACGGAAGATTCCCACACTAATGCAAATGCAGGATAAGGAACAGCCACCAGCAGAAGAAGAAAGGAAGAAGCTGTTCCCTAGGATGTGCTGCAGTAGGTTCCTCGGAGATAGCAATGCCATGATGGGCACGCCGTGCAGCTTTCAAACCGGCAAGTTCAGCATAGGCTAGAGTGATCCAGAATTGCAGGAACAGCTGCGATGCTGAGCAAGCTCCACAACAAGCTTTGCAAATCATTTGCTGTTGGCACCTGGCTCTATCATTAAGAACAAAAACCCTCCACACACAAGAAAAAAGAAATAATGACAGAGTAGTACTGAAAAAAACCCCAACCATTTGGCTCGTTCTCATCTCTTACGATTTTGAGAAAACTTAATCTTCCTCAAACTCAGTCTGCTCTTGACCAGTGGACTTCTTCCCCAGAAAGCTTGTAGATGCCTGCTTTCAGTAGGCCAGGTCCACTTCAGACCAAATAGTCAAGGGAATTCAAAGCCCAAGATGCCACCATACGTTTCAAGCACTATTGCCTCGAGCCTGGCCATCTTTCCAGTCAGCAAACCCAACAGCAGCAGCACTGGCTAGCAAAGTGCTTTTGTCTTGAGATAGACATGCTATCATCTGGATAGGTGTTTAAAACGCAACACCAGCACATTGTGCTTCATCTGATCAGCTGGATCAAGTTTAGAAAAGTCAAGCCTGCAATTCTGACTTCACAATGAAGGTCCGGGCAAACTGAAAGAAGGGGGCACTTGAAAACAGCCTTCTCAGTCCAGTGACCAGCCTCACTTCTGAGCACGGAACACAGACACAAGTGATGGAAGGGTGACATCTGTGAAATTGCCACGAGCCGTCAGAACTGCACATCTTCCCTTCTTTTCACCTGTCACCCACAACCACAGAGTGGTTCCACCAGCTGGCAACAGGAACATGCAGGAAGCAGAACTTTCCAGCATGATTTCACAGATCCTGTTCTGTAGAGCCCTGAGTTTAGTTCTCTCTGGGTCCAGATATTAGATGGTGAAATGTAAAGCAAAGCTTACAAAGTTAGCTAGTGAAGACTCTCTAGGGTTCAGAGGCTTTGGTGCAATGATTTCTTATTTACTACTCTCAAAAACCACCCTTGCATTCTGCTGTCATCAGCTGCACACTAAAGGTTCTCCAAAACATCCCAAGAAGTTTGTCAGACACTGGAAGATGGGAAAACAAAGTGTTCCATCGTGAAGTCTCTCCAAAAATACAATAGCAGTTTTACAAAAATCAGTAGTTTTCCAAAAACAGTCATAGTTTTAAGTGAAAACTGAAATGTTGAGAGCTCCTTCGCTTTCAAGTTCATCAAATCCTGAAGCCATACACAAGCAGACTAAACGCTCGCCCTTCCTGTGGCAGATGTATGACTGAAGTCTGCTCTGAAACTAAGGTAAAAATAAACAATCATCATTAGAGGAAATGCATTCCTGGAGAGCGTTTACAGCTGAGCATCAATCTTTGTATGAAAGAAGTTACATGAACTGCTTTTGAATCAAAATCCTCTGAATCACCAGCCACAGGTTTCCAACCCCATAAGCACTTCTGTCCGGATCACTGTGGTTCCACTTTCAATTCAGCCTTTTGGAGCACTCGTGTTTTGGTCTTGGTGCAGGTTAGAACAGTGAGTGACAGGGACTTCACACAGATTCATGTCAGGCTCTGTACCCACTCCAGATACGCTTTGGGTCAAAATAGAACAAATTCAGTGCTGTACAGGTATTCACAGAAAAAACACCCCATGCAGCTCTAGTCTGAAAGTGTTAGTGGTCCTGTGCAACAGTCGGAGGACCTGCACATTTTGCCTGGCCTGTTAATGGATGGATATAGGCCACGTGCACACAGCACAGCCCTTTCTTGCTGCTGACGATAACCACACAAACTAATTGCTGTTTGCTAATGTCTTTTCCTTATGGAATCCACTCATATGTTTCGTTTTAGGGTAATACAAAAATCCCTCTTGTGACATTAAAAAGAGGTTAAAATATAAAGTGTTGGTTCGCAAACCAACGACAACAACTCCTTCAATACCTCATCCAATTAATTAGTAACAACAGTAACTGATTAGTCGTGCTATTGCACTGCAGCGTCAAGCACACAGGCATGGGAGTTGTCTATCCTGTGTACGTGCACTCACCCAACACATGACTGCTCCTAGAGGAAGGGGTTCCTTGTGAAAAAGTTTGAAGACTCAGTGCTGGTTTCTGCCCCTCCTGCACCTCCCCACCCAAAAGCCACGGACACAAACTGCACGTCACTGAGCATCCAGAATTGTAAGAGCAGAAGCAGCACCAGCCTCAGTCTCTGACACCTGTATGTCATGAGTCACAAAACCTCGCTCTTGCACCTACAGTTTTTATCTGAGGCAGGACAGTTATTTTAGAAAGGGACTTCTTCTTGAACCACTTTGTCCAGGAATTCTCTTCAAAAGTTTCTATTTCTACTAGGCTTGAGTTTATTTAGTTCCAGCCTCCATTCCTTTGTCTCCTGTTACACTTTCATCTTCTATATAGCATCTGTCATGCCAGCATGGATTCACTCTGTTAATTAAAGCACTATAATTCAATATAATGATTGGGTATCAGAACGCCATCAGAGCCGTATCAAAACGTTGTCACGTACAGATAATGCTGCAGCACACTGAGGTTCCCTGCCTTTACATCAAGAGTTTAAGAGACATAATGAATTCTGCAAGGGGAACAGGCTTGATCAGATACCCAAAAGGTTCAGTCGTTGGGATCGATGATCTTAAAGGTCTCTCCCAACCAAAAGTGATTCTGTCATTCCCACACCCTGGGACTCACCCCATGTTAGAGTATTCTGCACAGAGTAAACACCTAGCACATACATATTTTTGATATGAAGGAGAGAACACAGCTGCCCAAAACCTTGCAACCTACATTCTGCACATGGTAGTGTTCCATTTGGTTTGCACAAGTATGCAATATGCAGGGAAGGATGTAATGAGGAGCTTGAGAAGTACGATTTGTTAGAAAGCATGGTTAGTGAAGCTGTGCTAAGCAGGGGGGGTTGTTCATAAGCATTTTATGGAAGAGGAAAGACAGACAAAAGAGACAGGGCTGTACCCTCCTTGATAACACCAGCACACACCGGTCACCCCTTCCAGACTAAAATACAGTGCGTGGGCTCAAAATTTTCTGGGTGTAGGCTCTGTGCAGGAGGAATTAGCAAATGCCCTAGATAAAAACCATTTTTGAGGGCTTTAAACTTGACAACGACTTCTGTAGCATCAGTATCTAGTGGAAGCTGACACCTCTGTGACAGGCAAGAAAAGGGAGTGTGAATGGTGCCTAATTCAGAAAAATCACACTGCACCAGTGGGTTGTTAGCCACACTCTGGAAAAATAGAGAAAAGCGCTTGTATTTATTCATCTCCAAAGATCCAACAGCTTCTGCTTAGAGGAGAACTTATTTAACTTCCCCACAGTGGCTCTCTCCCACACTTCTGGATTCATGGATCCTCACCATTTAAGGACACAATCCACCGCATGAAGAAACTGCTGGAAGTTTGGGTATCGGAGAGTCCTTAGGTGCCCAGGAGATGACACCAACACAGGAACAGGACAGAACCTTAAAACATACCATTTGCCTTCGCAGCCTTTCTTTCAAAGCACGGAATAAGCAGAACGACACTGGCACTGAGGTACAATGCCTCAGTTCTGGAGGCTTGTTTTCAAATTTAACAGTTAATTTTTTACATCACTCGTCTGAGCAGATGATAAGTGGGAAGGGATTTTAGCCACAGAAAGTATCATCTGTAAAGGCCTCATTTCAATATGCCTTCATTAGCATTTTCATACCCGAGTTATCAGGTTTCCATTAAACTCCACAATTCGCACGTCTGTTCCCACTGGACAGATGTCCACATTGCAAAAATAAAAACTGTACCAAATCTCACAACGCTGCACTTGGCAGTAGCTGGAAAACAGTCTGAGAAAAGAGAATGAATAGAAAGAGCTAATATTTTACCCCCTTTTTCTGCACAGGATCCAACCATTAAGACAGCGTGAGAAAGTTCATACGACCAGTAAATGCTTTTTCTTGAGGCAGCAGAAGACAGGACACCTGTCTTCATCTCAAGTCAGTTTGATAGCTTTGATTTTTGCTGTGTGGAAAAATAAAGGGAAGGAAATAAGCAGTCAGTCTAAATCTTTTTCCCTCCAGATTATCTCGCATTTAAGAAATGAAGATGACATTCCCGGGCAGTCTTGGAATGATACAGATCTGGCACATCTCGTGGAACCGTTTTCTCCCCTGACAGGAAAGTACTGAACTTCCTTCCTTCGCTGAACCTCAAATGTTTAGAAAAGATTCCAAAGCCAAACTCCAAGGCGTTTCTAGCCTAAAATCCAAAAAGCACAATCTCCAGCCAACCTCACAGCAGAAGCCCAAACACATACACCACCGCTTAACTATACAAACCACCTTTTCCTTCCTTAGAGCTACCGTACAGAAAACAGTGACTGCTTCTGAAAATGCAAGGTTTATACTGCACTAAAGGCTTCAGAGAAATACACAGAAGAAGCCCTCAGACTACATTTTCTGCACTCGACAAAGAAAACAACGTGAAGCTAAGTCAGGCTGCCGCAGTATTGTAAGTCAATTTTGGCTGAAACCATGACTGTAACAAACGCTCACTAAATGTATTATTTACCAGGTGGCGATCTACTCCAGCAGATACATAAAACCTGTGTCTCTCTCATCATTATCCAGTAAAGATGAACTTGGCACTGGGAAGGTCTCCAGTAGTTAAACAAACACTCCTGGTACGATGAGCGCTGGTTGCTGTTGTGTGAGAAGCACGAGGCGTAATGCACTTCACCCATGCTTTCACTCCAGTGGCTAATTTTTTTAAACATAAAGACCTTAGTTTCCTTATGAAGTTGAATACTTCACAAGTGGAAGAAAGAGCAGCAGCAAATGGCAGGCACTGTTTTTAAGTGTACTTCAGCTCAAATGCAGCTCTCCGTTCTAACACTGTGCTCTGGCTGTAGTGAGCAGCGGGGCTGAAGCAGTGTTAATGAAAACGCGGTGTTGCCTTCAGCCACGCCACACTATGTGGTGTGCACTAGGAGGTATGTGCTAAGACATGATGGGCTGAATTAATTGTGGATACTGAGGCATGTACAGACGTATTTACGGGTTGGCTACAGCACAGTAACCTGTGCCCGACTGAAAAGACGTGGCTGCTAACACTGACCCTGCATTGATTTGCTCCGAAACCTGTGGCAATTCACTCAAGCCAAAACCTGCAGCTTTAGGTACCTTATTCATATTTAAGCCCTCAACCAGTGGCCTGATTTCACACAATCCCCGAATTTTGGGTTGGAAAAGACCTCTAAAGGTCATCTAGTCCAAGCCCCCTGCGATAAGCATGGACATCTCTAACTACAACAGATTGCTCAGCAAGCCTATCAAGCCTATCTACAGATGGTTAATGCAGGAATCGAAGTTTGGGTTTCTTCTTGAAAAATCCAGCTGTGACCATTCTTGTCTGAACTGGCACTGTTTGCCGGTGCTTCAGAAGAGGAAGATGTCATGTTGGGCAATGCAGAGGGAAAAGGCATAAAGCCCGCATGTACTGTTCCAGATTACGCACGTCTGTCTGCACAGACAGCTACAGAAACACACACACACACACAAGCAAACATATATGAAGACAAGCCTCAGAAAACTTTTAAAAAGTAGGCAATCGTTAAAAAATAATTAAGGAAAAAATGAAACAAAATAGGTGATTAAATGCTTGCACTACAGGACACATGAAATGCCACAAGGACAGCATATTCCTGCAGCATATTTACACGCCGTGCTGGCAACCACATTTCCTGCCTGACCACTGTCAGTACTGGTATCATGTGCTGCAAAGCTTCGTCACCAGAGGCAGGAAAATGTAAGAAAACAGAACAAGTTTCACATGCATTAGTGTGCTGCAGGGAGCTACTCACCCTGACAGCAGGCCTGTGCTGAAACCCAAGCTCTAGACTACACCTAACTCACAGAGCCAGGATCAGAATTCCCACTGACTTCACCAGGAACAACCCAAAAATTATTTACAATGGTTTAACAGATCATCCTGGTGTTTTTGCTTGGCTATAAGTGATTGTACAGAGGCAATGACGTATGAAATAAGTTTTCTGTTTCCCATGCACTACACAGAGGAAAAAACCCCCACTGCCCTGGTTCTTAAAGAGCACTGGCCATTTGTAATACAACAGTACGTTACTGTTAGCCTGCGAGTTACTTTTTAAAAAAGGACCTGTTTGGGGGTGACTGTGAGAAAGAAAAGATAACATTCAGCAGAACATCTAGGACGGAGAAAAATGCAGGGAAAATCCAACTGGGAGTCACAAGGAGGGCACAGCAATGCTGCAGCTTGACTTCTTTTCCCCCTGAATTTCTTTCAAGACTCATTTGGTATCTGATTAATAACAGGAACACAAAAACAGGAGGCTGCGACTTAACTTTCTTCCCAGCTGGATGAAATTCTTTGAGCAAATTATTACCTCTGGGCTTGGAGTTGCTCTTTTTTTGCAGTATTACATGAAAATAAGGAATGTCTTCTCAGGAAGCTATAGCTCACATGCTGCCACGCAGAACATAGAAGACATCTTAACAAGGAGGTGGACAGGAGTTTCCCTACAAGTTCTAGGGATGAAACAGCTTAGGGGAACATGTCATGCCTCCTCCACACCTCCTCCACAGCTCCTCAAATTAACCTCATACTTTCCTTTGGGCCCCCACCTTCCCCCTGTGAGGATTACCATGTGTGCATAAACCAGGCTGTAGATGCAATGTGTATTTGAGGATCACCCCGTTCTTATGCTGTGTTTTAAAGGAGCCTTTTACCACAGTCCCATACTTGATGCAAAAATACCATCAAGTAATGTAGACTCCAGTTCAGGGGTTCTGTGCTTTTTAAATACAATGATGCTGTGGTCCCTTCCAACCCTGACTGATTCTGTAACTTCTTCCCAGGGAGGGTGACAGGGCACTGGAAGGGGTTGCCCAGGGGGTTTGTGGAGTCTCCTCTTATAGAGACATTTGAAGCCCACCTGGTCTGGGTGACCCTCCTGTGGCAGGGGAATTGGACTGGATGACCTTTCGAGGTCCCTTCTGATCCCTGATGGTTCTACAATTCTAAAATGTTGACCCCTTGGTTCCTCTTATTTCCACCTCCCCCTCCTCTTCAGACACAGCCCTGAACACATAGTGCTAGAGTTCTAGTCAAGTGTGAAAAGTTACTCCAGGCCAGTGTTTCTAGCAGACCTCAGGGAATGTACCACCAGCTTCGCTCCACTTTCCTTAGAGTCTCAAAGTAACAGAAATGTTTATGGCAAAACCAGTTATTGTATCTTAAAATGCAACCTGCTAGTCTGCTGCCTGCCCTGCTACACCACCAGTAGCCTCCCCAAGCAGAGGGGACAGCACAGTGAGACTTTGTACACACTGAGTGGGACAACGTGTACCCAGGTCTGGTGGAAAGAAACAATAACAAGGTCATCAATCGCAGTTCACTGTCTCCAGTGTTACCCTCTAAGCTCTTCCCAGGCCTTAAATACACTGCTGAACTCATGGAATTCTTAAACCTCCCACGTTTGAGCACTGGCGCTGTCATGACATCACCAGTCAAACTCCACTGTGAAGAGGTTTCCATGGTGTCATCACCAGTCTTTGATATTTACATTCTGCAACTAACTGCTTTGTACGAACTCCTGCTGCAGAGGATAAAACCGATGTTCCTAGCGCTACAGCTAAGCAGTACGCGCAGCTGTCCAACAGGCATCACACCTCAAGTTTTAAGCCAGCTTCTACTGCCTTCAGTGACACAGAAACCCGATTCAGCACACAAAGCTTGTGGCCCTTGTCAGAACTTCAAAAAGGCTTTATTCTCCTTCAATGTGGTAAAGTACCGGAGAGATCTATAGCCAAATCATCATACTTTAGCACAAGTGGGTCTCCTCTGCAATCAATAAAAATAAGCAGAGTCCAAGTTGGGCACTCTACAGGCTCCTGTGGTCTCCACTGACTTCAGAAAAGGCTCAGAGCCTGACTAGGGACTGAAGTTAGCTGCCTACACCAGCACAGTGGCTTTGCACAGGGATCTTCCCCAGTAACTTCCAAACCCTTCCAAAACAGCCCTTTGAAGATTTCAAAAAGCACCTCTGCTATCACAAGGCAATAAGCACTGAATGCTCATGACCAGTCTCGGCAGCAGTATCTCCGTGTGTCACGAGACGAAGCACCAAAAGCTATAGCGTCACCACACGGTAACTCACACCGGCCCTTTGCTGTTTAGAGGGAAACGGGGCAAAAACTATTAACACAAAACCAGACAAAACAGTCCAAGCAAACTTCTCCTGACTAATGCAGGGCCACACAGGTATTAGAAAAGATTGCTTTTAACTTCTGTGAAAGTCCAGGTCGTGCAGGGCGCTGTGGACAAAAGCTCTCTGATACAGCTACAGCAAAGATGCAGAAGATTATTAAAGACCAGTGGGAAAGAGAAACAACAAACCCAAACTGCATGTCTCTATTTTTATCTTGGAGAAGATTTTACACATTGTGACAGTAACGTTAACCACTCAAAAATTTAGTAGCATGGAAATCAAAAATATATATATTCTAATGCCAGAATGCAGGTGGCAGCTTAATCAACCAGCTATGTATGAACAGATTTCACTGTCAAGATTACGAACATTTAAAGGATAATGCCAAACATACACTGCTTCGTGCAGCCACTCCCAGATAAAGGCTTGGACTCCTGTCACTGTGGAGTGCAGACTGGCCGGTCTTGCAGCAGAACACAGCCTGCCTTTAGGTACTCTATCCTAGAATTAAGAATTCCTTCAGCTTTCACTCTTGTGTTTCCACTGAAGCAGGGATCATATTCTGGAATGGTTATAAACCCTTTGTCTTGAGATAAATCCTCTCCTGCTATCTGACTGCTATTTTCTCGCTCCACCCAGCGTTGGCTAATTTTCCACGGCTGAAGACATGCAAAGTTCAAACAGCGATTGCTAACTGTGCACGCACAGCGAAAGCTCTGTCACCACCACAACCACAGCGACCAGCGTCGAGCACTTCTTGGTCTGCATGTGAAATGTCCACCACCTAGCCCATCATACCTTTTCACTACACGACACCACACTTTGTCATCCCGTGTCACCATACATGATCATACAGTGCACAGGTATGACATAATCCCTTTCGCCGGATTACCCACTCATTTCTGGAGAAAACAACACAACAGCTGTCCTGCAGCAGAGATGAGTCACAAACAAAGAACAAATTCTACTGAAAACTTGTTTGATAGAGTCAAAATGAACACTTCCCCAGTTTCTTACCTATCCTTGCTGGTACCTGTGTAAGTGCTCTATGCTTGGGTCACGTCAGTTAGGAAGGAAACTGACAGCCTCAGAGCTCTGCCTTTAGAAACCTGTTCTAGATGCTAAACCTGTGCACAAGTTAAAAAAGAATGACCACCTTTCTTAGAGGCAGCGCAGGTTTCTGATGTGAGCATGTGTTTAGTATTAGTGTGCGCTCACCCTAAAACATGAGATGGGGCAGATGGATCCTAGGAATTAAAACACAGGTATGTGGCATCCTTTACAGCAGACAGAAAATTCTTCAGGGGAAGAGAAACACTACCAGGTAGCACTGCTCAGGAGAAATACAGTGACCTCTCCACTCAAAGATATTTCAGGCCAAGCCAGCTTCTTGTTTCCATCACATTTTCTATCTTTCCACACCTCCTGTTAGGCAGCAAGTAGAGTATTAACTCTACCCTTCCCAAGGTCTCTTTTCCTTGGAGCAGAAAAGTGCCTAGTTCTACCAGGAGCACAGAGCTGAAACAACAAACCTAACAGCTGGAGCTGCAGCCAAGAAACTGGCACGTGGCTTTAAACCCTCCCCACCCCAGTTCACAATAGGTCATCTCCCGATACAGTGAATCCCTGTGCAAACATCACTGCAATAGAAGATGTGGAAATGCTCAGAGGGCTATAGCAGCTCTCTTATGAAGTCGACCTGAGAGAGCTGGGGTTGTTCAGTCCAAAAAAGATGACTCTGGGACGACCTTCTAGTGATCTTTCTTTACCTGAAAGGTGCCTCTGAGAAGCTGGGGAAGAACTGTTCACAAGGGCATGGAACAACAGGATGAGAGGAAATGGCTTTAAGCTGGAAAAGGGTAGATTGAGACTGGAAGTCAGGAAAAAAGTCTTTCCTCTGAGGATGGGGGATCACTGGAACAGGCTGTCTAGAGAGGTGGTGGAGGCCCCATCAGGCTTGATGGGGCTCTGGGCAACATGTTCCAGTAAGAGATGTCCCTGCTTGTTGTAAGAGGGTTGGACTAGATGATCTTTGGAGGTTCCTTCCAACCCAACACATTCCATGATTCCATGAACCTCCCTCTCCAATGTGCCTTGCACAGGCAAAGATGCAATGAAGACATGAAGGTGAAGGGAGCTGTGCAACTTCTAACACAGAACTCTCCTCTCGGGGAAAGGAAAGCACAAGCGCTGGAATCAGACTACTTTTGGCTGCTGCTATTCACCAGCTACTCTGAGGCGCCGCCAACTTGCTGCCTTTTCTGCATGCGTTTTGGAAAATCAGTGGCATTGTCTCCTGAACTGGCATGCTGTCGTTCAAACTGCTTACCCTGGAAGGCCACCACAACGTGCCAGGAATTCAAGATAAAACATCCTCACAGCAAAAATATTTGTCTCCAGCTTTTGCCAATAAGAGCAAACGGCTTCACTCCATTTACCTGGTCTTATAAATGGCCTCTTGTGCTTTTGTGCAGAAGCTTCAGTGGTTTTTAGCTGAAGTGATAAGACTAAGAGTTAGAGTACGTCTTTAGTAAAACCAGCTCAACAAAGCTTAAATAATTAATGGCTCCTCCATGCTTCTGATGCAGAATTTTCTGCACACCAAAAAATGGGAAAGCTGTTCAGCGAGATGACTAATTCCAAAGACAGCAGCTGTTTTCACAGAATCACAGACTGTTAGGGATTGGAAGGGACCTCGAAAGATCATCCAGTCCAATCCTTGTGCCAGAACAGGATCCTCTAGATCCACAGGAACATGTCCAAGCAGGTTTTAAATGTCTCTAGAGAAGGCAACTCCACAACCTCCCTGGGCAGCCCCTTCCAGGCCTCCGTTACCCTCACTGGAAAGAAGCTGGGGGATTGGACTGGATGATCTTTCAAGGTCTCTTCCAATCCCTATTGAGTCTATGCATATGCTTCTACATGACAATTAAGATCTCCATTTGCCTTCAAGTAAATCTAACGAGTTGTCTTTAATACAAACGAATAAAGTTAAGAGATGTCAAATATCATCTCTTAACTACCAAACCCCCCCGTGCTTACACAAAATTACACAGCAGTAGCTTGCCTGGCAGTTTTAAAACTACGATCTGGACTTTGTCAACTTTTGTGGCACTGAAATGAAATTAAACCCACAAAGATTAGAGCTGGCAGTGTCATTTCAACAGCAAGTCTGACGAAGTTCAGCTTCACCTGATATAATCCCCCAGATGAGAAAGACTGCTAACTCTGCGCCTAAGGACTACCAAGGACCAGAAGGCCACCTACTGCAACAACCCACAGCACTTCAACACCCTGCTTGGCTCTTGGAAATGAGTGCCAGCTGTGGCAGAATAATGGACAAGCTCTCCCCTTGTGCCAGATGAAAATGGATCAGAAAGCCTGTAACCTGACTGCTGTTTGGAGACCTCTGCCTTCCCTACTGTCTTGCTACTGCTGTGAGAGGCACCTGTACTGTCTTTCCTTCTCGAGCAGCTTTGAAGAGATTCACCTCAGCGTGCTGTAAGCAAAGGAAACAGCATTTTTCTGCTAAAGGCAGAAGGCAGTACAAACTAGATGGGGAGACACAGGAAGGAAGGCAAAGGTAGAGCACAGAAGGGACAACTGCTGCATCTTCTGGTGGGAAGCGGCACAGACCATTCTGCTAAATTGCAAAAGAAAGCTCTGGCAAAACTTCTGCTCCCTCAAATTCCTCTTTGAATTCTGCCTGTATTTTGGACTTGTGCTTTAAAAGTAAAATTCAACGCTGACAGATTTATAGAACAGTTGGTATAACTTCCCAAAGAGGGTTACAGAGCTTTAGGTTTAGGGCCAAATTTTATTCTTATGGAACTATTCGTCATTTTCCCCAAACACTCTCAGAAAGGAACTCCAGCAGCATCCAAAAGTAGAACGATGGCAGCGACTTCTAGGCTCACCCAGTGTTAGGCTTCACAAAGTAGAGGGATGGGGAAAAAACATAACTCCAAATCCCTCTCCCTGCCCACAGCTCTGGATTGAAACCCAAATCAAGGCTCTCTGGAATATCTCCCCCAGCAAGCACAGGCAGTGGGAAAGACTTTAAACACCACGCGATAAAAGTTACGCCCAGTGTAACGGGGACAGAGAAGTAATCCTCCCAGACTTCATGCTCGTTCTAAGGTCAGGTACTACAGAATCGATGTCGCATTAAGAAAATTAAACCACTTTTGCAAAGGCAAGTCTGCACGAACAGACAAATTATCTCTTAGAATTAGCTACATGAGAAATAGATCCAGGTAGTCTGAACTTCCATGTTCAAAACCTGCACAGTTTTGTCACTATCTTCAAGAAGGCAAGAGAAACGGCTACCACGGGGAGGGGGAAAAAGCAAAGATCATGAATAATTCAGAGTCAGAAGTATTAGCCGTTGCCAACCAGACAGCTACAGGAATCTCTCCAGTGGTTTGGCTAGAATTTCCGCAAGCAAAAGACGTCAGTTTGTTAAAAATGACACTGTAGGGATGCGTATATAATCCCTGGCTGACTCCCATGTCAGCTTTCCTCAGTTCGCTTCAAGTTAAAATACTTCTTTTGTATCCCCTTGCTCCTGGAGGGTCAACCCTGCTAATGAAGATCAAGCTGTCTTTCCTTTGTGCCATAAACAATAGGCAGAGAAGAAAACACAGGTTCTGAGCTTGGCGTGTTTCTTGTCGGCGATGATGTACAAGCTGACAGCAGACAGCTTCATTTGCTTTAAGCTGGACTGACCCAGCGGAGAGAGAACAGGAAAACAACAACACAACTTTTAGTTCTGACTAGTAGTAAAGAGTGGAGCAAACAAGATGCGACATGGATGTCAGAGTGCATAACAGAGCTGCAGGAGCTCCGGAGTATCAGGAGAATAAACAGAAATGTTAAACTTTATGTAACTGCCCTTTGGAAGAGAATTTATGATCTTTAGCGTTTCAATTACACACATTAATGTGCTGATCAGAGACAACTAAAGCCATAAACGGAGCAGAGAAGATGCCTACACCAAAACCAGTTGGCTCAGTTCTCTCTCTTTCATATACCTTCTGAAGTGCAAACCTAAAGACTGGGTAGCACATGGCACAAACTACATGGCCATTAGAATAAAGCCACATACAACTCTTGAAATGTCGACGTACCCAGGTATGTAGGATAGCATCGGGTTTGCTGCAGGCGACCCATAAACCGGCAGTGCACACATAACATTTTCAAAACCTCACTGAAACAACTGTGCAATCCCTGCACTTCCAACAGCAAGCAGGGGCTCAAGTTATCGTGTACCAGCAGGAAAGTACTCAACGATTACAGGTGAACATTGGTGCTAGTTTGCAGCTGATCAAGAGGTCTGTGCCCTGACCCCGGTTAGGAAAACTGGTGCCATAGCTAATTATAAAACAAAAACCTGGCAGTGCCCTGGAGGGGCACAATCGCTCCACTGTCACTTTGCTTCCCAACTCAGAGCAGCCAGGATCAGCAGGCCACCACCTTTACACATACACTGAGAGCCACTGAGAAATTCCAGCTTCCACTAGCAGGCAACAGGTCTGGGCTTATTCAGGCTGCAGCAGCTTTTCTCTTTTGGGCTGAAAGAGCACTCTTCCTGCTCACGCTCAAAGAGGTCTGGGAGTGTGGGGAAGGGACTGAAGGAAAATAATAAGCAACATAGTCCTTCCCACGTCGATGTGATTACAAAAATAAAGATCAAAGCAGAAATATAAATGTTCAGTTCCAACAAGTCAGCCTAGCAAAGCTAGCTATCAAGCTGCTGTGTTTGTATGTGGCAATAAAAGCAGAAGCCTACGAGAAATGATGGATGTACAGCAGGGAGAATCTATGCACAGATTAGGTGCTATTTACTCTGGAGAGAAGGAAGCTGAAGGAAGACTTTATCACTGGCTATATCTACCTGAAAGGAAGTGTAGAGAGGTAGGGGCTGGCTTCTTCTCACCAGAACAAGTGATAGGAGAAGAGGAAACGGCCTCAGTTTGCACCAGGGGAAGTTTAGGTTGGACATTAGGAAGAAGCTGAAAGGATCATCAGGCCTTGGAACACACAGCCCAGAGAGGGGTTTGAATCTCCATCCCAGGACACATTTAAAAGTTGTGTAGATCTGAAGCTTAGGGACATTGTTTAGCAGTAGGATTGTTAGAGTTAGGTTAATGGTTGGGCTCGATGAGCTTAACAATCTTTTGCAACCCAAAGGACTCTATAATTCTGTTATTCTTTAACGTCTGAGTCTTCTAGGAAGAAAACATTGATATGGTTAGGCAGCACCTTTGTCTAAACATACAAGATGCTAGCTAATTGTACGCAGGGTAAGATTTATTTCATGATCCAATTTTCTCTTAACTCTTACAATTCCTTGCACAAAACAAAAAACTCCCTTCAATAGTCTGAAACAGTGCAGAGCTTTAGAGTGCGTGTACTGGCACGACAGCCACTGACATCAGCAGAAATGTGTGTCAGGGAGGCGCTGCGAGCGTCACGTTTCAAACAGACACTACCCAGTGCCCTGTAGACACTGACTACACAGAATGTGCACCAGCTTCGGGAAAAGAAATACTGACCTGGGAAGGAATATTACAGCCCAGTGACTTCACTCTTGTAAATACAGAGCATCAAAGATCTGGTGTGGGGAGCAGAGCACCAGCAGAAAGTCCACAGGAAGTCTCTAGAGAGCTGCCACTGCTGATAACCATCCATCGTCTAGAGCAGACAGAATCTCACAGAAGGATGGGCCAGACGGCCTCACCAGCACCTAACTCTTTCCTGCAGAAGACAATAACTGGACAGTGACTGGACCAGCGGCTAAGCTCATCGCCCATCAAGAAGTTTTGTGCAACTGCTAAACCCACGGCAATTTTTGACCCCTGTCTTCCACACGCACATCTGCACAGCAATAGGAAACCCAGCCATAAATCCTGCTCCTTCTGGACTGACTGGGTGCACGAGAATCTGACACCAAGTCCTAAGGACAACTGGTGGGTATTCCTCCTGCCCAAATCCTGGTGAGAATTTGTGCCTTGGCTGTGCCCTGCATCTGTACCTTGGTTTCTGTGCCTTTTCTTTAGACCCAAAGTGCTTTCTGCAGTGAATTATTTAATCCCCGGCAATCTCCAAGAATCTGTGTATGTTGTAAGTGTGAATAAATAATGCAATTCCTGAATCTGACTGCTTCTCATGAATGCAAACTGGACCTGCAGCAGAAGGGCTGTTCGTGAACCTGGCGTCAGACCTGAAGCAAACAAATACTGCTTTGCACGCACCCAACTGCTCCCTTGGAATCTAGTGTGGGACCTACAGCAATACTCCTTCATTGGGACACCGACTGAGGTATAAATCCAGCACACCTAGCCCCTCTAGTCGCTGAGAACTGGCTAGAACACGAGGTTTACTGCTTACCAAACCTGCCCTCTCTTTCACACAGCAACTATCAATTTCATTTCAATGTACCTGATATTTATTGTGCTTATTTTCATGACAGCCTTGGACCTCCTCCAAGTGCAGCACAGCTCTGTGTTTCTCAGTAGAAAGATTTGCAGGTAATACAACACTCTTAAGTAAGGTGCAAGAGAAGCCCTGTGGTTATAATAAATGTAGGGGGAACTTCCTAAAGCCCGTTAGTTTGTGCAGGAATCGCCAAAGACACGTGCATTGTGTGCTGCAGCTCTTCTGAGTTAGGATGAGTTGTCTCTTGCTTTCTGTGACTGCCAAGAGAACTTTGTTCACGGTGAGGACTGACAGCAGATGACTCACCCATGTATAGTGGCAACGGTTGCTGTTTGGTTGGTGATGTTTTCTCAAACAAAACGATTTGGGGGGCTCAGACTCTCCACTGTCAGCACATGCCAGCTGCTTGTTTCTTTCCACCCAAAGAGAAGGGAAAAAAAATTTGCTGCCACCTCTTGCTCAAAAGTTCCTTGCTCTTCAGATTTCCTTTCTCTCGACTCAAGCCACCCCTGCTGTGGAAGTTCTCAGCAGGATGTGCTGATGCCATCTGACAAGCTTTATACTTATAAACAAGGCTCAGCGACCTTGCCTAGTGAGGACAGAGCTCTGGTGCCTTTCCCACAGAGTGGCCCCAAATGCCTTGGAAATCAGTCCCTTCTTGCCTGACCCTTCCCGAGCCCAGTACAAGGACTCCCTTTAGACTACTGACATGGCTTGCTCTGAGTCCAGACAGATGTTCACTTAATCAAGACAGGCTGAGTCAACCCTCGGGTTGTTAAATTGAAAGCAAACAGATATCCGTACATGTATTAGAGAAATTGGGATTTCAGTACTAGGTCAGCGTAAGTCATTATCAGCCCCCAAAGGCTCATTAGCAACTGTTCTGAGCACAGATTTTTCCAGGATTATTCTTGTTCATTTTTCTACCTCTAACACAAAAGTTCCTCTCCTAGGAAAAACACACAGAGCTTTCTGACTCTCTAAATTAGCTGGACTGAAGGTAAACCTCCTGTAATCTTACCTCAAACTTCAAGCAGTCAGAGATACTAATTGCACTATCGGAATTAATTATTTTCCCTCCCCACACTGAGCACCAGAAATAGCCACAGTGTTAAATGGGAGTAACATCCACACTGTGCTTCAGATGCCAACGACAACTATTATTCACGTGGCACTATGTAAAAAACATCAAGCAAACCTTTCTTCACCCTCTTTAATCCTCCCCTTCAAAAGAAGAAAGGTTTCTGCATTGCTTGGCTGAGCATTTAATGCAAGAACTCAGCCTCAGGCAGGGATAAAAGTCGCAGCAACTTTTACACGCGAAAAGTGGGAGTAATAACGTAAGCACTTTGTAAAACAAACCATAAACTTCATAAACATGTGATATAAATGTTCGACACATGTGATATATGCCACAGACCTCTGCAGAGAAATACCTTTGCCATTCTGGAACCATCTTCACTGCAGGCAGCTTAACTGCCACCTCTCTTGCTTTTACACAGCCATGTTTGGTTGTGCAAAGTGACTTTTGAACAGGGCTTGGTTTTGTTAAAACCCCATTCGTGGCTTAAAGCTGGGTGTAGGTAGAATGGCTGGACCCACAGAAACAGATTCCATCTGCAGGTAATTCTATATGGACCAGACAGTCCCTCGAGTTCTTACAGCTCACTGCATCCGTTTAAAACGCCTTGGTGGGCAGAGCTGCAAGAAAAAGTGACTCAACTCACATGAGCAAACAAAACACTGGCAGCACACGTACACCTCACAGGAACCCTTCCAGGGAACGGAACGCACTCTGCTGCAAAAGGGTACAAATGATAGACCGAGCAATTCAGTCACCGTAAAGGGACCAGCAGCAACCTGATCATGAGACCTGCCTAAGTATGAAAGAGCAACAGGAAAACCCCAACCAAAACACAAACACAAAACCAGGAAGAAAATGGGGAAAACTCATCAGACTCCATCTTCAAGAGGATGGCAGCAACCTTCCTATGCTTCTGTGAGGATTTTACTGTCACTGCTTCCAGACTCCGTGAACACTCTCGAGTTACACTTTACAGACAGTCTGCCGAAGTGTTAGCATTGCTTGAAAAGCAGACGAGGCAGGGATGTGTTGTTTTCCAGCAAGTATCACCACGGTGAAACTGTCTAGGAATCACGCGAACAGAGGCAGAGCTGGTGTCATGTTTTACCTCGTGCCATCCCCAGGATCCTGCAGTGAGGTCAGGATCACACAGGATGGCTGTGAAGAGGTCAAAGCGATGCATCTTGCAATACTAATTCAACATCCTAGGCCAACGTGTATGAAACAGAGCTAGAGCTCAGCGGCAACAGAACAGGCAGCTCCTCAAGGCCTGGGAGACCACCACAGCATTAGTCCCAGTGCAAACAATGAAGGAGCGTATTTGTGCCCTTGGATTTGAGTCAGTCTTCAGGGAGTTGCAAGGAGTCCAAGCAGGCAAGGTAAACTTTGTAAATTGCCTTTCCCTGATCTAAACCCCTCAATCTACACTTGGCAGATGATCTGACCCCCTCAATCCCCTGACACAACACTTATATTTACTATTACACTTGCATTTACTACTTCTAGGAAATACACATCCTTGCAGAAGCTGTTTGGAGTGGAAGGAGCCCACCTATTTCTGTCACACGGAGAAAAGCTTCAAGAAGAAAAGGAAGCAATGAGACCATTTCTTCACCCTGCTGTGAAACTGTGCTGCTTCACCTTACTGTTTTGATGGTTGAAATTTCATGTGCCTAAGGTTTTTGCTGTGCTACAAATGGAGTGAAAAGACATTGCTGCAAACACAGAGCTATGTAGCTGACCCTTAAACTAGATCGGACCACTACTCTTAATTCCACCTCCAGTCTTCAACACTGTCAAATGCTTCTCAAATGCTTCAGGGGAAGAAAGACAGAATAAATCACAGAGTGGGTGATTATGGCTCTCAGGGAAACACTCTTTTCAACTTCTACATTTTAACTAAGTGCTAATTCTTCAAGGATGCTGCCAGTGCTGCTGCATCTACCTGTCTCACTTAGTCCATCTCCTTCCTCATATGAAAAGTGTCTTTTAAGTCCCCAAACTGTACCACCTTTCCTTAGCTGGTTTCCACCTTCAGTACCCGTGCATGCCTCTACTGAAATCAGTGGGTTTCTAGTGGACAAAGCAGTTCCCTGTACTTTGCTCTGAGAGCAAAGGAAAAGGAAGAGCTGAAAACCTTTTACAGATACTGCCTTAAGATGTTAAATGTCCTTGTTAGGATTCAGTACGATTTCAACTGTTTGTAATTGCAACAAAACCCCAAAGCCAACCCCTCAAATGACAGCTGCCTATCTCAGGACAATATGCTATTAGAGGCGAAAGAACGCTCATTCCAACAACCAAACAAACCTGCATCTTTTAAAGATCCCGTAATCCAAACAACATACTGCGCATTACATCTGATGTGACAGTTGTTATGGAAACTAGGTGTTTTGATTGAGTAGCAGAATAAATACCCACCTAAAACCAGCATGATGGGCCAGTGCATAAATGAAGTTCTCTTGAGTAGAATTAACGATCTTTTCATCACATTAATAGGTTTTTACTCTAAGATCATGTGTCATTACATTTTTCCAGCTAAATGTTTCCCTAACTTTTTCCCTTGGTTCTCTATTTTGTAGTTACAGTACAAGATACAAAGGGATGGATACCTCCACTCAAAATGGAAGCCAATTAGTATCAACTGGAAGGACCACACTGATAAAAAGAAACGAATAAAACCCCCAGGAGAGTAAATTCAGTCCCTCCTGCATTTCCCTCTCAGCTCTATATCTGGAATGGGCCCTAAATCAAGACTTGCCACCTTGCTCCTTCCCAAAAAGCCTTGCACAACCGTTAGATCATTTCCCTTCTTGCGCACTGCAGCCTTATCCGAAACTGGCACTGAGGGCAGAGGGGCTTCCTATCTGTTATCATCCGCCTTAACAAGCATACAAGTCGAGAAGGCAAGGAGAAAGAGGCAGTGGCTGATACCCACAGATAACACTACGACTGCACGTCTTCATGCAAACATTTCCATCCCTGCCCACTTTCCAACGTAACGAAGAGGCAAGTTGCATGACTTTCCAAATGAAAGTACTGACTTGGTTTTCCCCGTACGCATTTCCAAAGGGAATGATGTGCCAAGGCTGAAAGTACAAGCGCAACAGGCACACATATCACAAACTTCACCATAATGGGCACGCGCTCACCCATTGGATCAACATCTTTCAATTTATTAGCATGACAAAGGACACAATTATTTTGGATATGCCTGAATGCAATTTTCATTAACTTTGCAATGATTTATTAACAAAAGTGTCAGGAATGTAATAAAAGCAGCAGGACTCCTCAAAATGCCAAAATTAAAAAAAAAAAGGCGAATATAGCAGAATTTCCAAACATGCCTTGCAGCATCAGGTCAATAAGGTTGCTTGATTCTATCAAAAGCATCACCATGGTGAGTGAACTCTGCAATTAACAAAGAGTAAGCACAAAAAATGCTAATATCTCATTTGAATGTCATTATGCACAGATTACTGTTCAGTGGAACAAGCAAAGGGATTTTAATTGCCATCCAAAGTTACACCTAAACCCAGCGTTCTAGCTAACTTTTTTGGTTCAGGAGAGTTTATGCAGCACTAGAAATGAAGAGTTCATAAATCCCCATGCTCAGCGATTTTGCGAGATGGCTGCACTGACTTTCTCTCAGGTAGCAAACTTCGAGTCCTTTCTGTAACATCCCTACGTGCGTGTTGCCAAGGTTAGGCTGTAATAAGTTTCACCACGGTTTGCATTTTAATACTATTTGATCTCATTTACATGTTTAAATTTGTTCCCGTAATAAAATTCATTAGTATGTTTATCATAACCACATAATGAATATAGCCCTTATGTAAAATAAAAAATTGAAAGTACATTAGAGACATTACAAGCTGTTTGAAATTACTCTGCTCTGCATATTATATCTTATTAATTAAATTATAAATTATTTATTTATGTATTTCTTTAATCAGGGGCAAGAACTAGAACAATATTATATTAGTATAAGAAACAATACCACTCAAAGCTAATTCACACACAGACCAGGACGACGCACACAGGAGGATGGATCCATTTGGCCATGGGATAGCAAAGACCATTCCTGTGCCAGATGCCAGGGATGGGAAGCAGCTATTTAAAGGGCACTGAGGGGAAGGTGCTTTTCGTGCAAGATTTCAACTTGTTAAGATATCATCTCCTTTGCCTTCCCTGCTTAGAAGAACAATTAAATCAGATATGCAGATAGAAGTGCAGAAGAAATCATTATTCAGGCTAACACCACATTCACTTTATACAGAGTCCACTCATTTAAATACAGACAGAAATTGAATTTTTTCTCTCAGTGTTCGGCAGTGGCTTCTGTAGCTCAGCAGACAAAATGCAGCATTTTATAATCGCAGAGAATTTGGGGAATATCACACGAGCAGCGAGATGATTGAGTTCACATTCTTTTTAAATAAGCTGTTATAAAAAAACTAATCCACGGATGTACAATGTTATTACTTTAAGAAAAATACAGTTTATCAAAAAATTAATAGTTGGAAGAAAACTACTAAGTATTAAAACTATTAAGCATTAAAAACCAAAACTCACACAATTACAGAAAAAATGAAGCATATTTAAAGGTAAGTGGAATCTGTAGAAAATAATGGAGGATGAAGAAATTAAAACAGGAAGACAAACATCAAATTTCCAAGTGTACAACTGAGGTAGAAAACAGGTACAAAACCTGTCCCCAGTCTGTTACTAAGAGTTCCAGTCCCGCCTGGCTGTGTTCCTGTGCCACTTGGTCTGGATGATCCTGCTGTGGCAGAGGGATTGGACTGGATGATCTTTTGCGGTCCCTTCCCATCCCTGATGATTCTAGGGTTTTGTAAGTGTGGGTTCAGATTTAAATGCAATCCCACTGGGATCACTGAGCAGCTCATGTTACCTAAAGTACCAGTAAAGCAGTCAGTCTGAAAGGGCCACTAAAGAAAAACCCAATTCTTTCCATCACGTAGCTGCAGGCAACAGTGCTTAATAAAAAAGAGATACTCAAGAAAGAATAAAACCCAAACAACCAGCTTTTAACACTCAAAGTCTGAAGGAGAATTGTATTTTTGAAAATAGCTTTCAGTGAGGTAGGAAAGGCTAAGGCTATGAAATTCCTTCTGAACCTGAAGGAATACTGTACTCCCAGAAGAAAAGGTGCCACACCACACTATAAACCTCAACCACACAGGCAAGCAGATGTCAACATCCTGGTGTTTTTTTATCATACAAAGAGCTGCTGAAACCTAGACTGGTTTGTGAGAGACGGGGAAGAGCCTGACCTGCAAGAGACGCTGCCAATCGAGGCTAGAGACTTCAGCAACACAGACAGTGCTCCATGCCTAAGCATACACATATGCTTGAGACTCCAAAATGCTATGAGAGTGCCAGAAATAACTCAAAACAAAGCCAGAGGTGCACAGAGCACTATCTGTGGTCTGGTAATGCAACTGAGACAGCCTACACTTCAGAGGCACTGGAGTAGTTCAGCAGACAAGCATGTAAACTAACCCACAGGCTGAGCAAATTAGGCTTAGTTCACTACGTTTCTATCACTAGCTCGGATGATGCTATGAATAAATAATGGGTTCTGCTGGAGCATAATTTACACTCCTGGGGAAGTTTCTCTCCTCCCAGAGAAGCCATGGATCACTCTGGGAATGAGGATGATAAGGACCAAGACTAGAGATACACTTATTTTATGCCTCATGACCAGAGAGAGCTGGCAGTTTCTCTACACCAGAAGAAATTCGAACGTTAGTTAGCACGTGTCTGTAAATAGGAGGAAAAGCGAAAGCTAATTTCATGCCCCTGCAAGGGGAGGAACACTGTTGATGTGGCTGGCACCGCGTGCCTCCACACGAACAAACTGCCCTCACACCTTCCCAAGAAAAACCTCAGAAAAACAATGGCTCCCTCTCCGTCCGTGCTGTAGTCCCTCAAGAGGCACGCTTCTTTACCGACCCACTATCTTGAGTCACGCCTGTATCTCCAGCATTTAGTCAGGAAGCAAGTTGCTAATGAATAATGTAAGTTACAGCATACTTGAAAAATGCAGTAGAAGACAAGGGGCCCCAGGAAGCTTTAGAAAGTTTTGCAGGTGTAAAAATAATGAGCGCACGTACATTCCATTTAAACAGGGTCCCACTAAAAGCCACAAGCAAACCCGGGAAGAAGGATCAAACAAAAAATCCCTCACAGAGGCTGCCTGTAGCAAAGCTGTGGTCTCAGCACCATTCCCCACAGGCCAGAAGCCCACTGCAATACTCTGTAAACACAGACTAGATTGGGAAATTAATTCCTACCCGAGGCGCCTAGAAGCAACACACCTGGGCTACTGGTTGGACTCTGTGATCTTGAAAGTGCTTTCCAAATGAAATGATTCTACGATTTGTGCAGACAACTTTGTCATGGCTTTGGAATTCCGTAAGGTGTCCTTGGACAGCACTGATGAGCTGGTGGAACCTTCAGTGCTTAAGACATGCTCAGCTCCAAAACCTCATCCCTTCCACCAAGTCCTTAATATTTCTAGGCTACCAATGGGCACTGAGAAAAGAGCATTAAAGCATTAAAATCGTTTGATTGCATTGTTGTGGAGAAGTAAAGAGCATTTTAACAGAACTGAAAATGTTGGGATTCCAACAACATTTACAGGGTTTCCCAATAACAAGAATGAAGAGACACTAGCAGACTCTTTGCAAGCAACAGGTGGAGTGCTAGTGCCCACTGAAAGCTTCACACAGCCATTTGATGTTTGCAAGGGCATTCAACAACTCACAATGGTGCTGCAGCACTCTCCAGGCAACAGTCATTGCCAGATACGCGAGTCCTTCGGTCGAGCCCATATAATTTTTCTATATCATTTGCTAGCACTGTGTACGGCAAAAAATACATAACATTTTTCCTCAGAATCTACGGACTAAGACAGAAAGTGGGTTTCATTTCCAACAAGCAGATTTAAATATATTAACTACGTGCTGAAAATGTATAGCATGGAAAAATCTGGAAAAAGACATCTGAAATTAACATTATTCTAAAATCTGCCTCTTTCCTAACATGAAATTTATTCTTCACACAAAAAGGTTGTGATGGTACAGACAGATCCTTTGAAATCATTATATAATGTTCACGTTCTCCTCCCACTCGTATCTAAAAGCACTTTTCCTTGGAGAAATCAAGGGCACTTCCCAAACTCCTAACCTCAAAACACTCAGCCCCCCTCTAGCTCAGGGGTTTATCAGTGAACCGCTGTTGAGGGAACGTACCACAAGACTCCACCACACCTGGTCTTTTGCACCAACCTAAGTTCTCAGGAGGAGCCACAGGTCCTCACCCATGTTTCTGAATACTGTCTTTCATCACGTGGCACCAGCAAAAGCACACACAGCGTTTCAGGGTTTGCACCTGCATTTACACCTGGACGCACCTCAGCACAATGCAAACCCACTGACTTCTCAGACAGGAGTGCTCATACTGTCAGCATCCAGGGCACTTGGAAATGTTGCCCAGTATTAAGAGAATCATTACTCCCTTTCCCGAGATGAAATTCACACCAGTAAAACCGCATTAGAAGGGTCTTTACACTGAATTACAGCAATTACACTAACTACATATATTAGCTATATATAAAAGTATATCTGATTATACTTTACCTATGACTGGCAGGGAGCATGAAGTTCAAGGTGTGCAGGTTTTGTGGGCTTTGGTTGTTTATTAAGGCTGTTTATTAAGCTCTTAAAAAGAGCTCAGAAAATGTCAGCTGCAGGGATGACTGTTTAGGGAAGTTCTGATGGTGATAGCAAACAAGGAGTTATGACAAAAATATCCCCCTGTCTTTCCTATCACAGGAGGTAGTTGTGTCTGTTACAATAAATCCTTTGCTGTACTAAGTCTTACAAATCTATTCAACTGTCCTTAAAGTATTAATTTGAGTGCCATGATTAGAAGACTGTTATTATCTTAATAAAATTCATTCCGTTTACAAGCTAAAAGGTCCACGGTTTGAATATCGGAATAATCCAATTTAATTAGGCTAACAATGTGAAAACAGCTCACATAACAATTGTGAACAGTTTTCTAGTAGACTTAAATTATGTGCTTGTAAAGGACATTGACAGATGAGACATTCTCCTTTCTTGGAAGCACACTGGAGATCTATAAAGAAGAATATCTGAGCCAGAGCAGATTTAGATACCTCGACACATCTTAAAATGGAGGGTCTAAATTGAAGGCATTACCCAGGTCTCCTCTGCCTTTGGTGACTCAGAATCAGACCAACTTCCTCCGTTTCCCTTGAAAAGAGCAGTTCTATCTTAGTTAACAACAATAACTCACGTCTAAGTTGCCATTTACATCTGAGAAGTGCTATTGAGGCCATTAACGACAACAAGCCATTGGATGCCACTGTGTGGCTGGTTAGCTGGATAGGATCCCTCTAAAATGCTTAACCAGTTCCAGCCCAGTACTAGTTAGCACCTTTCGATAATGGGAGAGGATTTCAGTAAGCAGAGCTTACATAATTCTTCGCATATTGTTCTCAAGGGTCAAGAGACTCTGCACCCAGAATTACGGGTGTAATGCTATCTAGAGCCAGAAAGAATATTGTTTTCTGATCCTAGAGCCCTCGCGCTTGGCTCGGTCTGACGTAACACATGTTCTGAACATACTGAGCACACTGACAACGCTTGAAAAATTAGTAATAATTGTTGAAACCTTTGCAGGACTTTTCCTGTGCCATCAAAGAGAGTTACTGCAATCTGCTCCATTTTCAATTCCTTAAAGAATAGTTCTTGTGCTCCTGGCAGGCTACCAATTGGACTCTGGTTTTGGCAAAGCACTGGGTCTTCAGTGTTAAGTGTTACACATAACACACAGCTTGCGAGGATGCATTTGCTGATGAAGCTCCTCTTCTCTCAAATGTCTGAGGGCAATAGCTAACCTTGGTTTAGCTCCACTCATTTCAAGCAAATTGAACTGAAGGGATGGATTTGGAGTCAGAGCTGAGTGCCAGTGCATCACAAGGCAATTTTTAATGAGCCCTCTCTCCTCACATTCATGGTATCTTCCATGGTGAGCAAAGGCTAAATACGGAGAGGTTTTGGACTTATTAATGAAATCAAGAGGAACGGGAAATTAACTAGATTCAAATTGTAAAGCTGAAATAGAAGTAGAAAAGAGTTCCCCTATTGGAAGGTTTTATCAGAAACGATCCTCCTCACTTTACACTACAGTAGCTCAGTCTGCAGTTGGCTTTGTTTTCAAAATTCTTAAAAACCCAAAGGTCAATTTAAAATCATTACGCAGACAGGCACTTACTTGAAAAGATGACCCACCAATGCGAAGCAGTACTGTAACAACTGATTCAGTAATTGTCTGCATTCAGATTAAATATAGTTCTGTATTCCATCATTAGAGATTTCTGAGCCGGGTGACAAGAGGGAGATAAGGAGCCTCAAGACTCACCACAACCATAACCAGAAATTAAATTCCTCAGCAAAGAAATGCACTAAGATACTTAAAACACTGGTCTCAGAATAAGTATCTGTGTGTTTTTAGACTCCACGCACATACAAATACAGGGCGTTGTGTGTGTGTGCATCGCTGTTGCACACAGCTCTTCACGCCGCGTGTATTTAATACCCGGGCACACTTGTGAACTGCAGCAGCTCTGTTCCCCACTGTAAGTTAGCGTTAGCAACGTGTCAGTTGGAGGAGAGGTAATTTTCAACTGAACACTGAAGCTGGGGGCTGCTATTAGACTCTTTCTGTTTTCATCTTCTTGGCACAAGGATTCCGTGAAGTTAACAGAAACTATTGTAATATTTTCTCATGCAAAGCCTGTTTGCTAATCAGCGGTGGATCTAATCAAGGACCTAATAAGTGCATAATGGTACTTTGCTTCCCAGGAGAAACCACTGTTTCTCATCATACCAGAAAAGACTCCCTTGCAAGGTGCAACCAGGATCCATGGACTCACTGCAACAGTCTAATAATTTTATTGCAAGCCCTTAGGCAGGGATAACTTAAATTACAATTAGAGAGCTCTAGCACTGCTGCTAACATCTGTGTGATGAACACCGTACTGATTAAAAAAGTTTTTAAAAGAGAACTCAGCACTTCACACTCCAGAACAAGTCACTACCCTAACTTTGAAGTCTTCTGTCTCACTATTTTAATACTTGTGATGCTCTCAGTCTAGTCTCTTCTGCAGGGATTCAAAGGATCCAAGCTCAGTATGGTGTCTGCCCTTTGAAAGGCCGACAGGGGCTTACAGGAGAAATACCTTTTTCAGTGGGTGGATACACACAACAGTAAGCCATTCTACAGCACTGGAAAGAAGGCACCAGGCACAAACACTGCCTTGCCACCACCTCTGCAAAGGCACTAAGCTTTGGAAGAAGGCTGAGTTCGTACAGCAGCAGAAACACGAGACCTGCCCCCATGCTTAGCATATTCACACAGATCCTGCAGAGCAATTCTTCAGCAAGTGGTACAGACGCCTGAGCCTCTATTTTATGCTGTCAACCCCAGCACAACACAGCAGAGAGATTATACCTAAGGAATTTACAGAGAGCACAGCACCTCTTCCACCTACTGTTAGGCTTCTGGATTGTCCAAAGGGAAGGCCATGACCCATCTGAAACGATTCACTTTGTGCCAGTTATGTAGATTCATAGGATGGTTCAGGATGGAAGGGACCTGAAAGATCATCCAGTTCCAGACCCCCTGCCATGAGCAGACCCCCACTAGACCAGGGTGCTCGAGGTCCCAGCCAATCTGGCCTGGAACACTGCCAGGGAGGGGGCAGCCACAACCTCCCTGAGCAACCTGGTCCAGGGTCTCAGCACCCTCATCGGGAAGAGCTTCCTCCTGACTTCCAGTCTCAACCTCTCCTCTCCCAGCTGGAAACCATTCCCCCTGCTCCTACCACTCCCAGCCCTTGGAAACAGACTCTCCCCAGCTTTCCTGTAGCCCCCTTCAGGTACTGGAAGGGTGCTCTAAGATCTTCCCAGACATCTCCCCAACTCTCTCAGTCTGTCCGCATAGGAGCTCTCCACTCAACCTCATGGCCCTCCTCTGGACATGTTCCAACAGCTCATGACCTACATGCATGACAGGAGCTCCGGTGGAGCTCACCTTCACTGAACTTTTTAAAAGTCCTTCAAAAACCACTCATTATGAGTGGGTAAAATTGAGAGACCTACCAATTTAGGGACACCAACGGTGTCACGTCACCAGTACCACCCTGAACACAGTAACCATCAGTGGGTGGCAGTGTCAGGAGCCAGTCATTGTTCATGAGCTATTCTTAAGCAGCCCAGCTTGCCCAGCTTTCCTGAGGAGTGGAGAAGCTCCTGTTTGATCCACAACACGACTACAGCTTGGAAAGCAGTGTCCTGTGAAGCAGCACTCCTACCACAATGCAAATATCGCATGCACGAAGCAAGATCTGTACCTGACGTTGTGAAACACCCCGCATAAGGGCGACAGCTCTCCAGAGCCTGAAGAGCGCGGATAAAAACGGCTCCCCTTTGCTGACAGGAAATTCCACTGTTAGAGACAACAAAACAGAAAGAGCAGCAGCAGCCCCCAAGATACAGCCTGCACAAAACAAACTTTTATTTTGAAAGAAGAGTGATCCTGGCAGACGGTAACAAAAACTATATAATTCTCTTGATCTTTAATCTCTATGCCAATGTCTGTTTTACAGATTATGGCCTCAGCTACTGACAAATCTGCTTAGCGAGTTTTTGGCTGACAAATCTGGCAACACAAACGCTGTCTGAAATCCATTCAAAAGGCTAAACATTTTCATAATAGCTACTTTACACAGCTTAGGAGGTTTCCCTTTAGGACACCAATTTGATTTTTTTAAAGTGACAGTGTTAATTTTTATGAGCACACACAGAACCGAGATTTTTATTTAATACAGTGGGTCTTCTAAAGCTTTTCAAGGGGATCAAACACTTTGCCAACAGACGGGTGTTACAGCAGGGGTGATTATAGTAATTTTTCATGTAATTGGGAGTCACCATTTGGTTGCTATCTTTCACACGCTTGTTGCCTCATCATATAATCCTTCATAATGGGGGTTTGTTGTGTGTCACAAGAATGTGCCAAGCAGCCGGGAAATAATAAACAGAGGAACCCCCTGGCTCACGGGTAGCACGAATGCTTTAACATCTGCCCAGCTTCTTGCGACTGCAATAAATTTCAGCTGATAGCAGTGACCCAACGTGAGGGCATTTTGGTGGTGGTGGTTTTAGGACAAACTCTTCAACATCACACTTCATTATCTCAGCTACAGTGGCACAATCTGTAAGCACACAACTTGCTGACAAGTGACACTGTGGAAGACTGTGATTCATCAGAAATTAGCAGAGACATCAACTTCTTGCCCCAAGACGTCTGGGCTCTCTGCAAACAGCAAGAGTTGTCCTTTACAGTTATTGGCTGCAGTTTGCTCGCATTAAATTATAAATCATCTGACGCCGTGCCACCTCTGGTTGGGATCTCATCACGTCTCCTCCAGCAAAGGAATCAAACAGGAGGTGAGGATGCTACAACCAGAGTTCTCACAGGGTCACCAAGTCCAGCGTGACAACAAAACACATGAACAGGTGCTTCACACTAAACCCACAAACTACTCCATTAGAGTCCACAAGGCCACTTACTGGCTTGATGTCAAGAAAGTGTGACTGCATTCCACCAATTCCAAACCTTTGGGAGACTGCTGGATGAGAAAATCATTCCCTTTGGGCCATTTGTGTTACATGGCTCCATGACAGCCGGTCCCAGGAGCGTGTGTGTCAGCACTACCTGAACCAGGGTAGTGTTGGTGTGTGGTTCAGATGGCTGGCACAGGCACCAAAAATGCTCCTGAGAGGCTGCAGCTTTTCCTCCAGGCCAAGGAGACACCAAGACTCAGGAACAAGAACAAGCAAACCAAAATTCAGGTCCTGCAAAACTCAGCCTTTCAGCGATGAAACAGCATTGTGTCTTGACAGAAAATGAACAGCATAGAAAGGAGATCACTGTAGGACACCCTGGATAAGACGGGCAGTACAATCAAGACTGTGTCCCACCACGATCACTGCAGATCCCAGGCACTTGCTGAGTTGCAATGCCAGTGTTAAACTTGGGCAAATCCAGTCCAGGGACTGCAGATCTAGCTATAGCTGCCACACAGATACCATCGTTCAGCGACACAGAGTACATGAAAGACTCAAATGTCAGTGTTCGGAACACTTTGCTCCCATAAGAGCAGCTCAGTGCTCACCACTGTGAACTACACTGGAGTATGTTCAGGATATTCAAAGATAATCCCAAGGGATTCCATAGGTTTGGGGCTTTGCAATGAAAACTGAAATCCAGACCTACGTTTTTGGTTTCTTAAGTTTAAAAAAACCCAAATCTACAAAATCAATAGTTTGAGAACACAACTCCATGAAACTCACCTGAAAGATGTCTCTAACTACACGAATGCCACTTAGCACGCTGAGTTCTCCCTCTTGACTGTTAGGGTTTACATTTTTAGAAGCTGTCTTTTCAACTTTCATAACAGAATGAGAGGGACGGCACACTGGCTGATACAAGTGAGCCCTCTGCAGCCATCTATCCTAAAACCAGCAGAAGAGCCTATCACACAATCAAGCCCATTCTGCCTGTAGTCAGCCACTGGAGTTTCGCTTCCTAGAGCTTTCTAACAGAAGTGCAATTTGTCATAGCTGCACTTCAGTGAAACCTTCTCATACTGCATCTACCTCTTGTTGGCCAAGAAAATGCATACAGCTTCCCATTCTTGAAAATCCTTCTCGAGCATGCACAAGCCAACTGTGGAGCAAAGCACTTTGCTGAGGGATGGTTTTAAAGAACAAACAGAGGTGACTGCCCTACTGACTATTTCTGTCTTTCCCATCCAGCTCGGAAGCGTAGCAGCATGTTTTGGCAAGTCTAAGCAGCCTATTTCTTCAGTACTTGTAAATTAGTTCCACGACAAAACGCAGTCCGTGCACACATGGTTGGCTTCTTTCATCCTTCACACAGACACTGATGTCAATAGCAGTAATGCAGCATCAGTGCACGGTATTGGTTACATCAAAGAGAAAACCAAGTGAGAGTCTCAAATACAAAAGGCACTATTTCCTGCATTAAGACAGTCAAACCTGGCTAATGCTGAAGCAGCAGAAACAAACTTGTATGTGTAGGGAGAGGAAGAAAAGATCATGGCATATCCCAAGTACTCCTCAGCAGGTGTGGAACAACTTAGCAGATCCAGGGCTGGACGTTATTCAGAAACAGACAAAAGTGCCTCAGAATCAGAAATAGCGCTGACTTGTACTCGTACTCTCACCTGATCTTCACAAAGCTTCAGGGTTTTACTACTGCAGCATTCTCAGATTGGGGATTTTAAATGAATACTTCACTGATACAGACCAGCAGATCCACACCAGAGCAGAGACATCCTGTATCAGGAAAGGCAACAGGATACACCGTGACAGGGGCACTCAGACTACAGGCTTCACCACTCTATGAACACAACAACATCTGTGAAAGCACCACTGAGGTGATGTGAGCATGTGAGCAGATAAAGACAGCCATGAATTCAGGCTTTAGAGGGAAGTTAGGGAGCTTGGCATGGAACGGAACGGAACAGAGCCTGGAAAAATCAGCACCAAACAAAGAAGAGGGTCAGAACAGAAATCAAGAGACTGTGATGGCACGGACCTGCTCACTGTTCAGTGGATCCCAAGTTGATGTGCAGGGAGCATGACCTCAGTGAGCACAACTCCTGCAAAACAAAGCAAGATCACAAGATCTGCCTCCAATGAAATAAAATGCAGAGTACACGCCACTCAGAGCGCTGCACTGCACTGGAGGAACAACCACAAATCCCCAGGCTGGGACAACGTGCTCTCTCTGCAGGGTCTTTGAAGCAGGCGGTTTCTTGAAACAAAACCACTTTCAGCTCCAGGGCGGTCCTGTTAAAATGAAGTAATTTAAGTTTCACTGAACTTTGAGTTCAAACACGAACATCCTAAACCTGACAGCATTTCTTGTCGAACCAAATTGATTTTTATTTCTCCTAGCCCTGCAGTTTGAAAATTCAGCGTGCCAAATCGTTCTTGCATTGATTTTGGAGCAGTTTTTGTAGATCCCAGGAGGGTTTGGGTGCTTCGTACCAGGCAAAGATTGGGAAGGTAGCCTGGGCTAGCAGGGCAAGCATATTATCTTTATGTTCCTGCTAACTGATGGGTTGTTATTAACTCTTGGGCTGCTTAATTAGGTTTTATAGTTAACAGCCTGTTATGATTAGAGATGACAATGCTCATGCATTTTTGAGCTATTGTTTCAAACCACTTGCAAATTCCGAAGCAGCATCACTCAGTTCACGCACAGGACACTCTTTCAGCAAGCTGAAAAGAGAAAAGCTTTCTCTTCTACAGCAGAAAACACACTTTAGACATGACGGAGATGGATTTCTCAAATGAACTACATGCCCAGCAGATAGCAGAGCACCCTACTTTGTCTCATGAGACCCAACGTCTCTCTTCCTGCCCTACATCACAGAATCATAGAATCAGTAGTGCTGGAAGAGACATACAAGATCACTGAGTCCAACCATCATCCCAGCACCACCACGCGCACTAAACCAAGTTTCCTAGTGCCACAGCTACATGGTGTTTTTTGCATCTTGGTGGCATGGCACAGTCTTTTCCTGGCATCCTCTTCAACACAATGACAGCAGCAGGCCAAATAACCGCGGACCTGAAAAGCCTGTGAGGGCAACTCTTCTTTGTGAGAAACTGGAGTTTTCTGCGCAGCACAGGCTGCTAGGGAGCACACTTCTCTTCTCTGCAGAGTAGCCAGCAAGAGTGCAGCTTCTCTGCACACTGAGTCCTGACCTTTCTTCAGACGGGAATTAGGTACAATAGGAGGTAGCCATATACCTTCCAAAAGACAGGATGACTCTTGCAAATGCTTCTTCTAAAGAGGCAGTAGCAGCTTTTATTGAATACAGCTCTGTACTAGAACTGATCCCTCAACTCAGAAGATCTCAGTGCAAATTCTGAGCTGTTGCCATCGTTCCAGTGAGTTCAGTATTGATTGAAATCAATCGCACCTCACATCCTCAGAATCTGTTTGAAAATCCTGTTGTCCAAAGCACTGAAAGCGTGGAGTTGACATAACACTGGCATTCTGCAAGGTTGTCTCCAGTCACTGAAAAAGTACCAGAGGTACTGCAATTAGCACAGTCCTTCAACTCCTCGATGACATAAACTCCTGGCTGTGCTCAGAACAGAAACTCCGTACATTTCAGCTCTGTGGCAACAGCACAGGATGGATTCCAGACAAATGATGTTTGCCAGCTCATTCAGGACACGAGGCTGATGATATTCCTCCCTGCTTCACTCGTTGCTGTCAGAGACACAGATTTCTCAACAAAAAATTAGACTCAGGTGCTGAATCATGACGAGGTGCTCGGCACGTTCAGTGCCTGCTTGGGCAGTTCACGAGAACGGCACAAAGGCAGCAGGACCCCCAGGCTGGGAAACGTTAGTCAATACCAAGATAACTCAAGCCTTACAGCCCACTTCACTAATAATCTTCAGCAGCTTGCTCCCCCCGCCTTTTTCTTTACCTACCGCCACCCTCCTAAATCTGTTCAGAAAAGCTTTTGCACCAGTGATTTAAATGAGAGCGAAATCCCGCATAGAGATGTAGTGAATAAATCTCAGCAATCGCGAGCTCCCTGCTACAGGCTCTGCTGAAGTTCTAGAAAAAACCGTGTTGCTAATGATATGGTATTGATCATGACGGACGACAAGTGAAATGTTTCAGTTGTCAACCGATAACCTACAACTTTGCTTCCCAACAAAGGCGGTTTTCAGCACTGTCTCTGAGAAGACAGGAGTTCAGGCGAGTGGCGAGATGCCAGCCGTCGGTGACCACACACAAGCTGAAGACTTCTTCCATGCGTGCAGGACAGGCAGGCATTTTTCTGAGCTGTAATTAATGCAGTGGGGTCTGACAGACAGGATCTTTATGTGTTTATTTTTTTAAGATGATGACTGCCTTGTACTGGGCTTGCTTTACGTGCAGATTCCAGAAGGGCTTTTGAAGGGCCTCTGAAGGAACTATTAAGTACCTCAACCTCTGCAATAAACCGAATCTGCATGGTAAAAGCCCTGAACACACATGTTCATCTGCTGCAGTCCACAGGCTGCCACAATTCAAAGAGCAGTGCTGCTTTCTTGCTTTCCAGGCAAACACTGGAAATGTTTGAAACAGTGACACACGAAAGTGTTTGTCTAAGAGGCGAGGAGCAAGTTATCTCCAGTTCATGATGCTAGGAACTGCAAGTGAGTATACACATCTAGAAGTGACTGCACACACAAACTGCTTGTTTGAGCACTTGTGCTTCAGATACCTGCTTTGAGACACAGCAGCTTGAAGAATGACAGCAGCTCCACTCAACCCAACTGGAGATGTTTAGGAGACCCCAAAATGAGGTGCCATGTGTCAAACACATGGTGCAAAGCCTAACCCAGCTGCTCAGCACAAGGGAATTCTGTACTGAACAGTATGAAAGCCCAGACTGTGCACTTATCCAAAGGAGAGGGAAAAGTAGAGGGGTTTATGATGTTATTGCACATACCTCGACAGTCCTAAGAGTGTGGGAATCTGGAATAAAGTCTCTCATAAGCACACAGAAGACTAAAATCACAGCCAACTGCTACTTCATAATGAAGAAAACACTCAATTCTGAGCATGCAGTGACTGATGCTACCTCCTTCAACATCTGCCTTGTTTCTTCCACCACATTCCAGTTTATTACTATGGGTACAAACATTGTCTCTGCTTTTTTGGTCTCCACTGCTTTCTCTGTCTTCAGAGCCAGCCTTGGTAGAAATCATCTTTCTTCTGTTGCTGCAAAGGCTGCATCTGCCAGACGCAGCACTGACAGCTATAAATGGGTCAAGAGTGCAATTCTGATCCCATAAAATGAGTAGGAGTCTCGATGCTGATGTTAGTGGTGAATGGATCCAGAAGTTCTAATTTTTCTGCTGGAAGCCTTCCAAAACCTCCCAAACGTCTGAGCTCAGGCAACAAGAACGAAAACAGCCTCACTAACCATTAAAACACTAAATAGACATGCAAATCCTCGCGGAAAGGGGGGAAAAGCACTGCTTGCCCACGTGCTCGATCATCCTTTCTCCCACTCTTATGACCTCGCTGCCGTGTGCCTTCCATCAGCATGGCACAGCACCTGGCACAGAGATGCTCGTGAACGATCTGTGGCTGTCAAACACTAACGCTGTGATAGTCTGGAGTTCACCTGCTGAGCACTTATTGGCACAGGTGTGAATGACAGTACAAAGGGAAAGGCTGTGGTGAATGGCTGAACCATTCGGCACTCAGACTCAGACGCTGCTGAACTCCAGGCTCCAGCACAGGCTGTCACCAGCTCTACCCTGGCTGCACATTGTGCGTATACTGAAAAGCAGCTGCCAAAGCCACAGCATTTTCTTTCCACCCTCTTGCCAAGTGCACCTGCTGCCCAGAGCCCTCACTTCACTCCTGCCAGAACTGCTTGTTGCTTTTATTCTGTTATTTCAAAAGTGCATAATTCAGCAGCGACGGAAGGAATCTTTAATAAATTCAATCAGCGGATGATGGAAACGGCTGGTCAGTGTGCTCATTTCACATTTTGTTAGCTGGTCGGGGGAGCCCGGTTCTACAAGTGTCAGAGGTGGATGTGGTGATGGTGTGGTCCACCAGGACCTCGTTGCAGCACCACGGTCTCTTCTGGGACAGGCATCCACAGATTACTGCTATTTTACAACTTTGCCTCTGCTACCTTCGTGGATCTGCTGATCCTTTTACCCTCACCACAAGCTTTCCACAAAAGCAAGTGGTCCTTCCCATTTGAAAAACACAACGCTTACTGATGGTTTTAGTTGCAGCAAAGTTATAAACCATCCATCCTCATCATGGAACAAAAGGGAACCGACACACAGATATAAACCAATGCTAAGGGCCAGCAGCACAAGGATAACTGAACTTAGGAGCCATAAGCCTCGCTGTCCTTTGCTGCGAGTGATCTCATCTTCTGCTGACAGGGATCCATCTTGTTCTCAGCACTGCATGAACTCAGGGGTGTCTGTCTACAAGTGCACAACACAAAGGCTGGCAAACAGCATTGAAAGTACAAGGAGTCGCACTCACCGAGATCCGGTGAGCCTGCAGGGAGCAAGCTGTTTCACTCTGAGGAGCACAAGTCTTTCATGAGAGCTGCTAGCTTGTCCTCAAAACAAAATAAAAAAATAAATAAATGGAATCGATGGCACCACTGCACCATTGTTGCCGCTAAAAGGATCAGGCTCCTCTGACGGTTTCAGATGTTGCTCATTTACTCAGAAATTAATCCTCCCTCCCCTCATATTCAGAGCCACTTAACGCCAACCAACAATTATGCCATCTGATCACTAAAAATAAAATAACTTTTCTTCTTTGTCTCCCAATGTATTCCTTCAGGACCCATTTTTTTTCTGCTGCTCAGTAAGCCAGAAAGAAAGATATGAGTTCTGGGTGTTTAACAAACAACGTGACACATCACACTCTGGAAGAATACAAGTGCAGGACTTCAGTTTTGACAACGACAGATCTCATTTTGGGGGTAAAAACCAAGGGCAGGAGTTTAATTTGATTCGTCTTTCGGTTAAGCAAGAAACATAGGCATAGTCACCATAACAACACCAAAACGCGAGCCGTGCTCCGTCCGGAGAACAAGCGGCGTTTGGCTTCACGAGCAGCGTCGAAAAGATAAGCTGCATTTTAAAACCCATCAAACATTCATGAAAGACCATAACAAACATCGCGTCGCTCTCGGTACGTATGTAACAATTAGGCCCTCGGTCTTACAACCTTTATTCCCCGCGATATCAATAGGATTACTGAGCAATCCTCAGAGGGTTTCAGCGTCAGACAATAGTGCTCTGCTCCGCTTCCGTATAACAACGTACCTCAACACATCTTTCAACATCTTTAGCCAGAAAGTAAATTGGTTGTGCAGCGGTTCTCCACAAAGGTAACAGAGAAAAGGCCGTCATACCTCTCCGCACAGAAAGGCACCTTAATACTTAATGTGATTAATTGAGGATAGATTAATGACTGAGTCAACAATAATTCCCATACGGAGTGTTTGCGTAGGAGCATGTGGGGATGCCCGCAGTAGTATACTTGTGTGCAAAAATCAAACACAAAACCTGATCACATGTTCACAGCTGGAAGCAGTGTTAGGCTTTATTCAGTAAGGTATAAGGCACTATCATTTAGCTCTCCCACAGCAGGAGGAAAAATGGTGCCACAGAAGAGAACTATCACATCAGACACACTCCAGGGGTCTCCTTTACCTACATTGTTCCTCTCCCAAATGTGGCTCTTTAAATTTTAAATAGAAAAAGACGGCACGGAAACATTGTGCTGTACAAAAATGTCAGGGAGAAAAAAACCTGAAAAACATTTCTCATTAAGCTGGGTAAATACCCCAAAGTTCACATGTAGCTTTGATGGGGAGGTATGTGCCTTTAAGACTTAAAGAAACACCCACATCAAAGTGTTGTCTTAAGATGGTGGGGCTTTAGTTCAAACATAGCCAAGTTGTACAATAGATGATGGGTGAACGTCTACACCATTCTTACAGTGAATAGAAAATGGCAAAAATACAGGCTGGATGGCACGTTTTAATTTCTTTTTTTTTAATTTCAAGAGAACCACAGGTGCATGGTCACAGCTCCATGGCAAGCTGTGCCCTCGACACAAACTCAGCCTGCACGGCTCTCCTCTATTGAAAATACTGCCTGCACAGTTCAGAAGGCTAAATGCACACAAGTGTGGAGAAAGCATGAAAATCTCACAAGAGAAGTAAACAGAACATTTATAGCTCTTATACTCTGAGTATTTTTCAGGGTAGAAAACACATTCAGGTTTATATCACTAAGAGAAAGATTGCTTCTAGAAGATACTCAATGTATTTCTCCCTTATCCTGCCTATTTATTATACCCATTTACCAGTGCAGCTCTTTAAATTCTGATGCACAGAACAATCATACTTCCACTTCCAGGGAGGGGGCCATGCACAGCCTCCCCGGGCAACCTGTTGCAGTGTCTCAGCACCCTCATCCTAAGACCTGATCTCAACTGCCCCTCTTCTAGTTTGAAACCATTCCTCTTTGTCCTATCACTACAGTCCCTTGTAAAAAGTCCCTCCCTGTAGCCGGTTCAGGTACTGGAAGGCTGCTATAAAGTGTCCCCAGAGCCTTCTCCAGGCTGAACGGACTCAATTCTCTCAGCCTGTGCTCGTAGCAGAGGTGCTACAGCCCTCTGACCATCCCTTGTGGCCTCCTCTGCGCTCACTTCACTGGTTCCATAACCCTCTTCATACTGGGGACTCCATAACGGGACACAGGACTCCATCTGAGCTCTCCTAAGAGCAGAACAGAGGGGAAGAATCATCCCCCTTGACCTGTTAACCATTATCAGAACTTTCTAGCACTGGCCTCATTTCAGAGGAAATGCTTGGGGGAAAAGCAACTGCTTTGGAAAACCCCACTTAGAGAATATTTCTCTATTGGGATTAACACCTGATCGAGGAGATACCTGAGGTTTTAATGAGCGCTCTGAGCAGCTACTGCTTTGGGAGGGGGTTATATTTTCTCGCGTTTGGTGGAAATGGAAATAGCGCTGAAATGAAACTGTTAGGCACATCCCCTAACACATCTGTCAAATACCAGCACAAGCCATGGTCCAGGCTCTGAAATGATAGACTGCAAAATTAAAAATGGGGATGAAAAAACATCAAATCACTGTTTGTCTAAGGGAACTAAAAAGAAGTCCACAGAAAAATATTGTCAGAGCGCAAACATGAACTCTCAGACCTACGTTCTCCGGTATCAAATTCTGAATAAAAATACATCCATTAAACAAAGGTTTAAAGATAAATTATTTAAAAATACATCAATAAAACATTAAGCAATGCTGGTTGCTAAAGAAATATTCTACAAGGTCAGGCAATAATACTGTTAGATACCTTCCTTAGCCGTGATGAAATCATAGAAGAAATAAAATACATAAACCACTTCATGTAGCTCAGTGATGTATTATTTGATAGGGAACACTTCACTGCGAGTGTCCATTAACTGATGCTTACACTGTAACTCACAGTATATGACATCCATATGAATCTCAAATGAATTCACTACTGTCAATGCTGTTTAAATGAATACTATGTGGATTGGGGCTCTTTTCCGAACAGATGCAATCTGTTCATGTATGATGAGCTATATTTGAATTGAAGGGGCTGCAGTGTGCTGGGTACACAGAAAATACAGAAACTAGTGAGAGGTTTAATCTGGCAGCGTAGGGAGATCTAGAAGTCAGTGTATGTTCTGTGAAATGGGAGGGGAAAAACCAACTGCAGAAGACGACAAAAATTAGATCTTAGCAACGATATTGAGAGCAACAGGAACACATACACGGAGAGGAGGAGAAACTGCACCAGGGCATGGGGAAAAGAAGGGAAGGGAACAGCCTTATGGGCAGGTAAAGGTTAGGTAGCGGTTGAGAATATGTTAGGGAAAAAACCAACCCGTGGAGTAGATTAATTGTGACCGAAGATAATAAAAGGTCTGCAAAAATAAAGAAGTACCTAGAACTGAAACAGATTCCGTATTCAGAGAGAGCAGCACAAGACTCCTCTAGTAGCACAGGATCAGGATTTCTCTGGGAATAGCTCAGGTGAGGGGAACAGCGATCAAACAGGTCTGCCACACAGAAAGAACAACTCGCTTTTTTCACCATTAGCTAAGTGGAAAAAGCAAAGGAACAGCCAAAGGGATACGGCTTCGTCTCACAGAAAACCACTGGTTTTTATTCAGACAGCCTGCCAACAGAGCTAATCCTGCAACCAGCCATGCCGGCAGTCCTGAGCCAGCTCTAGAAAATATCATTGGAATGGCTGCTGCCGCCACTTGTAGCTCCCGCTGCTCGTTCTTCACTTCACAAGTGTTCCTAAAACAGATTGTCTTGGGCTTTGAAGAGTTTGCTCAACAGGGAGACGAGCAAAGTAAAAGATGTTAAAGCTCCACTACTGACACAGCTCAGGAGTAGGGCTGGTTTACTTCAGCTGTCTGCCAGAACTGATAGTGCACAGACTAATGAACACACAACTGGGGGGGCTTGCTCCCCATAAGTGCTGGCTGCCACAGGAGTTCAACAGGTAGCCCAAACAGGCTCATCCACTCTATCTGCATGAATGCAAATGCAAGCACACGTAAAACACTGAACTGCGGTGCAAAGACGGCAGCTGCCCAAAGATAACTCTGTGCTCTTTTGTCCCGTGGAGGCCACAAATGACTCCAGGTTTGCACTAATCCGTAACAGCAAAAATTAACGTGTTTACAGAGACGTGCAAGAGAAACACGTATAACGGGAGAGTAGTACTGCCTCCTCATTATTTTTTGAGGGGAAAAGAAGGACCCAGAACGACTTTATGTTTCCCCACAAAGGCACAAAGCTTTTGTAGAATTGTTTTCTACCTATTTTTTGGACCTTTTCCAACCTTGCCATTAAGGTAGGGACTTTCTCACGGAGACACACGTCCATCTTCCACACAAGACAAACATCCTTGCCAGAATGATAAGCGGGAGTTCTGAAATTTGCAGAAAATAAAGCCTATTCTAAAACAAATAGTGTTTCCTATGGAGTACCATGACTTAAGCCCTGGTGTAGCTGGCCTGGCTATCACTGCTTCACAGCATGAACAGAGAGAGCCCTGCTGTCCCTTGTCCTGCTCTGAAGATGGGCCACAGATTTTCTGCTCTGTGGAGTGAAGTCATCACAAGAGCTTTACATAAGTTCTTCAGTACTGAGACACAGTGGCCACCTCTGCTTCAGCAGGTATCAGTCCACAAGAACAGCTCCCTGGGGTGCAACAGCTGATGCTGAGGATCTCACACATTTTGGGGCATTTACATAAAACCTGTTTGGTCTCTGCACCAAAAGCCCATTAATGGGATGTGCACATGCACCTTCGTGCTCAGGTTCTCTGCAGTTCATGGCCAGTTCAAACTGCTCCACAGGGTAACCCAAAGCACGGGGTATGTGTGGGGCCAACAGCAAACAGGCTTCAAAGGCAAACTCCTGACCCCCCACTACAGCCCCACGGCGGAGACACCCTAGAGGCAGGGGCTGTCAGCCTTTTGGTACAATTTCATAACAACCGCTTCATACCTTATTTTTAAAATACATCAAATCGTTGAAAAACTGAAATCCAGAGGGGGGAGGGGGCAGAATAAAATCCTAACTGTTCCATCGTTAACATTACATTCAACAGTAATTACTTAACACATAAAAAGCTCAATTGCCTAACCTACAATTCTCCCACTTTGTGTAGGCTCCTTTGCTTCTACTTTAAATAAAAGAAATTCTTTTCATTTTGTCAAGAAAACTTTTCTCTACCTCAGTACTGCATGACAAGGGAACAGATGGCAATTTAAGGGGAGAATTTATGAGAGCCACAATCTTAATGTTGCATAAAGAAAAGAAAAAGACTCGCATCAAAACCACTGACAAATGTACTTGCTAATATTAATGCACTCCCCATTCATCCAATATGCTTCCTAATTGCTTTTCTGTACATAATAATGTGGCACCTGCTGCTCAACATTGCAAGCGCATCAGGATTTCTCCAAAGTCAAACAGCTCTGCAACTGGCCCTCTCCCAGTGATAAATGTAGAGCACTGTATCACGCACAGTTCCTGTCAGTGGCATAATTAAAATTTTATACTTACAGAAAAAGATAGTAAACAATCAGTTCTTAAATGGATTCACAAGAGGAACTCTTGTTGCAGCCAACTTTATAATTAGTATGCATCATGTAATGCTAATATATCCATGACAAGAAAATAGGAAAAAAGCAGAAACTCGGTTGTTCTCTTTAATGCAATGTTAAACTACACACAAAAAATGAAAGCAATCAGCCTATTGTTATTTCAGTCTTCTATTTCTGCTCTTCATTTTCCATTGAAAATAGCTCGGCACATTTTGCACTGGAATGATGGTTGCTCCCCGGTGCCACATCTCCGGAATTTTCAAACAGCCACTAGGATAGGTTTCAGCTTTATGATGTTTATTCATTTTAATTTTACATTAGACAAAAAAAAAAAAGAGAGTAATTTATTTTTACCAGAGTGGAGGCCAAAACCACACACTCTTTATTAGCCTACAAAACTCCCACTGACAAAGATATCCGAAGCAGATAAATGTATTTTTCCATCAGTGTGGTTATGTATCATGCAAAATGTGACACGCTAGAAGGAAAAACATTTTTAAAGGCATTCGCATTAAGAGTCCTAAATTAACTCCTGAGCCTGACGATATTAAGCAGAGCCGAGATGCCATATGCTTTCTGTTTCACGGTGAAGCTATTCCGCATCTCTCTGATGCAGAATGCAAATATATATATGCGTAATGAAGATTATAATCCGAATATTTCTTAGGAAATGTCAGTCTGCATACGTGCACCTTACATGCTTTTTGCTGGCAAATAAGCTGTTCGCACTCCTGAGTGCTCATTCAAGCTCATGCACACGCTTCTGCTTAGCTTTCCAATTGCTTTTAAATAATTTTACGGAATCATTTTGGAAATGTAGAGATCTAAGAGTTTACACGGCCAAAAAAGACACCAGTCGGTAATATGTGCTCCAAAGGTGAAAGTACCAGGAGGAGATGTGTGTTCTTAACTAAATCAGGGGGTTGCATTTTTAAATGCAAGCTGGTTACTACACGTAAGGAAGGTTTTACCTCATGGCTTCTACGATTTTGATTTGTAATAATATTTTTTTGACTTTCTGAGAACAGTGAGAAAATTATGCTGTAGCCTAGTCAACAAGTATTTTTCTTAAACTACTGTTTATTATATTCTTTATATCATATTATTTATCGCATTTGCAGCTGAATCACAAGCGTGGGTTTGCAAAACGATGTTCCTTCCCGTTTTCAATGCGAAAAACCCATGCAAAAATCCTTTCGAGGATAACTACTTTCCAGAATAAAATACAAAAAGATATTTACTTTTTATAAACGTCAGGGAAATCTAATACATGCTTGGAATACGCCTTGGCGGGGAGACAATTCAAAGTGCACCTGATTCACAAAGACACGCTGGTATAGACACGCTGCTTAGAATATAATAGCCAAGATCTAAATCTTCTTTATCTCCACTTGGCGCGATGATGTACATGCCAAAAATTAAAATACCCTTCCAAATCACTGCTGCTGTACTGCAGAGAGGTAAAGGCTCCTGAACTGTGAGGGAACCCAAATGTCTGAGACGTACTTGCGTTTACAGTGTTCTGTGCTTTTCAGACAAGAATTGTGGAAGATTATCTCCATTTATAGCTTCAACATTTTTATTGAGAGTGCTATTTCTTCAAAGGACTATTGCAGAACATCTCTTTAAAACGTTCGAGAATCTGAACACATGAATAGCAATGAATCAATTCATATATAAACAGCCTCAGTGTCCGCCAAACTAGAGCTATCAAAAGCTTCATTCTTACAAGCAAGAGAAAAAATTCTGAAGTCAGACTCCTACAGAAACGGCCCCATTTCAAGGGTCAGAATCGCATCAACACAGCAAGGGAAAGCAAGCATTTTTTAAGTTCTTTTTTAATGTAAATCCCCATGAACAAGATGGTCACAGGGTACAAAAGAAGTCTCGGTAGGGCCTCCAGAATGTTTTCTGGAGCAAATGAAATAACTGCTGGGTTCCAGGTATATGGAAACATTCCTCCCCTCAGCTTTAAGGAATCTGGAAGAGTGCAGCATTGTAAGAAACCCAACCAAACCCCATCAAACAACCCCAAACAACAAACCAGGAAAGAGTATACCACTCACCGAGCAAAAATCCCAAGGCAGTGATGCAATCTGTGACTGGGAATACCTCTTACTGCTAAAGGATGCACCAGGCCCCCAGCACACACCAACACAATGGCCACTGCCCTGCTCCAGTTTTGTACAGGGATCGTGACACAGAAAAGCAGTCCAGGGCAGGGGCAAAATACAAAATACTGAAACCCATACTTTACCAACTAGGTTGCTCTCTGCCACAGGAAGAGCCATTCACGCAATCGCTCAGCTCAAGACAAAGCTAAGAACACCAACCTCTGTTCAAAGAGATCAGCAAAGCTGAAAGAGCTGCAATTGCATTAGCTGAACTTCAGCCTTTGAGAACAAGAGATGAACCTTCACCTTGATCATAGGGCTTTATCCATACCACGACTGCCAGGGCTGTGGAAAGCAGCACGTTTCCCGGTGGAATGAGCATGCATTCCTACAACAGGTCGGAGTGGGGTGAATTCCTGCCTGGTGTAACTTCATAGGCACCCACTGATTTCCATCCAGAGTCATTTCAACCAGAAAATATGAAGAGGTGATCTCACTGCCCCACCAATCCTGCTCTCGCTGCTAAACCCCAAACTCACACTGTCTGCAGTAATGCAGAATCTGGCTTTCTCTAAAGATCTCATAGAATCCCCCCCCCAGGTACTCTACAAGTATCCACAGTCAGGAGACAAAAATGCCTGTTGTTCTCTGTCAGCAACAAAGGCTTTTGCAGGTAAGTAAAACTGACTGGGAATGACCTTCCCCTATAAATAACAGCGAGTGGCACTGAAGTATGGGCTATTTATATGATCCGCTTTACCAGATCCCCCTTCATAGGAAACATTATACTTTAATGCAAATTTCCTAGATTTCCAGCAAATTCCCTTGTGAATTCCCCACACAGCACACGAAGGATTCAGACAACACTTGCAGTTCGATTTAGCACCATGTCAGATTAACCCAACTTCCATAACATATATAATATTAATAAATATTTCTATTATAAATATTAATCCGTTCTAGTTACTCCATCTAAATTAGCTCCTCATTGTTTTAAGTGCAATCTCATACAATGTTCTTCAGTTATCTAGTACTAAGCGTACTCAGCACAGTATGATAAATGGAAGCATGCACTAAGCTAATTAAAATATAGTTAAAAATCTGTCTTAGCACAAACAAAGCTGAACCCCTCCGTCTCTGGCAAGGACCATTTTTAATTCTGACTGCATCACTGAAAACTTCTTCACATAGAGGCAGCTCCAGCTTGTATTCAACGTGGCAACCTGCCTGCTTTGAAGACAAGCTGATAGGAATGTAAGATCCCAGATCTCCTCTCCAGAGTGACTCAAGTTCAGTACCCCAGACTTCATCTTCAAGGCCAGCACGATGATTCAGCTGGAGACTATAGCAAAGGATATCTGCCCCTTCCAGAAAAGGATCCTTCCTAATAAACACATTGGTGTAAACTCAAACATACATTTCAGAATGTTAAAAAAACAAGGGAAAAGCCCCACTACACCAATGCATGCCTTTAGAAAAAATCATAATAAAACCCACAGCGATGTGCAGCCCTGCCTCATGATTTTTTAATGCTTGGGGTCCCAACACCACAAACACTATCATGAGTAATAATAAAATTTTAAAGCATTAACAGCGCTGCCTGCAAAGAACAGGAAACCCAGAACTTCTGGCAGAGGGCCACGGGTGCGGAATGTACCGTCACAACTTATTAGCAAGATCACAAATCTTGCCACGTTCAGGGCTGCCTAAGACCACTCACTTCACAGTGGTTCAAACACCTCCAGGACAGGGGTAAAAAGAGATCAGTTGTTTAAAAAAAAAAGAATAAAAAGCAGTATTTCAACCGAGTGACTAAGAAATCATTCTAGAGAAAGACAGACAAACAATCTCTTGCAACCTCTCACAGTGAGACTGCAAGACCATGAAGCTCTCTTTTCCATTTTTGAAAACACAGTTTACTCGCAAACATCCTCCCGCTGTAGAAAGTTTGAAGTGCTGAAATTCAACTCATGCATACACAGATGCTGAGGTCACTGTTTAAACATTAAGCACAGAGCTACAGCACAGGTAAACGTGGATGCTCCAGCCAAATCAACACACTGCTGGGCATTGTTAAACACCTCCTTGTGCTGGGACCTTCGCTTCTCCAGCAGTTCCTGTGACTGGTAGTTGCTGGGACCTTCATCTGGACTGCTGGGGAGTGTTTCACAAAAACTTAGCCCTCTGTCCAAACAAATAGTTTCACATACAACTATTAGCAGCCAGTAAAATTCTTCTTTGGTGATTCTACTTCTTCTAGGATTTTCTAAATTGCTTTTTTTTTAAAATTTAACGGTGAAAAAACCCTCTGCAGCACAGAGCGTAAGTATGAGCTCGGATTTACAAGCAGCAATAACACAGATACGTTTGGAAGCATAATCTGCCCAGGCTTTTTCATACGCAGGGCACTTCCTAAGTACAAGGATCTGAAGGAAAAGACCTTTACTGCTGATACATTTCCAGAGCAGATGGACCAGGGAATACTCTTCTCGGCTAATCTTTGTCAGACCTGTTCTCTCATTACCCTATCACAGCTTAAGTGGAGGTTGGGATGCACTTTCCACAGGCATTAGCCTACCACATTTTCCTACGCCAAGTGGAAAAGGCGGCAACCAAACCCTCCCCTTTGACAGGTTTTTTATCCCCACATTAGTCACAAAGCCACGAAAGATTCCACAACTGCTACTTTCAAACTGTTGTGGAATTATCATAAGGAGTGTGGTTATTTAAGTGAGAGCCTTTCACGTCAAACAATATGCCCTGTCAAAGCAAGTCCTCCTTTAGGTATCACACCGATAAAATAACTACGCTACTTCACGATTTAATATGGACAATGATGCAGGAAAAAAATGTTATTCGTGTTATTATTAACTCCATGTTGTGCTAGGTGTCATTTTCTACCAGCTCTGCCATTAACTCCCGAACAGCTAGTGCTAACTGCACTAAATTGTAATATAATGAGCTCATATATTGCTAGCAATTACAGAGTTAAGTTGAATAAACCCTCCGAGTACCAAATAAGTCTGCTTTGTATCCAGCAATAAATTAAAGGTAACAGTGGCCTTAATTTCAGCTTGCCGTGGTTCTACAACTACATATGTAACACATACAAAACACACACGCACAGCAGCAACAAAGGGAGAGCACAGCTGAGACAACTCCCCAAAATGCCTTTGATTCCTCTCTCACACTCGCCACATGCATCACCACAACTAATCACTGAAGAGCTGCTTGTGCCTCTCTGGCTTCTGTCTCATCGTAACTACGGTTAAAATGCTAAAAGCAAAGACCATGCTTGGTATTTGGTTGCCACACGGCTTTGCTTTACAATTCCCAGGTCCTCTGATTTTAACATCATTTCAGGATGCGATGTTACCGCTGGATGCAATTCAGGAAACTTTTTGATGTTAATTGCGGGCATTGATCCTCCTCCCGCTTGGTTCTTTTTTGTTTCCTTTAGGAAGGAGTTGGAGGGTAAAGCAGAGTATGTAAATCAGATGGGTCAGGAATTCAGGAATGTTTCTGGACACCACATCTCCAAGCCAGGACACAGGCTGGAGATGAAAGGTGGTGTTCCCAGCACATTCCCTGGAGCACAGTATAGGTCCCGTCAATTCTGGCTACAAAATGAGGCGTTTCAGCAGAGAGAGCTGCTCCGAGACACCAGTCACACTGCCAGACCCACAGGAACACTAGGCCAGGCAGCAGTCCTGTAATCACAACAGTAATACCTGTGAACAGCACCACACACTCTTGTCCTAAAGGATGAGTTCTAATGTCCTGAAAGAAATGTTATTCAGCAAAAAACTTGCCATACTAATCTCCCTCTCAAATAATCTCCCTCTCAAATTTCCAGCTCGCTTCTTGGGATCCATCATTACAAAAAGAGACTTCCTTTCTCTCAGAAGCAGGGTCCGTGGCAGACCATGCAACGAATAGGCTAACTAGAGATGCTGCCCTGTCTGTTCAGACAAGATGTCCTGTAGTCCACATGGCATGGAGGAGAATTCCTTCACACCGCTGCATGCTCCATGGGAAACACTGTGTCTTGCTTGGATGCTTCAACTACAGAGTCAGGGCGTGTGCCAAGACAGTGTGTTTACACCACAGCTGTTAATGACAAAACCAAGAGTGCTTCTGAGGGACAGAGCTCCAGTTCCACACCATCACCCACTGGGATTGTCTTCTCCCTAATAAAGAGCTAAACTGAAGTCACATTTGAGAGGGAAAAAGACAGTCAGTTCAGTGGAGCTAACCATTCTGTGCCGAAGAAGAATGGACTTGATGAAACACCACAGACGTTTTGAACTAGAAATATTCTGACTCAGACACAGGTTCTGCAGAGTTTTGCTCACATCAGGCCACTCATTTCAAAACACACTAACACATAAATTAGCACCAGGTCTTTCCAGAAGAAGACTAGAAGTACCTGACACCACAGGGCCCTGTACCTTTAGGAAGAGCATGACTGCAAGTTGAGACAAGCATTTGTTCCTGGGAGGAGGGTTTACCAGAGTAAGCAAAGTTATGGACCATTTAGGGTAGAAAACAAGTTTCTGATGACTCTAAAATACATCTGTGCCTAAGTACATACATATGCGCACGCCGAGTGCTACTCTGTAAAATAAATAACAGTATTTCCCGAGGGATGGAAATCCAAATTCCAGTAGTCCTCACTCTTAACACACGGCCTATTGGCTTAAACCTTTTTTAAGTGGATAATGCTATTACTGCTCCTGATTTTTGAGCAGGAGTCAGCACTTACAGGAAGGCGGAACCTTTTGCGAGCACCCACATTGGGTATCCCAGCATCTGAAGTCTGTTTCTGCAGTTCCTCAGCTTTCTGCAATGGTTCCCAGCACCGCTCTGGGCCAGTCTTACCAAGTCCAAATGCCAGGACACTTACGAGCTACTGAAACACCTCTCAAGTATGGCATTTGAGATCATGTTTCTTATCCATCATTAGGAACTCATTAAGACTTTCTCTGAATCAGTCCAGCAGCTTCCCTGGTCTCTCATCACCAGAAATTAAAACGTTTTGCCCTTTCTTTGATGGAACTTCTCAACTCTGCCCCTTTGCCATCTATCTACTCAGATCTTAATGCATTGCTGGCACCCCACGTAGCTTCAATAGCTATGACAACTCCCAGACCGCAAGGCCACATCTCCTTTCTCAAAGCCCTCCTCAGCCCCATGTTTATAAATAATCGCCTAATTCCTCACAGACACCTGGGTGGAATTTGGCTTTTACCACACCCACATTGCTAGTTTTCAAATGCTTAAGGAGAAAGAATGTGTTTTATCTGATCAGCTGACAGGTTGGGGAAAAAAGACATTTATTGAATGTATTATTTGAATAGTGAATTTCTTTATCAAATCAGCTTATTTGATGATGGAAGTTACCTGATTCTGGCATCTCTCACACCCAGAGATCAACAACAGCAACAGCCCTGCTGTAAAATCATACATGCTGTACTGAAGCCCTCCCCTTACACCAGTTAGCTGTCAGTTATGCTCCTGCCACTTGAAGAACCCTCCTCAGGAACCAGTTCTTCACACTTGTAGTTCTCACGAGACCATCTAGCTTCAATCTAGTTTAAAATCTGGGTGTTACTGAGGTAATACAAGAATAAATATTACCAGTCTTAATGCTGTATAAACATTCAATGGATAGATGGAGGGATACAAACATACGAGTGCATATTCACATACACACCTGTATATTATCCATGTGCAGGTACACATGCTCAAATCATCACATGAAATGACAAGAGGCAACATTACAATACTGATGATGATGAAAGAAGGTATATTATGCTGTGGGTAGAGGGTTTTATTTGCCTGAGTTACAGCAAGTTGTGACTGGCTGCGACATTTGACCGCGGCGCAGCGCCCAATAAACATAAAGCATGTGCTGCCCCTTTAAAGGCACGTTTTTCATCCACTCCATAGGACTGCGATGTGTTCTAATGCTTCTGAAGGGTTTTAATAAATATGAGCATGTATGAAACGCTGCTGCTGATTCAATTACTAAATCACCAGTAACAGCTGTGGCGCTGCGTTCGTGTTCAAAATAAATGATGTCCTGGTGATTACCTCAAAAGAAAGGTGCATTGCTTACGCAAGGGCATAGAATGCATTACAGACTAAACAGGGTGCGCACCGCGTGTGTAGTCCCCGGCCTGCATTTGCTGCGAGTGGGTGGAATGTGGAGTAGAGCTATACGGGTGCCGTCTCTGAAACGCACACCGCATGCACCTCTATAGGAAGGACACACGTACACTGCTTTGATTCCTATGCTAAATCTGCTCGTTTCACCAGTCAACATTTCCTTTCCTTGGAACTGATCACAGCTTCAGAAAAGCCAGGAGTTTAAGGTCTGTTTCATCCAGTGCATTACCATTGTAACATTAATCTTTCTGGAATGGATTTCATTTTATCTGCTTGCGTTTCGTGGCAATGTCAAAGCACAAAAAACGCACTTTGATTTCCTAAGGGAACATTAGCACCTAACATTAGGGTAAGGGGAGAAGCAAAGCTCTTGTTCTAAATAAATTTAAACAGATGTGCTGGCATCCGAGGGCGGGCCGTATCATCAGGATGCCTTTACTGCAGTATTAGCTGGTTTCAATTTTTCCAAAAAACAGGTTCGGTGCCAATAGAACGAAAGGGTGCTACTCCAGGAAAAGACACTTCCCACCTAAAAACACAAGATATTTTCATTAGGAGGAACAGCAGCGAGTCTTCCCAACCAAAATGATGTACAGTGATTTATACACGTGTTAATGGCAGAGTTAGAGAGATGTAAGAAGGTAATAGGACAATGACCTGGTCCAAGTACACAACAAAACTGTTCCTAAAGGCTAAAAAAGCCCCAATGAATTATGACAGATAGAAGAAACATTCCTCCATTACATGTGTGACCGCAGTAGGTCCTTTCTGTTAAGGTCAAATGCTAAGGATGATGAACAACATGAAACAATCTCTCTAGTAGTACAAACTTGCTTCTGAATAGTCTGCTAAACACCACAACCACCAGCACAAAAACTTTTATCAACTTTATGTCTTAAAAATCAGACTTTTTGTGGCAGGCCTCTCCAGATCAGTATAAATTCAATCCAATTTAAAACACGGTAACAATGTGGGCAGTCTCAGACTATTACTTACAATGGGATAGAGTCCCTAAGGATGACATAGACTTAGTCCCATTGAAAGTAATGGGGTAAGCAATCACATGCCATTACTTTCAAGGAGACTCAGTCTATACTATCCATAATAACATGGTAATATAAATCTGTACTGACTCATCAGCATGAAGAATGAAAATGTAAAAGAATGGAAAAGCAGCAAACGTGCACCCTGAGACACAAAAACCCACCACAGCCCCTTGGTTTCTCTGCATCCATAACTCTAACATGGAGTTTATTACAAGAGATAAAAAGGCATATGAATCTCAGGTTGGAAGGGACCTTATCCAGCTCCAATCTTCTGCCATGAGCAGCGACACCTCTCACCAGATCAGGCTGCCCAGAGCCCCATCCAACCCGTCCTTGAACACTTTCCGGGATGGAACATACACAACCTCCCCAGGCAACTTGTTCCTCAGCACCCTCACAGGGAGGAATTTCTTCTTAAGATCTAATCACCCCTCAAGGTGAAACATTAAAACCATGATGAGGCTCCCACGTTTTATAGCATTGTTAGTCTTCATGGCTTCCCCCTTTTCTGGGTTTGTTTTTTATAAGTACTATACAAACAGTTCTAGTCCTTAAAGCCCTCAATTTAAGTTTTTTGTTTCCTAAATCCAACAACATGAAAAGCGTTTGTTCATGGAGAACGTCTCTCTATAAAGCCATTCATTTTCCTATTTTTTTTAATCTTAGTCTGCAACACTGGCGGCTACAAATAGCCTCTGCAATCTTGCACTCTGCAAATCAAAGCCATTAATAATATATTTAAAGGACAGATAATTCTGAGCAGGTGGACAGGACGGTGATTGATCCATTACTGTGCAAATACCTTGGTAATGGCTTGTAAAAACTTAAGATCCGCAAGGCAAAGAGATAACAAAACTCCACCGTTAAGACAGAAACCCAGCTACGGCTAGTAAATTTTACACAAGTTAATAGAAAAGACCGGCTCAAATCCTCCTCTTGATCTAGCAATAATGCTTGAGCTAGCAGGGATCAAGAGGAAAAGACATTGGTAAAAAAGTAAAGCAGATCACCCAGCCCTCTGCCTGTGGGGTAGCTATAATGATTTATTTTGATGAGGAAGTTGCCAGAGTTTTCAGCAGATCAGCCAAAACAGTTTCTACAATGTTCACACCGTATCTCAAGTCCCCCTGCTGACCTGCCAATATCTTTATAAAAATCTAACTCTCATAAAAGCACCTAGTTTGCATAAGCCAACCTTTTTTTTCCATTTCCTGACATCTTCCCAGAGAGTTAAAAAACCCTGAATATAAATGTGTTTAGGCACCCGCCTGCATAGTGGAATATTCTTCCCCAGCGGAGCGACAGGAGAGTAGTCCTCTGGTTACTGCGCAGTGATTGAGAATATAGCAACTTTGCATTTCATAAATCGCTTAGAGGATAAAAGCTAGAGCAGGTCGCAGACACCCTAAAAGTCTGGGTGAGAATCCCAGGCAGTGTTACTCATTTCAGTCACGTAACTGTTTTCAAGAGAATCACATCACTGTGATGCAGTGAATCAGAGTTTATTGGTTGTCAAGTTATAATTGTCAAGGAAAACTCTAATCCTGCTGATTTCAGAACGGATTTTGATGTGTAGGGCAGAGGGATAAGTCATGTTTTTGAAACTAAACTCTTGCTCCAAATCACCGAAAGGAATTAGAATAAAAAGTTTAGAGCAATGACAGAGTAGACTATAAACATGTCAGTGCATAAGAGCTAGATCTAAATACTATCAGAAAGCTGGCCTGTAACGGTCATTTCTGTCTTGCAGAAGTGGACGTAGGCTAAATTTGGGTTGGTTTTAGGAATATAAACCTCTGTTGCTGCCATCAAAGGTTTGCTGCAGACACTGAACCCTAAGTTTTTCAAACAGTAATAAATTTTTCAGCGTGAGGCTACTTCATCTGGAGACTCATTGCATTTTTTAATACAGCCGCTGCCAACACCGTTTGCTCTGAAATGCTCAAATCCCTGTAGTAAAACAGGATCTCTGACTGAAATCACTGCTGATGTGATTGTTGACACTTCACCAATTTTAGCTTGCTCTTGTAAGTGAAGAAGTAGGCCAGTTCTCAAAAGGGCATATTTTAAGGGCATAATCATAGCAATTTCACAAGCATAATGTCCTTATACTGTAAACATTTTAATACACCATCAGCTTTATCTGCCTTTTCCAACAGCACAGAAGATGCTGCCTCGTGCGTTTCATAATCCTGACTCTTTAACCAATTGCTCCTTTCCCTCTTGTGCCTATGGCCAGATTTCAGCAGCACAGCACTAGCTAAATAGTATAATGATGAACAAACTGATGAATCAAAGCCATCTCAGTGTGCCGTTTCCCTCCTTGCTGTATGTACACACATTGCCGTCTCCTTTCTCTGCCTTTTTAAGTCGTTGCCTTTCATTTTAGCAGGGAAAACATAAGAACAAGGCCCTTTTCAAGGAAAGGGAAAAGAAAAGCTTATGATTCTTAATTATTTAAGTGAGACTACAAACAGCTGGAAGTTTGAACAGGACCTGTTTACCCAAGCCTCTACCAGCATGTATGCAAAACAAAGGGCTTTGCAGAGCAATACAATTGTTTTCCACAGAAATCTCGCAGTTAGTCATTTGGTGATCGTTCAGCTAGGAAAAAGCAGCTTTGACATGTGGCATCACGCTCCTAGGAATAGTTTGTGCTGAATAGAAACGTATTTGGTACCTGGCGAAGAAAAGAGTATGTATTGATTTCAAACTAAAATGATGGTATTTGTAAGTGATGTAATGCTCTGTCCAATGTGAGAAATAGTAATTAATAAGGACCAGGGCAGCACAACGAAAACTGCCCACTGGCTTAGATCTGTGCTACAGCATATACCCAGCACAGCCGTGCCCTGCCATTGTGCACTGCACTACACAATGAAATTAGATTAAAACATTTCTGTAAAGTTTATGGAGACCATTATAAAGTTATGAAAACGACTGCAAAACCAAACAAACCCAAACCTCTCAAAAACTGACTTTCCTGAAAGGCGTCTCCCTCCCACCCCACTCCTTTTAAAAAGATCAATTAAAGAAACCCAGAGATGCCCGCCCCAGGAGAGTGTGGCACTCTTTCTGATACCCTTTCGATCATTTATGTTTTCCAAAGGTGCTGCCACATTCAGTGGGCGGCTATGCTTTTAGAGTTTTATATTTCTTGGGTTTTAGCCAAAGGTGATGTTTGATCCCTCACTCAGATCTCTGGACACGAGCACCAGGAGCCACTGTGCCTCTTGTAACACTGTGATCTGACCGAGTAACTGACTGCACAACACCAGCCAGGTATCTGTGACAGGTACGAGCCTCGAGACCTCTTTTGCACCTGCTGACACCACTCGGTACTCATCCCTTCCTGCACAGGGACAACAGCTTTTGCTAGAACGATACGGGTTGTAGCGCAAATCTTTACTTGCTGCTGTTTTCAAACAGAAACCCACGATATTCTAATTTCTTTTGGTAGATTTGGTGCGTGGTAATCATGCAGACAGGGATTTTTTGTGGCTTGCATATTAAAACGTCACCAAAAAATATACCGTCAATAAGTCATTCATACATTAGGAACAATTCCCAGGGTGTGAAGTGGTATGCTGAATCCTCTTAGATATGATACCCACAATGTTTTTCAAGGCAGCAGCTAATTAGCAGGAGAAAGGTCATGCAAAAAATAATGTGATTGGAAGAGGTTGAAAGGGAAAAAAAACAGCCACGTATTTGGAAATAGCCCAACTTCCCTTTTTGCCACTGTAACTGAAAACCATTGCTTCAATATTTAATGAAATGCTTATGTTGCAGCACCTGGTCACATTGTCAGCATTGCCTAACCACTGCCTCCCCTGTGGGTCATTACTGCAGCCATCTGAAAGGGGGCAAACTGTTCATCGACTACAATAATGCCGGTCTTTAAGAATCTACAGCTACAAAACAGCAGGAGACAGAGTTACTTTGGCTCTGATCTTGGGAAAAATGGCTGGGGGCAAAATGCTGTTTCCTACCATCAGAGACTATACAGTTAGCAATAATTCTGTAAGTCAAAGCCCATGCACAAGACCCAGCTTGGCTGCCCTGCTCTGCTTTTTCTCCCCTCGAAGAAAGCTAGCAGCTCCTGGTGAGAGATCCTTGTCAACAGGAAAACAGTAGTTCACAGTGCCCTGCTAATGATCCAATGCATCAATAGCTCCAACAATCACAACAAGCAGATGTCCTAAGTTAATATAGACTTTCCTGGGATTTTACTTGTGAAACACGGCTTTAAAAGGCATTAGTCTTTTGTCCTCACTGGAGATCTGCTAAATCCTGGCACCAATTCCTTGGGTATGTGAACCCCAGCCTAATGGAATTTAATTACTTTAGTGGTATTAATCATCTGTACAGTAGAGCAAAGAGTATTTTATTACCACTTTTAAGGGTTATCGGCACATTTATTTCAAATGAACTGTCAAACTGCATTATGTGTAAAGCATGACGGGCTCGAACACTGCAGCACAGGTGAAAAGATACGCACTGCTTCGAACTCTGACATAACGAGAACGCCTCTGCTTAGTACAGGAAGCGTGGCTGCAGATTATTTACAATGGAAAAATATCATCAATTTTAGCGACTCTTTTTTTGCTCCTGTTGTGGGTTTTTTCATCAGCTTCTAATTTCTCGCAGTTTCACTCTGAGCTAGAAAAGCTGCTCTTTCTTTCAGTTGGCACCAAATAACCTGTGACACTATTACAGGATTAGTTACAGAAGAGCAATACGAGGCCTGTCCATTATCTAGCAACAAGCAGCGGCTCGGTAAAATGAGGTTTCTGTAATTCACTTAAAAACAAAATCCTGCACGTTCACATACACGGAAAAGCATAGTTTCAATTTTCATTCGTCGTAGCTGCCGCGGATTCCCTGGAAAAAACTGTGTACTCCTAAAAGACGATCATCGAGTCATCTGCATCACATCGTTACGAGTTTACTGCCCAGACAGCAGCAAAGAAAACCTCGGGTGCTCATTTTGATGCGGCGTGTTGTGCAAGCTGCAGAGGTACAATTACACCCCGAATCAGGCAAAAATTAATACCTGTTGAAAGACTCTGCGCCCTTTGATATGAATTTATTGTAAATCTCCCCATCCATAGGTTCCAGACCTGTCTTATACCTGCCTAAAGCATATGTTTTGCACGTGCTGTCTCTCAGATATTTTGCACTGAGTAGCAAATGAGAGCAATTTGTGACACAAGATACTACGACATGTGGGAAAGACACATAATTAGTGTCAGAATGAATGCATTTGATTTTAAAGCCTATTTGTCCTAGGATTTCAAAAGGATCAAGCTGCCACGTCTCTCTCAACAGCTCCATAGTGCTGTATAATGAATTAAAAGCTAGTGTTGCTAAAATGGGCAAGCTTCAGGAATAAAATGACTACTGCCTCTCAGAACCAGGGATGAGAGGGTCTTAAAAGGCTCTAAACTCTAGTATAGTGTTTTTGGAAAGCTTTAAAATACGCTATCCCATCTTACTGAACAGAATTCTCACATGCAATCTCCCCTTTCTGTGACAGATTACGATGAATTTACAAAGCTACTTTGAATCTGGTCTTTTCAAAGGAAAATCCCACACTTACATCCTCTTGCCCTGTGCATCTCACACAGGTCTGGATTGCCAGCAGCCTGCACGCTCACACATAGTGGTGTATCTCCACACCCCACATGCAGACAGTTCCCTGGACTAACCTAGGGCCTCTCCTGAATCTTCCCTTCTGCCTGCCAGATAAACATTCCCATCCATCCCTGTTCTGATATTCAGACCTGTTACCTGTCAAAGAGGAGTCACAGCCAGGCACTGTCGTTGACACCATTGCACCAGTCTCCCACACTGAGGGACAACCGGGACCACCCCTGAGGGGTAAGGGGCACAGGCATTTTGCAGCTATTTCCCTCTGAAAGCTCCTTCAGCAATGGGCAGCACAGCCTGCACCCCAGACCTACTAAACGGCCTCACATTTCATGCAGCAGCCAAGGCTTCCATGTGGTTTTCAGCCTCAGCCAGCTCCCTGTACAGCCAGACGACCTCTTCAGCTATTAGGAAGGCGTCATTTTTAAATGCCACTTTATGATTAGGTAACAAACCAAACACGCACACGTTCTTGGGAGATAAAGGTCTTGAAAGCAATTGGAGATACAAGGCACAGCCAGGTGCCTTCAGTGGCCCTGAGAAAATGTTATCTTCCTGTAACACACACCTCTGACTTTCTTGTGGTGTTACATCTGTGGTGTGTCCCACACAGCAAGCTCAGCACTGCATTACCAAGTCCTTCATGTCAACATTTAGAAAGGTATTGCTACACCGAGGTAACAAATCAGTTTCACCACTTGATCTGAAGCATCTTGTACATCAGTGCCCAAGGCCCGCTGTGATGTTCACACATGAAAACCTCCAGGGAGACAGGCTGGACATTAGGATCTTAGGAATCATGTGATGATTATTTAGGCTGGACATGAGGAAAAAAAATCTGAGGGTAGTGGATCACTGGAAGAGGCTGCCTAGAGAGGTTGTGGCGGCCCTATCCCAGGAGACATTCAAGTCAGGTTTGATGGGGCTGTGGGCAACCTGCTCTAGTTAGAGATGACTCCACTTGTTGTAGAGGTTGGACTAGAGGACTTTTGGAGGTCCCTTCCAACCCAATACATTCTGTGATTCAATTCTAAGATTAATCAGTATAATAACATCTTGCCTTTTTCTCAGCATTTAGTATTCACTCCAGTGAGTCTCTGGCCATCATTTTTAGCATTTGTGGGGCTGCACAAGCCAAACCCACAGAATTATAACAGTGACATTCAAAGTACAGCTCTATTAGCTTCCAAAGGAACTGTTCAAAGGCAGCCTCTGAAGGGCTGGCGTTATTAGCTGAGTCTTACTAAAATGAGCACTCATGGAAGCCAAAGGGATTACTCTCAGCGCACAAAGTCAACCATGCACACGTGTCCAGAAGCCTGCAGCAGGTTACAAGCACCCCTTAAATACTGTGCATTGCTGAACTTCCTTGTAGCAATCCACGCTGGCAAAGGCACCCTTTCAGCAAAACCTGAGAGTGTGGCCAAAGTCTGATGTTGTATAGCTCAGCCTAAGCTCTGAAAAGGGAAACCACATCAGCCCAAAGCTACCTGAAAGCAGCTGATACAAGCACTTTGTTGGGTGTTTGTATCGCTTGCCTTGCCAAACACTTCCAGTTCAGGTGTGGGAGGGTTTGATGGGTTTTTAGGAACACAATTAGTAGTTCTTAAAGGCTTCTCTTCTTAAGATAAAGCGGTGTTTGGGACTGGGCTGTAGGCCAGTGTGCCACGTGCCGCAGCAAGCGTTAGCAGTCCAAGCTCAGGCGTGCAACTAGCAACAAAGGCTGTAAGTGGAAATCAAGTATTTCTATGAGTAAAAGGCAGTACAGAAGAAACAACAAACCACAAAAAAACCCCAAACCCACCACTATTAACAATTTTGTTCCCTGAGATTACCTAGATACATCAATTCCGCATCTACACCTTCCAAGAGCTGTATGGATATCCATGCTGGGAATTTATGAGCACAATACAGATATGTACCTTCAACCAAGCTTAATCAGAATTCTCCTACATGTAGATGGCTTCTTGCCAGAGGAGGGGGAGGAAGGCATGTCTTCATTCCTGGCTGAAAATAAGACTGCTGCCAAGAGCAGGGGAGAAGGCACCTCACACTTCCAACAAGGTCTAATCCAATTCACAACACACACTCCAGTGTTTCAACTTAGGTTATCATGATGAGGAACCTAAAAGCCCCTGTTTCTTACCGATCTGGCAGACAGGAACTGACAAGTTACAGATGTTCATTTAGGACTCCTGTTCAGAGTAGACTAAGTAAAGTCCGGTGCATCTTTGTCACAGCTCAGTCTCTTCAAATCAGAGCACCTGGATCTTGGGAATCTCACCCCATGTCCTGCCCTACAAAGCCTTTTCTTTGTATAAAAGTATAAACCTTGTAAGCATCCAACACATTTAATCAGTTAAGTGCTTCTTTTTTTCCTCCAGAAACCAAGGTGGACACATGGCAACGCAAACCGCATCTGTTTTACTGTGTTCAAACGCGCAGCTGAAGTCTGATTTTCTCTCAAAAGAAGAAAACATAACTTCAACAAGAAAGTGCTGCAGATTCCAACATGGAACCTACTGTGTAACACACAGTGGTTTTGTCTTGCAATTGCTAAAGAATGAATGTCAACAGTTGGTTTCGTTATTGTACTAAGATTCCAGTCACGCACAAATCCAAATCCGTGACGAAAAGCCTGCAGGTGGAAGATGACCATCTTTGCTATGGCCACGTCTCTTAACGATCTTCAGGGAGAGCTGAAACTCCTCCTAGTAATGCAGCAGAAATGTAAATGCTTCTGCATCCGGCACCATTTCTTTGGAACATTAAGGAAAAACGTTCGCTTAGGAGCATCTCCAGTTTTAATTTTTAACAAGCAACCCACCCGTGTGTTAATGAACAGCTCGCAGCCACGAAACACAGCCCTCTCATTCAAGTGAAAAGATAAATTCAAATGCATAAAATCAAATTAAAAGCCAGAGTTTTCTTTAAAGAACACAAGAAAACAACTGCTGGCAGACAGGCTTTGAACCCTGTCAGAAGCAGTGTCAATAACGATTATGAAAGGAAGACAGTAATTTTCCAACAGCAGAGGGGTTTAGAATTACATGTTCCACGCGTTTACTACATTTCAATGTTCACGTGTGTCTCTGCAGGGCTGGGAAAAGCTTGGCCAGCTACTTGATCATATCTGAGCACTCAAGACTTCAGATGTGAAACTTAACTGGAAAAGACAACAGTTGACAGTCTATACAATCAGTTATTTAGAGATCTAATTGAAACGGCTGATAGAAGCAGCCTGTCACACTGCATGATGAAACGTCACTATTAAAAGAATTCAATAGTAAATCAATAAGATTAAAGTAATATGTACTCTAGTAACAGTAACAATGCATCAGGTATTTACATGCAACACCCAGTGCTTTCGCCAGCGTTCGTCTCTGGGTTTTAGACCCTGTGCAGGGTGCTTAAAATAACTCTGCTTGGAAGGAAAAAAAGCAGCGTGTACAGGCATAAAAATCAAACGAGAGCCTTGCAGCCAGTCGTATAGTTAGCACTGCCTACAGATAATTAGCATCTTGGATGTCTCCACAGTACATGTGTTGACTAGCTTTTTCCAGACACAAGCAATATCCGAGATCTCGTATTATTTAAATGAGATAAATGCTGAAATTGTCTCTCACACTACGCCACAGAAGACCACCCCCTTTGTAAAGGCAGCTCACACCTCAAGACCTGCAAATCTGCTTAGGTATACGACAACTGGAAAAGACAACAACAAGAGTAAATAAAAAACATGAGCTACCATCACAGCTACGGAGGTGTTTATATCTGCAGATAAAATAGTGATGCTGTGCTAGTTCTGTAACCTCTCACATCCCTGACGCTTCCACTGTCACAAATGCTACAGTTTCTAGTTTCCCTGCATCCTCTCATTGTTCCACGAGTGTCGTGTCTTTCGGAACAGTGGAAAGCACTGCAAGAAGGGGTGAAATGCTATGTTTAAATGAACTTTAAAAGTCAAATCATGCTGGTTCCAGTACTGGCGTGAATGCACTAGTTTAGCTGCAAACTGAGGTATTTGGATACGTTCTCAACCTAAGTTAGGGCACCAGAGGCATGTGCTGAAAATTAGTATTCCGAAGGCTAAGATGATTTCTACAGTTTCCAGAGATCAGGAAGATCATCCATAACCTTGCCTAGCTGGCTGGGGGTGGACACAAAAGATGCTTCCTCAGCCTATGAAATCTGACATGCTGTGCACCCATCTAAGTCACTATGCAGAGCATAAGGTTATGAAGAACATAGCCATGTGGAATGGGAAAAGAAACCCAGAGGCATGGCCACATCACCTGCATCATATGGCTATTGCTTCGTGTGCTGCGCAGGTAAAATGGTGCCAACGAGCCTGTTAGAATCTCGGTGATTGGGATTTTTTTTCTCCAAGTTAAAGCTATCCCTCTTTAGGTTCTACATTCCCCAGCACATGAGGAACCCATGCTTGAAGCAGGGAGAGCTCAGTTTCATTCCATTATTGATCTATCAGACAAGAACTTAATCAATCTTCTTTATAAGCTATTAAAGTGAAGCAAGAGAAATGAACTCACCTGATATATTCACCATTGATTGCTTATTTCTAAGAACTGAATGTCAGCCTTATCTGCTAGTACAGCTGTGACTCCATTTTTCAGAAGGAGGTTTTTTCCCCTCATTAGCTCCCCAGAAGTAGTGCTACAAAAACACAGCACTAGAAAAATGTACTTTTGGCCAAACAGAGAATATAATCAAAATTAAGTGGACGGTATTTTAAATTTCATTAGTTGTGTTGCTGACAGCACAGAGACCACAAGATCAAGTCCAGTCAAGTAAAATGTAATGAAACATAAGATATCCCACGGTGTGACCAGCTCATCAGTAATTCCAGTGAAAATCCTGAACGTCGAGCAAATGTGGAAATCAACAAGAACAACCTCCACCTCACTGGCTCAATAAAGCAAACAAACAGCAAAGCGGCTTGGTACAAAGCGGAATATATTCAAGAGACTTGCAACGTGCAAACTGCCATCACAGGCCAGTTTGGTAAGCACCAAAACACCGACCTGCTAAACTAAACAAAACACAACTTTCCTGACCACTCCACCTTACATTACACAAATGCCTCTGGGGAGCAGCGGCTCAGGCGCTTCCTCTGAAACCTCCAGCAGGACTCACCGACCGAACCACCAACTTCAGTTCTTTCCCTAAACATTCCTTCACAGAGGACTGTCAGTTGTGCAGGCTCACAGGCGAATCCTGGGTGAGCATAGTTTACACTCACTTTCAGAAGGGAGAAAAAGCTGGTTTGAATTTCAGGTTTCACCACGCCTGTTATCACTGGTGTTATCACCTGGTTTGTGGTGCAGCACCACAAAAGGGACGAAGCTGGATGTGGAAGTGACTGTGCAAAACCAAACATGTTCTAGTTCCTAAAGCAAGCAGCTGAGTCGTTTTAGGGATGAAAGATGCTGAAGTACTTGAATATATTGGGATGCGCTCACTCTACTAAAAAGTGTGAAAACAGGCGGCTTTTGTGTGATTTGAGATGGGAGCAGCGATCAAATCCAGAACTGCCATTGGACGGAATTCATGGGGTTTCTCCTCGCTTTGCCAGAGTTATAAATGAGGACTGCAAGCTTACGACAGCTGAAAAATACCTGAGTACAGTCACCAGTGCAGATATACATGAATTATCCCCCCGCTATATTAGATGCCTTGTTATGGCTTCTGGTTTTGCTACCAGAGCACTTTTGTGAGTAGTGTCTTTCCTTTCTCTACGTGTAACATAGAAATAACAACATTTGCATTCTTTTAAAAAGTCTTTGAGATTCAAAACCAATCCACTTGTGACTATCCACTCCTGCAAATGCTACCCCGTCATTACAGGGCAAGGACAAAACCGTGAGGCCTCTAAGATCAGTACCAAGATTTTTGCAAGGTGCAGCTGTCCACCGTCTGCATCCTAAGCACCAGTGAAGTTCAAATGTTGCTTTGAGCTCCTTTCCTTTTCTCCTTGGGAAAAAAAGGCTTTGCTGTTAAGCATGTCTACTTTCATGGGAAATTCTTCCATTTGCAATATCTGCATCTCATGTTTAAATATCTCCCCGAGGAAGATACAGCACTTAATAATGCCTCTGCTTATTTATTGCAAAAATCAAGAATAGCTGGAAGTCCATTATGAGAGCCTTTTAGCAAATTTAATTAATTTGTAATTAATTTTATTGGTATTTATGAGACCAATATTTAATCAGCATAATTTACACTGAAAATTACAATATTAACTAATATTAATTAAACAACAATGTAATAATTTCAATATTTTTAATTATTTTTAGATTAAATTACCTACTAGTCAATTTGATGCTGCTTTTGAAATTAATTAGCCAACGCAAGCATGCTCTGTACCCAATAACCTACCAGGAATAGGACACCGTGTGTAAAGAAGCCAAGAACTACTTTCAAACATCAGCTGGGTTGTCAAGAGTTTACGAAACTCTCCTGTGAAACTCTTCTAATTCTAAAAAAGCCATTTCTATCTGAACTTGGGGGCAGGCTTCTGATAACGTGCTGGTTTGGACTCTAGACTTGACTTCCTTTTTACTCTCATTCCATGCCATGAGTGTATCATCTCTTTGTGACAGAGCAGAGTAGTGTAACCGTATTAATTATGGCAGATGCTGCAGAGGAAAGAAAGGATAGCTCATCTGTCTTGCCTCTTTGCAGGAACTCCAGTCTTTTGCCAGGAATAAAGAATTTAAACTCAGGGTTTCAACTGCTACAGCTTCACCTCTGCAGCGTGGCCCCACTAACAGAAGAATGGTAAATAAATACTCAGTTATTTTCTTTGCCTCCACATCTAGTACGCTTAGTTTCTTACTCCATTGTAGGCCTGGTGACTGACCTGTTAGCCACAGTTTTCAAAAGCAAGTAGTTGTTTGGGGCATCAGAACTCCCTTTTCCTAACGTGACACTCCACGAAAGGCTACACATAGCTCAGCGCATGCTGGAACTCAGGCCTTCCCAGGGCAAAGCAGCATGACAACTCTGTGATCAGTCAAACTAGAAAAGATTGGGAGGCTGGGGTTTTTTTGCTTTCTGCGCTTACTGGTTTTTGTCTCCCCGTTATCAGACCACATATTAAACGGTTCGATTGTGGCCAAGTGTGGTAGCTATTTAAACAAAGAGTGCACTACAGGTAAATTATATACCCCAAACACTATATGCTCTGGCAGGCTAGCTGCCATCCTTGTTTGCTTGAGAATTTCTCAAGCAGTCACCTCCATGACCTTAAAGGAATTAGGCAGAATTACTCCAATAAATACAGTCTAGGTTTTCAAAAGTATTCTAGCAACTGCAGTTTCTTAGGTGCTTCGGAAATTCTTACTGTGTGTTTATTTAGACTTCTAAGTTCCCCAGGATCTTAGCAAATCTGCATGTTGCAGGGTCAGCATTATTCGTCTGAATGTCACAGCGGAGAAAAATTAAAACAAAAAGCTGACCTTTAAATAGAAATCATCCGTGGCGCAGAGGGTCAGGCCGGCACCCACAGAGTTAACCTGACTAAGTCTACAACAAAGGAAAAAACATTAGCATTGCTATCTGTGTAAATGACATTAGTAGTGAGACTGAATTATCTTCTGAATTATTTTATTCCGATTATATTTTGATATAATTCAAGGTCTAGTGGTTTTTTTAATGTTTGCAGTCCCACAGTTTAATACCAGAAAAGCAATCAGTCATTTGATTTTCAGGCACCAAGTGGCTGGAATAGTTTTTCCATCCATCTGAAAAAACATACAATCCGTATTTGCCTTTAAGTATACACTCGATGAGTGTTGTGAGTGATGTGTAATTGCTTTTAAATTGTTGACCTTATTTTAATAACCGTTTGCAGTTATACAGTTGTTTGAGGATTCATGTTCTTAGCATTTTTTTTGGCTTAGCAAATTGGTCATTCATCTTTGGGGTTTTTACAAGGCTAAATATGGAAAGAACTTCAATGCAGTTTCGTTATTGCTTACTAAAAATCTGCTCGGTAACAACAACTGATGAAAGGTGAAAAGAAACCTAGAAAAATACCCAAAATCATCCATTTGGAAGCTCAGCACTACTTCTGTGTTGAAAGGCAATAAAGGGCCCAGACCAAGAGCCAGGTTTTTAAGCAGTTAAATTTTCAGAGTTTCCAAGAGTCCCTCTACAAAGGCACAACCGCTTACCTAGAGCTGTGATTTTAAATGAGAACATTACCTGATTTAAAACATAGGAACCATGGTTTAGTGAGCATGGCGGCATTGGGTTGATAGCTGAATTTGATGATCTTGGAGATCTCTTCTAACCTTAATGATTCCGTGATGATTTTCTAACGATGCACATGGGCTCCCTATGTATCATTCACAAGAGACAGCTGCATGCTATGGTACTGAACTTGGTACACTTGGGTCTGTCTGAGAGGTCACGACCATTCTTTCCAGCTGTACTGTGAGCCAAACTCTGCTTACAGCCTCACATTAGACTACTCCCATTAGGCCCTGAACTGCTGACACGTTGGTGACCAGTAAGAGGCACCTTAGTCCCCATTTGGTCCAGTAGGTCTCACATTATGTGCAGGACCTCTTCGCATTCCTGTGCATGCAACAGGTTTTTGCAACCTGTACCTTATATGTGCAAATGAAATGACTAGTAAGACTTGTTTGCCCAAGAAAATGAAGCAGAAATCACGTGTGAATGGGTTTGGATGAATCCTCTTGTGTCTTACACAGACAGCACGGCATTTTTTGTGACGGCTAAACAGCTTCTGTTTTATTGACGTGATGAAGCCCAAGCTTACTGACTTTCAGAAACCTTCCACAGACTTATTTATTATCCTTGGTATTTGAAAATGGAAGTGGTTTCTGTGGTATCAAACACAGGTCATCACTGTCTAAGGGCCATTTATTAGTCTATACAAACTGAATTTGGTAGTCACAGATCTGATTCCTAATGCACATTTGACGGTATTATTTATCATTCTCAACATATGACAACACTTTTAATGGCTTCATCAGGGGAGAAGTGAGGGGTTGAATGGACCAAAGGAGTGAGCTCTCAATCTCTGCATGCAAGGCTGGAGGCTCTCAACCAGGCGACAGACAGGAGCTGGCCTCCAGTCTGCCAAATTTGTAAGAAAAGTTGTTTGACAATATCTGAACATACATGGCCAAGGTGGGTAAGGTAGCCCGTGAGCCTGATCATTTACACACAGCACACGGACCATGATACCCACCACTTCAGCCTCGTTTTCACAATTACCTTGACACATCCCTGCAGCTCTCCAGTTATTAGTTCTGTAGTGTCTCATGCCTCCCTTCACTTCCAGGAACCATTTGCATCTATTTCTTACCATATTCAGCTCCTCACGTGCATACACTTGATCCTTACGCCAATTTCATACATAACCTTTTGCAGTACTCTGGTCTGCATGTGGAGATAATGAAGTCACCCCAAAGAGCACTCACATAAGCATAAGCACCTCAGAATTGATCACAATCAGTTACACTATCAATTCAAGACAACAATTACCCTTCTCCTTCTGTTTCTTTTTCCTTATGTACTTAAGGAGCAGAGCTGGGAGGGAAGTTGTCCCCTTGTGGATAATAATTGATTTTCTACCAATGGGAGCTCGGGCTGGGCTCAACCGGACCTATGATACTTTTAAAATTAATTACATTTTAGACAGGTCAAGGTATAGTCTCCAATTCAGCTGACAGCCTGTAAAACCCAGCCGTGGAGAAATACGCAACAAGCTGCAACGTTCATTACTCTCATTGTTCCTATTAGTGACTTAATTTTGAATAAAGTCCGTGGCTAATTGTCTTTTAACACTTAGTAAGCATGCTTTCATCTCAGTCCTCAAGACCAGATGACACTGGATACAATCATCTGCACCATGACTTCATTTTATGCTCATTTTTAAAGCTAACATATTTTTGGTAAAGCAGCAGTTTGGAACAGAAGGCCACATAATCAACATATCATGCCTCTCACGAATGTGTGCAGAGGCACTGGGGATGAGAGAACTCCTGCCCGCATAATCTTCTGGAGATGCAAATGAAGTCCAGCTTCCTTCTCCTCAAAGCTGGAGAATAGGCAGGCGTCTCCTTGGATGAGCTGACTGCTTCCAGGAACATGTGCCCTTCCTTATTTCACGACTCGGTGTGGAGATGGAGCCAGCTGCTGTCTGAATTCACAGATAGCCCTGAGCCCAGCCCAAAGTCACCTGCCTGGAGGTGGAAGTGCAGAAATAGCCACAGTCTTCTTGGTCTGTGCCTCTTTGGGTACACTACTATTTCTCTACATTTACCCAGTGACAGAGCTGCTAACAAAACAAACTCCAGAAAGCAGTAATTGCAAAATATTAATATGGGGATAAGAACTGTCAGAATTAAGAATAACATTTGAGAAGTTATTATACATTTTCTTTTTAAATGTTTAACAAGGAAATTTCAATGAAAAACTTCTGCTTAAATGTCCAACCATAACATCAGTTGGGATTTTAAATTTTGGCTGGCCTAAATCTTTTTCTCAGCTGGAACTCCCTTGAGTAGGATATGAGCATTAGAAGAATTTGGCAACCAACTAGTCTTTTTGTCTTTAAGGAGCAGGTCCAGTACACCTCTCCACAATTAGCAGGTTAATTTGCAGATGCAGCCTCAAAGCAATGCTTTCAAAACCCGCTGGGCTTTCTCCCAGCTCATTACAGAAGATGTTGCAATATTCCCCAGATATTCATACTACAGCTTGTTTTGAGTGTACGAACTGCTCTGCTGGTTAAGAGTCCATAAGCACCCTGGGAGATGCAATTTCCTTGTAGGAAACGCAATACAACTACAGGTCAGAGCAGCAAATTAGTGACCATGCGTACAGAGGCACATACGTCTACAAAAATATGCAAGAAGTGAGACTGTAAATATTTGGGACATACACGTTGCTGGTATTTCACTAAAAAGGAGAAAAAGCAAGAGCCTTTCGTTGTTGTGACTAGAAATTGTCTTTAGTGAAATGGGAGTTGGGCATTTGTTGATGTAATCTCGTGCATCGTTCCAGTAGTTGTATACTAACAGGAAAAAATCTCAGAGATACGATATCACAGCGAGTGAAATGCCTGGTTAAGGAATTTCATCAAAACAACGTTATTATGGGTCTGCCATTTCTCAGCGTAGAAGTCCAGGCGATGCACGTGTTCTGTTTACAGGAGTGTGTAGTGACTTCTAGCAGTTCATTCATTTGCCTAAGAGACTCTGTATCTGCACGCTATCTTCAGTTTTAAGCCATATGTACTATGGGGTTGACAGACTAGTCGGCATTTAGAAGTGTATGCCTTACATAAGGCAACAGGGGAAAATATTGAAGCTCTGCACTGCAGAAAACAGAAGAGTTTTAACAATGCATGGGAATATGCATATGGTTAGAGTCTACCTGTTCTCCAGGCACTACAGCTACATACTCGAAACATACAGTCTTTCAACAGCTTTGTAGATTTTCTATCATAACATCACTTCAGACATTTGTTTGAAGGCAGACAGCATCTCTGTTTTAGAAGCAAAGCCATTTCAATCCCATGCAGTCCCAGGTTTTTGCATCCAATTCCTGTTGCAATGTGCGCACACAGCACGGAGCACAGTAATGCTCTTCTCCAGACACACTTGTACAGAAAACTTCAGGAGAATGTTCCGATGTAAACAAAGGAGGTTAAAGAGAATGGCAATAGAGACACCCACAAGATTTAATTATTCAAAACAATAGTTCGTCATCTGTTCTGACTTCTGAGACACATATGTGTGTACTCCAGAGCTAACAGTGGGGATGGCAAAACACAGTTGCTGCAGCTTGCTCTTGGCTTACAGGGGCCCTTTGAAGTTTCTATCCCAGAGACAGCACAGACATTGTCAGCAGAGAAGCCAGGTTTGGATCTTCTGCACCCAGTGCCAAGGTCGCTCGACTACGTTAAATAAGCTTTCCCTCACGTCTTTTAGTTCCCTAGTTTCATGTTCTGAACCTTCCTTTTCTTTTGGTCAAGGCCACTGTTTCAGATGGATCAGCCAGCTGAAAGGGAACACGGCATAAACAACCAGGAGTGCTCACTGGCTAGAGCAGCAGGATAATGTTCACAGTGCACACAGGTGAAATCCCTGGCCTCTATTTAACAGCCAAACCCACACATTAATTTTCTATAAACCAGGTCAAGGCTATGTAGCTCGGGTTTACAGATATATACCTGAGCACAGAAGGGAAAAATATGTCACCTCTTACTTACGCCATTTACTTACTAACAGTGTACTCTGTGAACATGATGGAATTGTGCTCTTTCTCTTACTGCTGTATACTTAACTTTTCAAATTCTCTACAACTATGCCGCTAGACAACAAAATGAGGGGTGACACAGTCAGCCTGCCTTTGCAGTACATTAACACAGAGCGCTTGTGACAAGGGTCTGTACCAGAGAGAGACAGCGGGTCTCTGTCTCTGGGCAAAATAAACGTTGCTGGGAATGGCAATGGGCAGGGACTCATTTTATATTGGAATGAAGAAAACTGGAACAAAGAGGAGCTGAAATGAGAAAATTCAGAGCCAGTGAGGAATCCCAGGGCATGCAGCCTCTCTGAACTGAAGCTACTTTTGCAGACATCTAAAAATTCTTAATGGAAGTGAATGTCCACCAGAACTGTCTTTCAGCAGCTCAACTATGCCAGCAGCTGCTAATTCAAGACAGCTGAAAAAGCGAACTCCATCAGCAAAAACCAAGCCACTGTTTACCTGCAGTGAAAGGCTAAACTATCATTCTGCTACATGAAAGAGTGGCCTACAAGGACAGATTGTATCATAGCCGAGATAAACCCTTAACTGACTCACAGAGAGGCTCTACAGAGAGATCTCAACAGGCTGGATGAATGGGTCAAGGCCAATTGTATGAGCTTCAACAAGACCAAGTGCTGGGTCCAGCACTTGGGTCTCAACAACCCAGAACAACGTTACAGGCTTGTGGAAGAGCAGCTGGAAAGCTGCTCCACAGAAAATTGCCTGAGAATATTGATTGATCGTCAGACAAACATGAGCCAGCAGTGAGCTCAGGTGGCCAAGAAGACTAAAGGCATTGTGGCTTGTATCAGAAATAGTACTGGACGTGTTTAAAAGTCACGCAGATCTGGAGCTTAAGAACATGGTACAGCAGTGGGCTGAACAGAATTAGATATTGGTTGGACTCAGTGATCGTAAAGGTCTTTTCCAACCTAAACAATTCTGTGATTGTATGAGTTGGCCTCACTCGTGTCCCTCCATCTGCTGAGCTTGAGCAACTGGAGACACTGTTGTTGAATGGGAATGTACAGATCTCAGTGACATATACTCTAGTCAGAATGCTTATAACTCAGATAGAAAGAAGTTGTCCAACAGAGGGACTGTCCCATCCATCCCAGCAAAGTTTCCCAAGCAAAACAACAAAACCATTATGGATACTCTACCCCAGATAATAAAGCTGCCTCTGGACTGCATCTATGCCTCAAAGCAGTGATGCACAGGTAGGAGTGACTGGTAAGAAAAATACTCGGGAGTTCACTGTCACTGAACTATTTTAAAGGTTGAATAAATAAAAAATACAAGTCTGAATTCATCCCTAACTCTCATTTTAACCCTCTGTGTGCATCAACGCTCATACACACGTAGTCAAAGGACTCTGCAGCCATTCTAAGCCACAAAAGGCATTCACCATTCAAGCCCCTTCATTTCCATTGAAGTGTCCTCTATAGACACGTTTGATACCCTTTCAAATATTTAAACACGTGCATTGAATTCCACTGGAATTTGAGCACCAGTGCTCTTTACTCTCCTTCCAAGATTCTAGTCCTTAGTGTTCAAATATTTTCTGCAATTTATTAATGCCGTAACACTTAGATTTGAAAACCCCCAGAAAATGCCAACTTTTGAAACGCATATATAAGAACGAGCACACAAGTTCATACTTAGGTCTAGACCACAGTACAGACCTTGGAAGGATTTACAGCTCTCAGCTGTGTGTTGTGTGTGGTATAACACCGGACATTAAGTTTCCGTATTCCATTGCCCTCTGCAGGATGGAATTTTGGATTTATGGAATCATTGTGACTATTTTGCTTTCTAGTAGCAAGCTCACAAAGAGATAGATATTTAATTATCAAGATGGAATTCTGCAATTTATTCACTGAATGTTCTAGATTCCCTGCCTGATAACCTATTCTGTGATATGAAAGACGCTTCCAAGTATACAGTGCAGATCAGCTGTAGAAATACATATTCAGAATCATTCCTTCTAAGAACAAGTATGACTGCAAATACAAATGCAGAGAGCAGCTGACATCTTTACCCTCCAATAACAGCTCTCTTTGTATAATCAGTAGTTTGTACAGGACACGTCAAATAAGCACTTTTGAATATCTAGACTATTTTCAAAATATGTCACGTTTTCAAAATGTGAAATGCGAAAAGCATGTCAAATGCACGAGCACAAGAAGAAAGCTGCAAATACGGCTCTGGTATTCTAAAGGTGTCGTTCTGTCATTTTATTTCACTATTATTTGCATTCACAAACCTGCAAAAGCAATCCTGGATACAGAAAGATAAGGTCAACTTTCCTACAACATTATTTACACACTATACCTGTACTTTCACTTACAATCCATCTGCTGGGCACATTTGGAGTGCTAGAAAAGGTCCACAAACAAAACCCAAGGTGTGTTTCTAAGCACAAAAAGTGCAAACTGACCCTGAGCAAGATCTTAGTCCAGTGAGTAAGAAATTAGAGAGTGAAAAATTGTAAGAAATCCACAGTCCTCATGGAATTCCAGTGTGAAATTGCAAGCTTCACAACACGTTTATCTCTGAACTTTCAAGTGTGCAAAAGCTCGCTGTAGCGGAAACACTGAGATCATTTCAAGTTCTACCATTATGTGCACTATCATGTCTCCAGTGTCATGGAGTCTTCAGATTTCAGCTGAAATAGCATTATTTTTATAAAGGCAGACCAAGAATCCCCTGCTTGAGCTTACTTGTGAAGAAGATTCCTTTCATTTAGAGGTTAAACTTGGCTGTGTAAACCTCGTATGTATAAAAACCAACAGATACACGGAGCCCTCTGAAAGTGGATGAGATATCCCTATCAGGACTTTCACTTCTATTGCTATTTGTTTTGCTTTTTGTTAATTACAGAAGTGGAGAAATAGCCTTTATGGAAAGACAAGCTCTTTTAAAAAATACATTTCAGAAAAGCATTGAACAAGACATTAATAACAAACTGAAAGGATAAGCAGAATGGAAGTCTGAAAAATTCTATATTTGTATTATACAGGCATTGTTTTCGTTCTTGGCACCTTATTTTTCATGTACATAAAGAGAACACAAGCTACAGCAGGGCGAGACAAAGATCAATGCTGAATGTATTACTTGGCATTGGTCAGACTCAGTTTAATAAGAAAAGAATTGATCCATTAAGCTAAACCTAATTCTTGGTCGAAAATGGTTGAAATCTCTTCTTTATACTGCCAGCTTCATAAAGACCCATAATATTCAGAAGAAACAACTCAGAGCTGAGTTTAATAAGATTAAATGTACTGCAAATATACTTAACAAGAATCTATCAAGTTGTTAATGATTACTATTAATATCAAACAATTTTTGTATAGAATTTTTTATTAGAGTAGTTGTAAAATACAGCCATGTAAAATGCAATATAAAAAGAGTTTTAGGTAATTTGTAGCAGCTACAATTGCAGAACCAAAACCTTAACCTATAAGATATAGTAATTTATTTTATCAGCCCAGTTTCTCATACAAGTGCAATTCAATTTGTAAAGTATTTAAGTGCCAGTCATTAACGCTGTATAGCAAAGTGCAGAAGAAGGACAGAATCTACTATATGGGATTGTGTTATTGTATGTGAAGAGACTGCAAAATAAATTACTTTCTCTGTCAGCAAGGCTGGAGATCTATTGTTAAAATCCAACTTCATATTTCTATGAACGACTCTATAAAAGCAGTGTTTCACAGCCAAGAGAGCTAAAAGCAGTTAGTGGTGCAGCGAGGATGCCCAGCTCTGTCAAAGGGACATATCATCGGCATTCATTTGCATTTGTCACTGCTCCTAGAGTGTGTCCCCTTTAGAGAACAGGGGTGCCCTATACTGCCAGAGTCACCAGTGCGAAGCTGCTGCAAGCTCTTGCTGTGCAGCACACCTCTGCCCAGGCAAGCCAGGCAGGAAAATCCCACTCTTCAGAGGCACACGGCTGCGGGGTGAGCAGAAACATACTGGCTGTGCTGCTCTGGGCAGCTTGCACCTATGATTCCATGTTGTGCTCTCTCCTTGGACAGATACAGAAGCACAGGTTAAAATCTAGTCCATCAGCAGCTTTTACAACTCCTTTTAAACACATTTTACAGAAAGGATTGTCTCTTCAAAGAATGCATAAAAGAATGAGAGCAGAAATTACTGCTTCACCTAGAATTCGAACAGAAGAGGACACAACTGGAAGCAGTTCTGCAGCGGTGACAATTTAGTTAGGGTTTTAATTAAGATGATGGATACAACAAAAATATATCCACACAAAAAAGCAACACTGAATACAGCACAGAGAATTACTGAAGCCGTGGGTGAGAGCAGCTCCAGAAGAAAAGGACAGGGAAGCAAATGGAAAGTACTGAAAGTCAATTATTGCATGCCCGAAGGTTATACGCACTGTTTAGCATCAGAACACGGTGTGTTAAAACACATATTGTGGGTGAAAAGGAAAATGCAGCAAAATTAATTTAAGAAAAAGGCATATTTACACTGTAAAATTATAGAGAGGGAAGAAAACAAGCAAGATGATGCTGTGATGCTAAAAGACTGTTAACACACTGCTAAGGAAAGTAAAGCAGAAAAATGAAAGGCTAAGTTCATGTAAGGTGAGGAAATGGTAAATAAAGATGGGGGGGTTGAACGCATAAAGAGCGTAAGGTCACGGAGACAAACAGACGCGTACTATGAAATGGCTAATGGCAGTTTAGGAACAGGAAGGAGAGACTGCTTAAAAATGAATACTCTATTTTATTGTCCATAAAACAAGGTTGGGACTGATGACAGGTTCAGACATAAATTTCCTGGGGGAAGAAGAATAAACACCAAAGAAAATCAGTAATGTGCCAGAGCAGCTCATCAAGAAATTAGAAAGTCTGAAGGTTGACATAACTCCAGGAATAGACAGAATTAATTCAGAGCTCAGAAAGATATGTCAGAAGAGATGGAGGAATCATTAGCAGATATATTTAAAACCTGTTTGGAAATACGAGCTAGACTGGAGAGAAGTTAGCGATAACTGCTATCTAGAAAAATAGGAAGCCCTGACTTCACACCAATGTCATACTCTTGAAACCTTGTTCAGGAAACAATGCAATCAAGAGTTTGTACAGCTGCAAAAGAAGCTGTGAGCATGGCTCACAGGAGGGTTATCATCCCTAAAAATGCCCTCAGAACTTTTTTAAGAAGAACTACATATTATTGATCATAATGGAAGGTACAAGCATATATTCCATAGCTTTTACACAGTTTATTAGGGTTGGAAGGGGCCTTCAAAGGCCACCAGGTCCAACCCTATTGGCCTTCTTGATCACAAGGACACAGTGCTGATCCATTTTTAGTGTGTTATCCAGAAAACCTCCCAGATCACTCTCCACAGGGGTGCTCTCTAGCTGGTCACTACCCAAAGTTTCTGATAGATTAACACATATAAGACTAATCTGCAAGGTCAGGAAATGTGGGAACAATCAGTGAGATAATGGGGTATGTTTTAAAAGAAAAAACTTCTAGGCTACTCAAGGAAAAGCAAGAGGATGGAATTTAGAATGAATGGTGTACTCTCAGGCAGAGTAGATGTGTAGACAAATCTATTTATTGCAGACAAATCTATGCTAATAAAGCTAGCAGCAAATAACAAGCAAAGGAGCTGTACCCTGGAAAGGCATAATGCTCAAGTCTGTCATGCTGATGTATTCCATTAATTTCAAGTTCTCATTTTCACCAGAGGTGAGAAGGAAACCCTGGGAACATTACCAGAAGAAAACAATCTTTTAAACCCCCAGTGCAAAATTGCAAGTGATGGTGATATGAGAATACACACACACAGCTGAGGATATCGGGGATTGGCCCAAACCTTACAGAAATCAGGGTTTTCTTCACCAACATCAATGCATTTTTAGGTTAAGAGTGTGGCTTATCGTCGATAATTGCAGATTTTTCAGGAGACAAAGTAAACCCATTCTTAAAAGGAAATCCAAACATTAACCCAATGTATGACTATTATTGCTGCGGTACCATCCCAAAAACCAGAGCTGTCCCTAATTTATTTCACTCTAGCTTTCAACTGCTCATAAGCCACTAAATGTCCTTTTCCTTTGGTTGTCCTCTACAACTACCTCCTTGGTTTCTTCCAACAGTCCTTATTAGCACTCTAGAAATTAGAACATGAGCACTTCCTCTTTAGCGGGATCAGAATATTCTGTATAAACCAGGGACAATGATTTATTGGCATCATATTTTAGGACTATCATTTATCCTATCTCCCTAAGACCCTGACCACTGAAATCAACTGCAGTGTTGTTGCAGATTCAAGCAGAAGCTGATCAGAATCAATAGCCCAGCTATTAAGGTGAGTTTTTCATTGCACAACACCAGAGAGATAAGCACAAGAAGTTAAAGCTAATACAGAATCTGGGAATAAGGTTGGGTTTGTTGTTCTTTCTAAAGAAAGCTTTCTAATAGCAGTCATTCCCAAGAACTGTCTCTTGTATTAGCCTGTTATTTACTAAACTTTGGCAGATGCTTCTGAAATTCCTCTCCAGATATTAAAATTTTGATAATCCTAGATAGCAGCACAGCATCTGCAAATTCTGTTCAAAGTTCATCCAGTTTTAAAACGCAACAGCACCAAAAACCACCAGTTCTAATCCTGCACGACTGATGACACCACTGGTACATGCATCAACTTGATCACTTTAGCCACAGTTCTTGGATCTACTTGAACAGTCTGGTAGACTATAGAAAGGATTCGATCTCTCTTTTCAATAACACATTTTGATTTATACAAATCACAAACTAATTGCAACTCTTTAAAACTGGGCACATTCTTTAACTTCATATTTTCTAGCAGAGTCACAGGAAATGCCATTACAAGTATTCCTTTGAAGTAATTAAGATGGAGTTCATACCTGTTTGAACTCCACACCACACTGGAGTGTTCTTACTCTCTCTTCCCAGAAGACACACAATGGCTGGACACCGATAAGCTACTCAAATGCTACATTTCCCATCAAGATCTTTGTGCTTACTGCGATCCCCAATGGAACCTTTTGTCTACAGTCTCCCTCACACACCTAATGCTACCTAAATATCAGTCTTTTTGGGGACTGAGAAAGGAGAGTGACCATGGGTGTGTGGATGAGAACCTGGCACCAAAAGATCCAGGTTTTCCTCTCCTCCCTTCCATGCCCAAGCTCTGGCATGGTAAGAAAATGTGCCTCAGCATATTCACTATGTGTCTGTATCTATTTTGTCTGTTGGTTTGTCTGTTTGCAATCCCTTCTAGGCTTACAGCGCTTTCTGCCANTTAATATGATAAATAGTCAATTTTCAGCAGACTGATCGCATAAGACATGGAATGGCCAGCTGACAGGCAAAGCTTTCAATGGATACTGAGACGGAATAAAATTCAAGTCTATCACTAGTTTCTGGAAAGGCTTTTGCATCCACTGTTTAATTCTCAGAGTGAGGCAGTTTTTAAAAACTTAGGGGGAAGAAACAAACCACAGCAGAAAAATGCACAGAGACCCTTGACTTTTGTGTCAAGCATATGATGTTTCACTCACTGCAGTTTTAAGGAACTGATTCAGTCCCACTATATGGAGAACAAAGTGGAGTGACTGAAAGCCAGTATTTATCACACAGCCCAACCCACAGAAGTCCCTTCTCGGTTTCAACTGAAGCTGTTAAACCATCAGAGAATAAGTTACTGGAGAGCACCGCTGTGGCTTGTGCATATGTGTGCAAGGCACAGGCAGTGAATGGGGAACCTGTTAGTTAAAAGGACCAACTGACCAAAGGAGGGAAAAGGGAAATGATGGTGTAGCCAATAACATGCCTGTTAGACAGTGAATGCCCCTGCCTTTCCTCCATTTGGAATCTGTTACGTGTTATTGTCTATTTTGCTTTTTAATTTTCAGCTTGGTCTCCTTCGCTGGTATTCATGTTGAACTCAGAAGTTCCTTGCCTCAAATTGTAGTGGAAACCTCATTTTGAACAATTTAGTCAGGCAATGAAGGAAAGCTGGAGGTAGTCAGGCAGCAGCAGTTTCTGCTCTACCTTTGCATGCTGTCCTGATTATACTGCTATTATAGTTTGCTGTTCATAGAAATCAAGGAATTTATGAATCATTAAAAGGTGCGGGTGATGGAAAAGTTATTATAATAGCATTCAGAAATATTACAGAAACTATCACAAAAGCTGGTATTGACCGTTGACTGAATATAAATGCAGCTGTGAAATTACACGATAGCTGAGGATGCAGATGTGCCCAATTTCAAACCGGCCTCAAAGCAGAGGTTAGTTGTTTGCATGGGTTTGATATACAGCTGCTTTGTACAAATCTGCTCAGGGTGTATCAACAATTTACCAGCGCTCGTTAAGAGTATGTTGTGATTGCATAAAGACCCTGGGCCGGAGCATGCGAGAACACCGGCTTGTGAATAGTAATAGGTCTTACGCTGTTACTCAGCTTCATCATTTGCTCAGCATCTTTCTTATCTGGAGATTTGATTTCTGAAAATCTGACTTTCTGGCTTTCCTGCTTGTGAAACACAACACGAATATCTAGTATTTAGCATGTATTGCTACCACTACCCACAGCATCTATTTTTTGTTACTGATACCGTTATTTTGGATGCATAATCATGAGACGATCAAGATCAAAACCAGACCTATTTAAGGATTATGCTTCCAGAGAGGTATTCAGCTGCATTTTCAAAACACTCTTCCTTTGAACAAAAGCAATACAAACTGAACAAGCGTCAAGAGAAAAGGAGACAATTATTGCATGTAAATAGAATTTGTTGTATGCAAAACTTTTCAGACTTTTCTTTCCTGGTGTTTCTTACACACACCGTTTTAACTGACCGTTTACTTTTCTGCAGTGCTCAGCAGGGCAGCTGCCATGGAAAGCTCTTAGCTATGGTCACTTTGCCTCATGACGTTCTTTGTGCTCCTTGAATCAGTCTTTGTATTAGTCGTCTGCAGAATATGTCTCCAACACCCGTTAAAACAAAGAGTCAAGACTCCACACAACATACAAACCCATTAACTCCAGCCCCATGCCCCTTTATATTCTTTGAACTAGAGAGGCCTGACAGTTCACTGAAGCGGTGCGGCAGGTCAGGTTGGAGGTCCATTAACGCTGCTGTGAAGGCTTGCTTGTGCAACACCCTTCTACACTGGCTCTCACTGTAGTTCAAGCTACAGTAAAACTTCCTTGTCTTTGATGAACACTGAAACTCATCAAATTCAGCTCTCAGAATACATTTAAGACAGAAGGAAAGTAACTCTCTGTACCAATCTGCGCTGTTTTTTCTTGACTAACACATGGGAAATAGTATGTAGAACTCCTCAATTCTATGCAATATTACCTTCCTACCAGGGACACCTTCAGGAAGTCCCTTAGTTTCTCCCTGTTAAGCCCTCTGCTAGAATATAGGCCTTCTTGACCAACTGCTGTGGAACGTGCTGCCCTCTTCCAGAGGCTCATCCAGTTCAATACTACATTCACAGACTCTTCAATGTAACAGAGGACTGAGAGAACACAAAAAGGATGGTCATTTAGTCCTTGTGGTGGTCCTCACCTCTGCTTGGCATCACCAGATGCAAACACTAGCCTATATGGAAAAGGTATAGGCTGCTCAAAAGTCTTGAAGGACAGCAGGCAAATTAGAGAAAAGACAGTACAGGGAAGGACATGCTCTCTGGCATTAAGAGTTTCTGAGTTGCCGACAGATCCCTAGTAATAGTTATCTGAAATTTTACTCTTCATCCTAATAGCTGGGATAGAGGAATTTATGCATACAGGTTCTTACAATGTTTTGTCTCAGAAATACTTATCATTATAAGAGGCAATAGATGACATTCCATAGTGGTACCTCTTACTGTAGTTAACACTGCAGGGAAGACATCTGTCTCTGTACTTGGGTTCCATTATAATAAAAAAAGCAATAAAAGACGACTAACAAGTGCATATAAAGTAAATAACGATTTCTGACAAATACGTATTTGTCATCATAGCTGCCAAATGATATAATCATTGGCTTTTCTCTCACAAACGAGGACCACCACAAACTAGTGATAGTAACTGCATAAAAATAAATGCAGCACAACACATATCAGTCTGAAAGCTCTCCATAGGAGGAAGGTGGTGATATGCACCATGGCCAAACCCTGACCCACATCTACAGACAATCAGTGATCCAATGCAAACAATGGCCAAGGTTGAAGATTTCAGGCTGTCTGAGTAACTTGTTCCAGTGCTTGACCAACCTTGCTGTAATAAATTTTGCTTGATTGTTCCCCTGTTGGCAACTTGTTTCTGTTGCCTCTCCCCTTTACACTGGGCACCTCTGAGAAAACTGTGGCTCTGTCTTCTCAAAGAGACACGTACTCTCCTGTCGCGTATGTGAAGGCAGCAATGAAGTCTCATTTTAGCCTCAAATCCAATTTTTCAAGAACATTCCAAATTAAAATGTGAGACAAATTACTATTAACTAAATGTATCTGTCTCTGAAGGAGAAAATCTTGTGTCAATCCAGCTGGGATTAAACTTTTCCTAGAAGCACTTCTGATAGAATTACTCATTGATAATTGAGGAATTTAAATTACTTCTGACAACTAACAAAATTACAAGTGCAAAGCACTGTTTATTGGCAACTATAATGTGCTGGAATCTGCCTGCCTTCGTCATGTAATACTCCCTGTGCTGGCTCCCTGGTAGGATGTTTCACAATAAAATAAACTGGATTGTGCCCCAAAAGGCACACGGTAATAAATGTTTGCCTTTACACAGCTTAGATTTGTGCAACATATCATGTTTATTTGTGTAAATTTGTATTGTGTGCTTCCAGATGTACTCAACCTCAGGTCAGAGTTATTAGAGAATTGCCACAGTCATGCGAACGCCAGCCCTTCATTTGGTGCTAATATATAACACAAGCTCTGTCAGACAACATTCACCTGGTGAAAACCTGAAGACATGCCAAAGAGTCTAACTTGCAGGATTACGATGCATATGTAAAAGTGACAACTGTACATTAAGTCAAATGTAAAGCTCAGAAGTGTTAGAAAACCGGTGATACAGTTAACAGTTAACGGTAAACAGTAAACAGTTTTAGATGAGCTAAAGAGTAGGAAAATGACACCAACATTGTCATTTTCACAGAGAGAGAACTTACAGAAAGAGGATCAGCAATTCTCATTCTACTGTGTCCAACAACACTGAGATGTCCTCTGCTTGTGACTTCTCAAATGCAAGGATTAGTTGTAGAGAATGCAAAAAATGACGATGCTTTTAGATTTAAAACATTTAAATGTGGCTCCTACATAACCGCAAATTATTGCTGTCACACCGGGTGCTTTATTCCCTCCAATCCCTTTTTTCCATTTGCTGGTTCCAAAGACTAACTAGTCAGGTAGTGCTATTTATCTGGTTTACACAGGTAAAAAGCACCGTGCAGGATCAAAGAACGAAGCTTCTGCTATTTAATAATGTATTCTGCCTGCTTTGTGCTTTTAACAAAGGATTGTTATTGACTTTCCCTTTGGCCTTTGAAGTTCAAGGTCACTCGGGTGCAGTGGTGTCAGTAAAAATATCTGGGAAGTTCTACGGCAAAAAACAGCAGACCTGTATCTTCTTGAGGCTTTTCTTTCTCTGCACAAATCAGACTTTGCATGTTTTACTTGATAAAACCCCTTCTTTAGTTCTGAAGATACCTCTACCTATTCAACGCTACCTGATAGCCAGGGAAAGAAAAAACCTTTGACCCTTTGCCTTATATTTTCAGACAAAATACATGACCAACCTATGCAGTGCAGCTGAACGCCTCAACCTCAAACCACCGTGACACCACACTCGTATTTCATTACGTTTCAAGGCATGTCTATAAATGGGCTCCCAACAGTTCAAACTCTCTTAATTCAAATATTTTAATGAAACTAACAGTGAGGATCAAAGGTTTCTCTCATACTTTGTTATGTTACTAAATGCATAAGGTCCAGCTGAGCTAAATGTCAGATTCTGACTTGCTTGATTTAGCCCTGCTATTTAGTAGTAATTATGGACAGGAGTCTCATTTAGGTGTATTGATCCAGTCTTTAACATGAGGAATAAATTCGGCAGCTGAGCTATGGAAAACACTGGATGAATTCTCAATTCATGAATCTCTTCAAAGAACAAAGAAGCAGCAATGCATTTGCACTGATCCTTACACACGTGTGCGTATGGTTAAAGTTGCAGAAAAAGCTTTTCCTGAGGGAACAGCAAACTTGGGGCCCAGCAACAAGCCATGCATGTGGAAGGTTCCAAGTCTGCCTTCACAGGACACAGTATCCCAGTTCCAGAAAGCATTTAATCGTGTGTTTCGGTCCATCAGAATTCACGAGAGTCCTTAAGTATGTGCTTATTTTTAAAAGATGTTTAAGTGCCATTGATTTCAAGTACATGTTTAAGTGCTGTCCTCTGTACAAATGATTTGTGAAACCCAGGTTGATGGGAGTTTTATCACTGATTTTAATAAGAGCGGGACAGGAACTAAAGAATTTTAAGAATCCCACATGCGCATCCAGATTGAACGGCTGCATGACAATAGGGAAACATGCAATCATTCATTGTTGTACATTTATATTTCAGCTACCTAAATAAATTCTGAAATTAATGGTAAATCCTAAGCTCCTCGTGCTAACAAAAGACACCTAGCACTGAAGGAATAAGAACCTTTCTACCTCTGCATCACCCTGAATTTTTACCTTCATGCACATTTCCTTATCTTGGAGGCTTTTTTTAAAACTAACAATACAATATTCTGGTTACATACACTTATTTTTTAGGTTATAAAAAAATCTATAATATAATTCTATGAGAGTTACCATAATAGACTGTAACAGCTGCTATGGTCTATTGTGTAAATAAGTAATTACCGAATTTACAGACTGTCATGTAAATATGTAATTATGGACTTTTTAAAATGTGCATTATTTCCTCGATAGTCTATCGTTTAAATATGTAATTATGGACTTTAAAACATGTATTATTTACTCAGACTGCAACGGCTCCTTGAGACAGAGCTGTTCTGGCCTACTGGGTAAACATGTAATTACAGAAATTTTAAAAATATGTATTATTTATTTGGTAGTGCTGCTGTCAATACATCATGACAGCCATTTTTCAATGGATACCACACAGTCAATATTCTGTCAAGTTTTCATAGGTCACTCAAAGTACATCTCTGCATGGTCGCAGCGTCATATCAAGTGAAGGCTTTGCCTTGTGAGGTATCTTGCCACAGGGTCGGAAAATGAAAATTAGCAAAGGAGTCCACAAATAGTTCCATTAATTGGCCTTTCCCACAAGGATTCATAAATGCCATTAAAATAAAATGCTACTGTCATTTCTTTCACAATTTTAATAAAAGTAGAGTATATTTCACTGTGGTTAGGGGTTGGAAGCTGGTAGAATACCCCTTGGAGACTTTTCAGGAAAGCAGTGACCTTAGTGTAATGCAATCAGTGGTGCGGGGTTATTTCCTAATGGCTTCTCAGCACTAAACCCAAGGATCATGTTGACATTAGCAGACAAGGCAGGAAAACAAGAGATGATTTGCAAACCAAAATGGTGCTGAGAACTCAACACCCATATTACCTATTTTTCAGATGGCTGACTACAGGCTAGTTCTGGTCTAGTCCCACAGAGGAAACACTCCCAAATAGTGTTTCCTAGAGGAATCCAGTTTCTGTTTGGGGAGACCACTCTAATGAGAATCGAAGTGCTGGAAGTGGGCTTGATCCCTCCCAAACATCATTCAGGATCTGAACTAAACACTAAGGCAGAAATGTCCACAGAGCACACTCGGGCATGCCAGATGCATTCTGGTTTCCATACAGGACACAGGTTGGAGCAGACAGTTACGTACTCGATTAAGTGTTGCATAGCTGCCATACATGGAAGTATGAATTCCAGAAATGTTTCTGATAACGAGAGAATATTCTTCAAAGTGGTGGGAAAAAAATTCAGGGGGTTTCACTCATCCAAGATGGAGCTTTGAAGGGTAATTATCATCACCATTAAATACTTACGTTGTTAAAATACTCATGGGATCAAATCACAGAGGAATGCTGGGTGCTCTACAAACAGTTACAAATATCCCAACCTTCATGATTTAAGCAGCAAAATTAATGTATTCTTAGGTTAAAATGAATGCACCAAATCCATGAGCTGCTGTGTCTGCTTCTACACATCAGTAATTCTAACAATTAGAAATGATTTTCCTAACAGACTATAGCAAAAAGCAGAATGAAAAGAACTTATTCTTGTAAATAGAGAGGACAGTTAGACAGTGTGGGACTGTGTTACACTTCAACATAGCCATAGTCAGACATCTACCTTATTCATTTTTATGAATGCTGCTTTCTGCATAGTTTGCAGGCCTCACATAATAATAAAGCCCTAAGAATTGAACCTACATAGAAAACACTACACTGGGATATTTAAACAAGAGTACCTCCTCCATCCTAATGAGAGCCAGTAGGCCCAGATGCCAAGCCAAGCCTTTGGGATGGCTCTGGACTAACTGTGGGGAGTCTGCAACTTTGTCTCTGTCGAACACGGAAGGAAACTGGGATTGCTTATTCCTGAGTGGAGATGACTGGCAAGGACACACCAAAATTCTCTGGATACATTAAAAAACAGAGGAGTGAATAGGCTTCTCTTTGTCCAATTTAGATAGGAAATGTGGTAATGGTATTCAGTATGTCAAGGGGGATTTAGGGCACCGGGCTGCCCAGGAAGACTGCATATCTTTGTTGCAGAAGGTTTTTAAGAATGGAGTGAACAAACTTGCACCAGTAACAGCACAGCTATCCTGCCTTTGAGACTGGAAGACAGCCTCTTGAGATCCCTTCCCGTCTTGTTTCTATACAGCTTTATGCTCCAAGAAAAGGTCACAACTGCAGGCTGCGTTTTATGCCTCAAAAGCTGATGAAACCTACTGAAAGTTTGAACAAAAATGAAAAGATATGCTGAGTAACACACATCTGTGATAATGTGCATAAGGAGCACTTCTATTACATGCAACGAGTACGACCTCTGACTGCAGTCTGACAAACAGGCTCTGCAACCTCTTTTGTCTCCTCCCCAGGGGTCTGGTTGCCCATACTCGTGGCCAGATCTGACAAGGGGCCAGCCTGTACCAGATTGTTCTAACCTGTAAGAGAGAGAGGTGTGACAAGACACTTGCTGTAGGTACCAGTAACACAGATGTTCTTTTCATCTTTAAAAAGGTCCCACTATCAATTTTTGAAAGGCAGAAAAAGCTGCTTCATCTAAATCTACTGTTCATTTAGCAAGACAACAAAATTTATGGGAGATAGAACTATGGCCTAAAGAAGTGAAAAATAGAATCCCTCATGGAATGAGAACAAACACTCCACATCTGGAACGCAGGAGCTTCGAAATCTTCAGCAATGGAGAGGATTTTCAGCTCTCTGTGATGAATCCCACTGATGACTATGGAGTTTCTGTACTAATAACCTTGCCTTTCCAAAAGTAGTTGGAAAACTCGTTTCTCTGAGCCATGACTCTCTACCGCTGTGTAAGGCAGGTAAATCTTGGGGAAACTGCAGGAAGGCTTGCATGCTATTCACTGCAGGCTTGAAACAGGGCAGGATTTCCTTCCAGAACCTGAGAATCCGCTATACTTCTTGCTCTTTTGAGCTGTTTATTTTGGAGCTTAGCCTGCATTTGCAAGGTCACGCTGGATACTATTCGTCACACTATGTTGCTTATGCGTGAAATCCTCACTGTGTGCAAAGCTCACAAATATATATTCATGTCATAGCACCTAAATGTCCAGGGATAGTGTGAGCATGCCAAAGCGAGGGCAGCTGCCATACATGCTCTGCAGTGTGGTGGCAAAAATCAGGCAGAGCGGAAAGTCGTCGGTTGGAGACTGGGAATCTTAGGGGAGCATTAACATTGCCGCACTTCTGGAACTAGGTAGCCAGTAAAATAAGATCTTGCCTTCTGTGTCTGCAATTAGTTATGTGTGAAGTAGACACGCCAAAATTGGAGGCAGTGTACATTCTGTAGCAGTAATTATTATTGTGAAGCCATTTTCAAGGTGGGATTATGGGCACTAAACCGCTGGGACTGACTGTGCTGCCCATGCGTTAAATCCTCATTCTGTGCAGACTTAATGAAAAAGATAGTTTCTTGTAACGTACTCTGTTTTGTCAGTCGCTCCTACACAGCAGAATGAGGATGCTTTCTTTGTGCTTAATACATGCAGTGATAATTTTTCCAGATGCTCCTTCTGTAAATGTTCCACCACAAGACATTCTGTTAAACTGGAATTAAGGTTGTAAATATCCATTAATAAGTCAGAGTAAATTCTGCTTTAATTGACTGCCCATACAACCCCACTGACATCAAAGGGGAAAAAGCAGCTGAAGAACGTTATGAGCTGGATCCTTACCCCAGAAATGCTGCTTGATCTCCACATACAGGGGTATGAGAGAGAAGCGGATCCTGTGCTGAAGTTTGTAAGAAACAAACCTTGGAGTATGAGGAATGCCAGATTCAACTCACACTTCACAAACACAAAGCACAGCCTTGCGTAAGCGCTCCTCGGTGGGCTGAATGGGCTCTCACTGTGGTAAGCAGCACTTTTACGACGGACACCGACGACAATGGAACGAAGCCACTGATCAGCACTTTTTGGCAACCTGATCATTTGTGATTCTAATGAAACAAAATCATTTAGCTTTCACTTGTTTCCTCAGCCTTTCCCCTTCAGCCACGTCACAGACATCCCAAATTTACTTTATGTTCCAGCCACGTAAAATACATCCTGAAGAATTCCTGCTAACTCCTCAAAGAAAAAAAACCAGTATTATTGCCCCTTTCACCCTTGACAGATCTACCCATTCTCATGGCCAAAAAGAAGGTATTTCTTTCTGTTCCATAAAATCATGTTGTATTGTTAACATAGCAGGAAAGAGAACACTGTCAGAAAGCAAGCAAATCCAACAAATAACCGAAATGTAAATAACATTCATTAATAGAGGCAGCCCCTGAATAACAGGCTCTGAAAATACCCTCTGAATGATAATACAAAAATTCACAACAGTGTTGTGGAGCTTGATTTACTCCTACCTGTAATTTACCTTGAAGTCTGAGCATAAAAGGTGCACAACATTGAAAAATATTATTATTAGCATAAAAATTAGTTATGGACTATTTGTGTTGTGTACTAATTTAGCAGAATATATTGTTACACAACTTCATAGCAGAAGCACAAGGTCACACAGAGTATGACTTGTCACTGTGCTTCCTATGAATGAAATCCTCATTTTGTGCAGAGCTCCAAAGCACACAATCCTGTCCGAATACCTCAGTGTCCAGAGACAGCCGGGGAATGTCATCCTGTTACATACAGGAGAAACCGTTTCAGCGTCATTTGAGAGGTCTCTTCTCAATGCCCGAATGAGCTCTCATGAATCAAAAAGCTACAAACATCAAAAGACAACCTGCCCCATTAATGCTCTCTACAGCCTGAGAGGAAAGGATACCCATTCTGCCAGCATTTGCTTATTGTTTCTGTGTGACTGTGCCAAAACAGGGCCCCGGTTTCATAAACACGGCTACCAGAAAACAAAACCTAATGTTACTAAACACACAAAAGGAACTGTTTCTAGGGCTGGGATTTCACTGGAACGCCAGCGTTGCATTAACTGCACAGATCTCAAGACAACCCTTGGGATACATGACTCTCTCCCAGCTTCCAGGCGGCCTGGTAAGTGTTAACAGTTCAAGCCTTGGTCACGCTGACCATTCCATGGCTGTGGTTTCATTATCAGAGCTCCTGCCTGACTGTTTAATGCCTATCCACCAACTCCTCGTTTCACCCAGCTTTACATGTTTTTCTCCTCTAAACACATCCACGCAGAAGAACGTGGAAGAACACAGAAATTCTTTGAATATTAAGTCCCAGGGAAGTCTTTTATTTGAACCAGACATAAAGTTGGGATTACTGTCTAGGCAGTTTCGAGGGGTATAGCTTGCTCAACAAAAATCCATAGATCTAAGGAAATGTCAGTTTGCATTAAGAAGATAAATATTACCTTGGTCTTCCATTACACAGCAGAAAGCAGCCACAGTTTAGAGATCAGAGCAGATAACCAGTGTAGCCTCCGGACCAGAACAGCAGGTTTGACATGATAGTCAAGTAAATAGTCAACACGAAATAGCAATTAACAGTTAACAGGCCACTTAAATTAAGAGCTTTCCTTGAGAAAACAGCCTCAGAGCTTCAAAGACTTCTAGGCCCAGAAAGTTCAGGCAGGAAGTAAAGTGGCAAAAAATCGAAGCACACAGGGAATTCCCTCAACAGGTCTTTTATCCCCAGAATGTACTACCCCAGAGATGACTGTCCTAAATCTAGATGTAGGGGAATGTAGCTGCAGGAAGCTGGGACACCATTCTCTTTGCTGATGTCTTCAGAACCCAAAGTTAGTGCCAACCCCTGATTTGTCACTTTGTCATACAACTTGGTGCCACCACACCTAGCAACGCGACACAGCTACCGAGGGTTTGGAGCCAGACACGGATCTCATACAACAGGTATGGCTTGCAAGCCACTGCAATAGTCCTAGTGCACTGTGGGCTCCCACAGAGCTAGCAAAATGCTCATCACCCTGGGGAATCAAACTGAGTCCTGGTCCAAGCATGCCCAGCAGTGCTACCAGTAAGCGTCTCCAGCTCTCACGTTCCATATTGTTTCAGTGCAGCATCACCATGTTAATACAAATACTGGCTTCTCACCACATCAGTAACTAAAACCCACTGCCTTGAGAAGGGGCATGGATGAGCACGGAAAGCAGGTATCTCAGACCGCTACAGTACAAACATCCTTTTTTATTTACAGCATCTTCTGACCACAATATCAAGAATTTTACTTTCATCCATGAGTTTGAGCTCCCCAAACTTTTAAAGTCAAGCAATTCAGAGAGAAATAAAGGAAAATATAGCTTTTCTCCGGCTCTCAATTTCACATAGCTCACTCAATTCACTTTGAATTTGGGACATGTGGGAGCTCAGCCACAAAATCATAGAATCCTTAGTGATCAGAAGGGACCTCAAAAGATCATCCAGTCCAACCCCCCTGCCACAGCAGGATCACCCAGACCAAGTCACACAGGAACACAGCCAGGCGGGTCTGGAACGTCTGCAGAGAAGGAGACTCCACAACCCCCCTGGGCAGCCTGTGCCAGTGCTCCAGTACCCTCCCTGGGAAGAAGTTCCCTCTGATACTGAGAGGGAACCTCCTCCGTTCCAGCTGGCACCCAGTGCTCCTTGTCCTGTCACCAGGTGACCTTGAGCAGAGCCTGGCTCCATCCTCCTGACACCCCCTCCTCACATATTTATAGACGCTAATGAGGTCACAGGTACATAGTACATAGGTTCAGAAATATACACGGGTCATGAGAAGTAGGGAACCAAACAAATGCCTTCCCCAGCCACTACCACTCTACTACCACACAATAGCTGTGCTGGTACTTCTGGAAGTAACATGCAGGTGTTGCCAGCTCCCCAGCACAGATACAGGGGTGGGGAGGATGCAGCAGACACAGCCCCTGTGTGTGAACCACAAAACTGATTCCCGTCAGCCTGATCCAGGAGGGCAGAGGTGCCAAATTAGTTCTACAGCTTTGTAGCACTGCGATGTGGCCAGGGGACTCTGATGGACACGTGAAAGCAATACTCGCTGAATGCTTGAAAGGGTCATTTCCACATTTCACAGCAGGCCCTGCAATGGAGCCGGTGTCACATCAGCAATCTGAGGACTGCTGCTAGCAGGAGGAGGGAGTCAGGCGCCTTTCTGGCTGGTTCATAGGGCCCACTGAGAGGCCAGTTCTGAGGAACACCCCGAGTAGCCCAGCGAGCCTGAGCTGAAAAAACAGTTTAGGAGTGAGGGCGTTTAGTTGCAAGGAGGGTTGAAGGTGGTGCCACTAGGGGGTGAAGCGGTCTGGAAAGTAAGGGCATTTGGGAGGGAGGGTGACTAGGACAAAAGCACAGGGGACAGGGATGTTTTAGAGCAAGGCCTTCTGCAAGCAAGGCCCCTTGGAGGTGACGGTGCCAGGGGTCAGAAACAATCAGTGGTAAAAGCGTTCGCAGGGCAGAAGCTTCGGGGGAATTGCACTTGCAGATAACGGCATTTGGAAGCATAAGTGCCTGGGCGTGAGGCAGTTTTGGGGAGAGGGTCTCCTGCAACTGCCAGCTCCCGACCGCCTCCTCCGGTCACCACGCTCGTTCTACGATGCGGTTCTCGGACACCCGGAGCATCCAGCTCCCCCTCTCTTCACCCCCACCCTTCCGCCCCCATGTCCACTCCGGAGCCTCTCGCTCCAGAGGCGAAGCCTCGAAAACGGGTCGCGACAGCGGCGGACACCCCCGCCCCCTCGCTTCATAGGGCTGGGCAGCTGCGTGAGGCCGGCGGGGCACGGCGGCAGCGGGCGGGCG